>WBMY01014425.1:495177-652909 GCA_013397315.1 Donacobius atricapilla
TTTTTTTACTGGAATTGTGATTTAACATGAGACAGTTTGCCCTGAGAGGCAATGGAGAGTCCATTTGGGAAGATATTCAAAGCATAACTGAGAAACTGCTGCAGTTGACCCTATTTGAGCTATAGAGTTTTACAAGATGGTTTCTGGAAGTCCCTTCCCAACCTGACTCTTCTGTGAGTCTCAGAAATATGGACAGGGTGCCCAGCTTTTGTAGCTAGCTTTGAAAACTGTCAACGTGGTTTCTTATACATGGGACTGGAAAGCATTCCCTGGCCATGAGATTTATTAAGCTTGCTACTAACACAGACTTTGTATCAGCAAAATCTATTTCTAAAGTGGTCTCATGTCCTCCACTCCATAAAACATTCCTTTATAAATATGGAGGCCACATACACTGTAGGAGAAGGGAATACAGGTGACCTTGTCCCTGGTCAGTAACAGCTGTGTTAATTACCCAGTACAGCCTGGCCCCTGATCAGTCACAGCTATAGACAATAACAATAAATGTGATAAAAGGGACTGGGTTAGCTGGTGAGAGAAGGATCATGAACGAGGAGGAACCTTGAGGAAGAAAGAAAAGAAGGATCCTGGGGAGAGGGAATCACTACTGTGAGCTCAGTCTGGGTCTGCAGTTGGAGCTGGTTGTTGGAACCTGCAGTCACAGTCTAGCTGGGTCTGGGTAAAAGCCTGCAGTCAGAGTCTGAAAACTGATGCCGGCAGTCAAAGTTCAGCAGGAAATAACCAGCAGTCAGAGGCTGAAGGGAAGCCTACAGCAGGAGCTTGCTGCAGGCAGAGTCAGTGAAGGGTTGGAGTCAGGATGGCTGAGCTGTAAAGAGGAATAAACCAGGACCCTTTTGGTGCTGTGATAAACAAGAAGTCTGTGTCTTGGCTCATTTCTACCCTCTAACAAGAGGGCTGCTGCAACAATATACAGTATTCGCTCCAGGGAACTCTTGCTGTGTTTGTATTCCATTGAAGTTCCACATGTGTGGGAGCCAGTTGGGTCATGTTCCCTTCCTGGGCTTTAGATGAGCAGTAAAGGGTGGGCTGGCTGCTTGCCTTGTTCTAGTTGCTGTAAACTGGATCAAGTGGGCACAACAGGAGGGAAAAGGACTTTGTTTTTCCCAGGAATTACTGAGGAGTGAGAAAGACCAACAGGGCTTGGCTGGGAGGGGCAATGAGATAGTCCCACAGTTCTGAGGGTCTTGGATTAGGAGGATTTTTGTGGGGGTTGTGAAGAGTCTATTGTCACCCTAGAAGTCTCTGCAGTAGAAAAGGAGTCAAAAAGAAATAGAAATATCAGTCCAGAAGTAGAGCCTGTTCAAACATTTCTATTTTCTCTAGAAAACTTTTTCTAAGTAATGTAGAATAAAGTTTCACCTTCAAAACTCAAAAGTAGTTCTGTACCTTTAATAAAAAGTTGGAGGGCATTTGACACAGCCAGCACAAAAGTCTTGATGTTCTTTTGAACCACAGAGTCTTGCCTAAGTTCACATCTTAGCCCACATCAATGCATAGCACAAGTGATTCTTGATTCTTACTGTTCTCTTCCCCTTTTATTTTCTCATGTAACAAAATGAGCCAGACTTAAGTTTCCTTTTGTTGTGCCCATTTCTGCGCAGAATGTTGAATGCAGCGTGCATGGTGTGTTTGTATAACTGCCATAAAATACAAAGCAGAACACACAGAACAAGATTTATGATTTTTTAAAACCTGTCTTAAATGATGCATGTCAATACCCACAGATCAGCTTCAGCAGTGCTTAACCCTTCGCCTTGATTTTAGGTAAAGAGAATGTTTTAACTCTTGTTTTTACTGGTTGCCTTTAATCAAAATGTATAAGTAGTCCTTTGCTGGGGCACTGCTTCAGCAAGGAAAGCTGCTCTCCTTGACTGTCACTGTGAACTGGTGCTCATGGTGTTGCATTGGGGTGGCCAAGTGAGCACAGCCTGGGCTCACCTTGTCCTGAGCTAAGTGACCCTTCTGTGTCCTTTACAAGCACTCTCTATTATTACAGTGCCTTTCAGGAAACAATTGTGCCCCTCGTTTTATGCATTTCTACGTATTCAGCAACTGTGGTGTGGAACTTTCCTATTTTCTATATCCAATTAAGTTCTGATACTGTGTTCATTTTACTTAGTCTAGGTAATAGCTTTGCAATACTGTGAATATGAATGCAACATTATTTGGCTACAAAGGTGTAATTGAAAACTGTTTTTCATGAAAATGCCATGCTTTCTAATTTCCTTTTGCTATTGTGAAATCTCTTAAATACAGTGGAGAGGGAATTCCTCACTTTTGTCTGGTCATTGTAACCTGAGGTCTGAAATCTGCTCTGAAAAGACTGGAGTACTGTCCAATAATTAAGTGGCAAGAGGACAACTCTCCGTGAAATATAATTTTGCTGTTTTGCATACAATGCACTATTGAATTTTTATGGAAGCATTTAGGAGACTTCCTAATAAATTTTGCAACACCTGCTCCATTGCTGTGTTTATGGTTCTTCATTTTTCACAGTCAAATTTTTAATTCATCCTTACAGAGGTAATTTGTGAACACATGTGCAATGATGCTATTTACTCTGGGTTTTAAATTATTCTCCTTTTTATTTTTTTCTTCACTCTCAACATTTATTTCCTTACCATTATATACAGGTAAATTTGCTTTTTGGACTATGTTACACAAGCCCAACATAGACCAGTTTAGGAATAATTCCATGCATACCAGTCTCATAGTTTAGCTATAAAGTTGAATGACTTTACAGTTTGTGTCAGGGCTATACATGGGGAGATTGCTTTTAAAGTAGATACAATTGTGTAATGGAATTAAATTTACTCATATAAAAGAGTATGCTAAAATGTCTTCACTATCAGTTTTGCAAAGTAAAAGATTTTAATGGGAAGGAGCCACAAGAGCTTGTGCAGATTTGAAAGACAGCAAAAATAAATATATATTTATTTTGTATTTACCTGTGGGAGTAATAAATACTTCTCACTTCTTCTGGTAGGCTTTTTCAGGAGCAGGTGCAACAACAGACTCCTTGGCAAACTGCATCCTGCAGAGAGTGGTTAGTGAGTAACAAGATGCTGTGTGTGGGGAAAGAGAAGGTGGCTATTATTGGAAAGATACTTTATGTGACTCTCTTCCCTCCTGTCATTTTCCTACGATTACTTAGCATATAGGAAAGGGCTAAGTTTGGTTGTAACAGTTTTGTACAGCATTGTTATCCATAAATTTCCAGCTTTGAAACACTACATCTGCCCAAAAAGTCATCCCTGAGATGCATTGTAATTATAGATAACTGCTCCTGGAGTAATAAACAAATAACTGAGGGTTTGTTTCTTTCTGGAGCATGACATTACTGGATGTGGTAAAACATGTTTGTGTGCGGGGTTTGGAATGAATCCATAGGAGGAACTGGGAAGTGCTTTGCAGTGTGGATGGGAGCATGGTCTCATCCATGAGAGTTTTGTAGCTGGGCCTGGAAACAAAGACCAAGCAGATGGCAATGAACTTGTGGTGTCTGGTGCTAGTTAAGATTTTTCATGCTGTCTTGGAGAGGGAAGAGCTTCCTGGTTATATGTGTGGATGTAGGTTTTGCTTTACTGTTCTATATTTGCTTTAAACATTGTATTTCATTCCTTTTGAGAATGCTGTCATGTGGAACTTCAACTGTTTGAACACTGAGAGCTCCCACAGGGTGGATTTCTAAATTAATTTTAAAGTACTGTAGAAATTTTAGAGGAAACAGCATTGCTGAAGCTGGACTTGCTCTGGTAGTGCCAAAACTTTGGAATTTCCTCTTTGGTAGCTTATCTGAGAAGGGGCTCTTCAAAAGAGACTCTCGCAAAGTAAGATAGTGTTAGAGCAAGTGGGGAACTGTGACGTTTATACTCCCAACAAGAACGTCCTTCCATGACAGGAGCAGAGTCACCTAGAAATTTATTCTATCTATTCCTCCAAGAACCTGCAACTAAATTAATGGTATCTCATTATAAAATGTCATACAAAAAAGTTACCACGATATTAATCAAATTACATCAGGTATTCATTTTGTTGCACTTAAGCTTATCTCTGGATGACTAAAATAGATTGAAACAAATATTATCCAAATGATAAACACTTCAGAGCTTCCTTATCACAGTGTTCTCAAACTCAGTAAAGTACAAAAATTTATCTTAGGAATGACAAACCCTTTTGATAACCAAAACTGTAGTTTATTAAAGTAGCACATTTTGTCTTTCCATGTGGATTGATATCAAGTTAGGAAAACATTCACCTGAGTGCCAGCTGTATTGATTGTGAATATATCTGAGCAATCATTGTGGAAAAGACCAGGCTGAGTCATTGTGTGGTAAATTAAACAAAAGGTATAGCTAACTATGTGGATTCTTAAGAGCTTGTTAAGAGCTTTGCTTCTGCCATATGGAGACTGTTTTGGGGAAGTTGTTTCTGGATTTTAGATGCAGAGTTTAGACAGGGTTTGAGAATCCATGTGTGCACCTACTAAGGCTGTCAAAACCAATTTTCATAGAATCAAAGAATGGTTTGAGTAGGAAGGCACCTCAAAGCTCCTCTTGTTCAAATCCCCTGCCGTTGCCAGAGACATTTTCCACAATCCCAGGTTGTTCCAAGCTGTGTCTGACCTGGCCTTGAACACTTCCAGGGATGGGGCAGCCACAGCTTTTCTGGACAAGCTGTGCCAGAGCCTCACCAACCTCACAGTGAAGAATTTCTTCCTTATATCTAATTGAAATCTACTCTTTTGGTTTGAAGCCATTTCTCCTTGTCCTATTACTTCCTGCCTTTGTCAAAAGTCCCTCTTCAGCTCTCCTGTAGAACTCCTTGAGTACTGGAAACTTAAACACTTTTCAAATGCCAGTTAAAAAGTCAATGTAAACAAAGCTCTTTCTTCCTTCCTCAATAACACCGATATTAATGAAGGAACTGTTAGGAAAAGGCCACTGCAGTGTGATGATCAAAGCTCTGCATGACATGTTTATTAAAGAAGTGATATTTTATTAATGTTTCTCAAGTTCAGCTTGCTATTTTCTGTGCTATTTTATTTCATTTTGTGTCCTGTGATTTTGATTGCTTTTCAGAATAGCTTTTGTATCTCAAGAATCAACATGTCCTGAGTCTTGGATTAAGAGGACAATTTCTTGTAGCATGTTTTCATGTAATAGCTGCAATTTGGGTAGTGTTTATTTCTACACTATTTCAGTAGTTCAAGGATATCAGAACTTCCTGCCAATGGTTTCTTTCTTGGATGATCTGTCAGTTTGGTTTTTGTCCCATGGGCAGAGCCATAGTTTGGCAGAAAAGCCAAGCACCAGAAACACTTTAAAATGGGAAAGGGTGTGCAAGAAGAGGGACAGCCTCTTGAGCAGTTGTAAAGGAGTTGAAATGCACTGCTTTGACCTAATGGCCTGCCAAAATTGTAAGGATTGCAAATTAAAAGTAGCCTCTATTTTCAGAATGGTCTGGATTCCTGCTTGACACTTCCCACCCATGTTTTGCACTTAGATCTCCAAGTTTTTTTATTGTTCCCCACTAGGGCAGTACTCTGTTTTCAAGAAATAACTTGAATGTTTGAAGAAACAAAACTATGAAAAATATGACGCAGAGAAAGGTGTCTAGGCTGTGGGCCACACGATAGATCTACATGTAGTTTTCCCTCAGAAATAAAAGTGCATGAAAGAGTATCTACTTATCTCCCCAGTGAGATTGAGTGAACTCAGCCCAGGCAGCTGAATCCAAACTCATCTGACCTAAGGCATATGACAAGTACCACCAAAAGATTATTGCAGCCCAGAGCATTATTCCTTGCAAATAGCTCTATAAAGAAATGCAAAATTTCTGCAGAGATAATGGAAAAAGCATCATATTCTCAATTTTGACAAAATATTTATTCATGTAATAAATTATGTGCAAAATGTTGTCTTTTGCAGGAAGTGGAAAATGTTGAGTAGATTTAATTTTGCTGCAACTATTTCATGCATTAATTGCTCTACATAAATTTCCTACCTTTAAATGTCAGAATTACTTAAGAAAGCATTAGCAAGACCAATGTAATTTAAGGTGATTACATTTTTGAACTGTGAAAAGATAATTAACCCCAGGAAGAAGTAATATTTTCGTTGCTTATGTGTACAAACCCTGGTTAGCTCTGTGCTATAACTTTTTATAATTCATTCTTGTACTGCTGTGTTTCTAGAAATATATTGATTTGTAGGATTTGTTTTACTGTGTTGGATGGAAGTATAATGAAAGAACAATTTTAGGCATGATTCAAAGCCTCCTAAAATCAATATGGATCTTTCTATTGACTTTAGTGGGCTTTGAATAATTTTAAAAAATGAGGTAATACAAAAAGTTTTGTTTCAGACTGTGTATTCATAGACAGACTTTCAGCGTGTCCTCTGGTAATCCATTATTTTCAAAATTGCTAAGGTTACTCTACTGCTGGAAGTGACCAGTTGCAAAGCTCTTTTGTTCATTTCTAAGGTTAGATCAGCCTTCCCAAAGTGTTTGAAAACTGGACCAGTGTGAAGACACTGCTTGAAAGCATTTCTCATTTTGGATCCAAAGGACTAAGGGCAGGATTTATAGATATAACTGTAAAGGGAAATGAGAGTTGGCTTCTTGACTGAAATAGTAGGATGAAGAGAAAAATAATTTCTCCCAATTCCTAAAAGAAAATGTAAACTGTTTTATTAGACCACTGGTTTATCTTTGATGCCTCAGAAAAAACATCAGAAAAAATCTGAATAATGGACAAGCATTGAATAATATCCATTCCATCCAAAGGCATATAGTGTCAGGCATTCACCTTCTAGCGTGAAGGCTGATGTGGTATAAATGATTCTCCTAGATAGTCTAATCACAGACACCTTTTAGTCCTGCCTGCTTTCCTGTGCGTGATAGCTTGTGACACTGAGGAATATAATCAATTTGCATACAGCTTGAATGCATGGCTAGGAAGGAATGGAGGAGGTTAATAGAAAACTCTCTTTGCTGCAATAAGATTTTTCTTGTGTGAAGTTGAATAATCATGACCTAATTAACTGAAAAGGATATGACTGCTCCTTTTTTTTGATTTTTTTTTTCCTGTATATTAATAGGTGCTTGTCTGAACCCTGACTTAAAAAGACTGAATGAGATCGTGGGAGCCTCTGTGTGCCTTTGATCAGGCTGCACTTGGCCTCTGGAAATGGGAGTGCGGTGAATGAAAAATCAGAGCACCTCTGGAATCCTTCCCCTTCTCAAGGACAAATTCTGTTTCTTCTAAGTCTCCTTTACTCTTACTTCCCATCTTTGATAACACTAAATCTTGGCAGACCCATATATTTTTGAAAATGTGTTTCTGGCATAAAATTAACAGTAGAGTTTAACTTAACAAATACCTCCCAGTCTGAATCACTAAATACAGGAGAATATTTCCAGAGTTTGTGGCAGACCCAATCTGCTGCACCAAGTTAATGGATACTTCATGGACTGGGGCCTAAATATGTGAGAATTTTATGCCTAATGTTTCATTAAGTTGATTTATTGTATTTTTTAAGTGTAAGTAATGATTTAATGCCTATTTTTTGAAGACTTCATTTCCTCACAGAGAAGTACTGAGAATTTTGTTATTTCTCTGAAGTGTCCTTAAACAGTATGCAACAGTGATTTGGAATAAACTAACATTAATGACTCTAAATATATTTTTTTTATTTCACCTGATTACTGAAATTTATCATTAATTTAATGTTTCCCTTGTCATCGCTAAAGAATCATAGAGTGTGGATAAAAAAAATAAAAAAAATCATTGGACAGGCAGTGGCATAGTGGGGCTTGTTGAATAAAAATTTGGTATTTAAATAATAGAGCATATAGTGTTTTGCCTCCACTGCAGTTTTCTTGTAAACAAGCAACCTCTTGTGTGATTTCCCATTTGTTAGTGCAGTGTCTGTCCTCCTTTCATCCTGACTTTGAGTTTGGGTTCAGTTCATTGTAATAGTGATCACCAAGTACTCGTATCAGTTAAGCTCAAAAAAATCATGAATGAATCTTTGTTTTGCATGATTCACTTTAATTCCTGCACAGGGATGACATCTGCTCTTGAGTGTTGTACTTTAACCTCTAATGAGAACAATCACGAATTCCTGACAAGTCATTCTTATTTACAGGTAATTTAGATTTGTGAAAATTGTTAACAGTCTTTCGGTTTCTGAATGCAGAGGGCCAAATTCCGACTTGGTGTTGTTTGCTCCAACTTTGCATTGTGTCTGTGTGAAGGAAAGTTGTGATAAAATCAACTGCCAAATTAGTTTCCAGTAAAGAAAGACTCAGATTCCTGCCAATTGCTGCTATATAAGACATGAAGGGCATTCTGTGTCTGGCGTGGCTGGATTATGGAGATCTACATGACAAAACTAAATTCCTCACTGTATCAATGCAAAATTACCAAAATTATAAAAATCAAATTCTTGTGGCTTGGAAGAACGGGAAGGAATTATGTAGAATTTACTCTATTGGATGCTCATGAATGGTTGAAACTCTTCTACCAGAAGTGGCTTTTGGCAGAGACTTTCTTTTATGGTAAAAGTCGTTGGAATAGAAATTGAAATAAAGGGGCTGGAAAGAAAACTAAAATACTCCAATCTCCCACTCCTGGAGTCAGGTTTCCTTGCTCTTTACAGCTGTGTCACATCTCACTTGAGGTAGCAGCATAGACTAGGATAGTGTAGGAGATTTAGTCTGGATTTAGTCTGATCTAGAGGCTGAGGCATCTGCAACCACCAAGACTTTTTTTCAGCTCCCAGAAGAATGTTTCACCTCCCATTCTTTCTTCCCCTGGTGCTGGTATGGCTGTGTATGAGCACTGACTACACAGGGTAAAACTGTGGAACAGCTGAAAGAGACTCAGGAAAGTGTGTGTGTGAGTGGAACTGGGATTGTTGCCTTTTAATTTTCCCAGGTCTCCCAGGCTCTCTGTAGGTGCTGAATGTGAATATGATTGCCCAAACAACTTCCATGAGACAGTTTATTATCACTATCATTTAATGGAAAGGAATAGTTCCCTTTTCTGGTAAAAAAAAAATTGATAAAGTATTTTTTTATTCCTTTCTTTGGCATCACCTGGAGAAATAAAGCCAATTTTCCTTCCTGCTTAAGATCTATCTCTCATTTCCGCCCTTTTCTCACAACTCAGTAAGGAATGTGCTCTGTTTCCCATCTTCAGAAACATTAACATACAGGTTCAGATCATTCCTGACATTCCCTGAAAGGAAGGGAGTTTGTTGTGTTTCCAGTGAGGCAAATATTGAAAGTACTCAAGCTATCACCTTTTCTGTATGTAAAAGGCAATTTTAAAACACTTCAATTAAGATCTATAGTTTTCACTGTGACCAATATCAAGACTGGAAATATTCTGTTTTAAGCTGACAGCAAAAATAAAGTAATTTCAGTTGAATGGAAAGCCTTTTTCCCTTACAGGATACCTCAGATGACATTATTTTATTGGGTGGACTGAAGCCATGTTTTTCTGTGAAGTTTTGTATCAGGACCACTAATAGCATGTGAACTCTTTGTTAGTTTTCTATTCCAACTTCAGTTTTGACAAATTCACTGAAGGATTTAGGGAATTCTCAGTCAGTAAGTCATATGTGGGTTTAAAGGCAGAGCCTCACAGGACTTCTGTCCTGATGGTTTGCCCTTCATGCTAGAGATCCTCACATTTAAATAACCCAGATAAAAAGAATTCATACCAGCAGCCATCTAACATTTATGTAAATAAATGCTCGAGTTCATAAAGCAGGCTTCCGGTGTTTAAGTGGTTTATTTTTTACTAATCTACTTATGAATAAGAAAGACAATTTTTGCCTTTTGTTAGCCAGTTACAGCTCTGCCCCCTCTCACCCTTTGTGCTGCTGTTATGTGACAGTAGCGACTGCTGGTATGATTAAAACTTGAGTATTAATTCCATTTTTAATCTTCTTTCTTTGCATGGTTGGTTACATAAAGGTAGCAGCTCACTGGAAAATTATTTTGTGTAATGTTACAACATCATAGTGCCCTGAATGTAAGATTCATATGTTCTCAGGAAAAAGCTGACCTGTTTAAGTCCATGAGATTCTTATTAATTTGAAGGAGACCAGAAAGTCTCACTCTGTTTTTCTTCCAGGCTTTCCTAAGACCTTGTGTGTTATTTTGCAAGTGACATTGCCTGCCATTTCTCCATCTGTAAAAAGAAAGAAAATGGTATTTACCTTCTTTAACTACTAAGAAATCAATGCACAAAAAATTGGTCAGATCAACTTGATTGCACTTGTTCCTTTTAAAATATGGTTCATATCTTTTTCCAATTGAAGGATGAAATGTGTGTGCTTGAGTTCTTTGTGTAGTCTGTCTGTATATGTTGTATCCACTCCTTTATTTCAAGCTGTGTATCTGTGCTGTCTCACATGAGCATTTTTTCCCAGTGTTCTGTGACATTCTTAATTATCTTTAGGTAAAGAATTTGTGAATTCCTGTTGCTTGAAACAACCTGACTATGGTGACACAGCAGTTTTACATCAAGAAGTGGGGTAGTTTTTACCTGCCCCCACTCTGGTAATTAAATTCAAATCTCTCTGTATCTGGTCTGATCTGCAGGAATTTCCGTGGCAAATATCTAAGCAAACAGTAGGAGCCATTGTGGGCATGACAGAGTCTACTAGTGCTGCCAGGAAAGGAAAAGTTCAAATCTTGCTTCAAGAGCAGAAGTGCTGAGTGATGGGCAGAAGCAATTTCTTAACTACCATCAGTTCACTGATTAATGCCACAATGGAATTAAACATTCATTCCACAATTTCATTCCGAACTATGCATATAAATGTGGATCCTGATTATTTGAGCTACTATTTCCGTTTTCTGTGTTGTTGTAGCAAATTTACAAAAATGGTGCTATCTGCTATTAGCAATGGTTCCTCTGAGTGCTTGGGAATGTCAAGGCGCATAAATATTTGGAGAACAGAAGGAAATACGAAATGGTTGATGACTCAAAGCTATCACCATGGTTTGCTGGCTGAAGGCCCTGCCAAACATACCATGTTATCAGCGTCTGATACTTCAGATAGTATCCAGGTTGCTGACTGATACATTAAGTGATAATGATGGTTTGCAGAGAAATTTCTGACCCCATCATAATGATTGTCTGATGGACACTTCTTTGATAAATTGCCTGATATTCATCTGTAGTGTGAGTTTTGTCACAGCTGACAGCAGGAATGACTGATATTGACATTGCTGAATGAGTTATGTGATAACTGTAGTTCTTTCATCAATCTATCCAAGATGACCAACTTTCATATTCATGTGTGTTTTTTCAAAAATTATTGGAAACCTCTTTGTGAGTATTGTTTGACTTCTGGGCTTTGTGATACAGGCAGTAAGTTTTGCTTGCAGTCCACCTCTTTGCTAAGGCTGTCCTGATAAAATGCAGGGAACAGATTTTTATGTTATGGTCCCCAACAAATAATTGTTGGCTCACGGAATCTGTAAAAAAAAATTATTCCTGAATGCATCTGTGGGCCCTGTTCCACTGATTCCTTTTTTTATTCTACTGCTTTTGAACATTCATTCTCCATCTTGGTACTTGGTTCACTTGGTGTTCTAAGCATGCACTGCTTTTCACTTATTAAATTATCCTTATTTACTGAAGCTACTTTTGCTTGCAGTCTCATGTTTTTGTCCTTCCTGAGCAGGTGCTCTGTAGAAAGAGTGAAATAGTCCTTTAAGCTAGAGATTTTTTTTTCCTAGGATGGCTTAGAAAAAAGGACTTTCTTTCAGAAGAAAAAGAAAGTAAACTTGAGTTCTTTCATTAGAAAAGAATGTCTCACCTGCGTCCTGTCATGTGAAAACAGAAGGCATCTCATTGTACTTCCTACGTGTTCACTGCTACAGGGCTGGATGTGATGCTTACTGTGAACAAATGAGTTTAATTAACTACAAGCATCAGAGTCTGACCAGAGCAAATGCCAGAGGCTGAGCAAATGCCAGAGGCTGGAATTCATCTTGGTTGGAGAGGAAATGGCCTCTAATCCAGTGTTTTCCTGCTGACTGGAGCCAGCCACGGGTCACTTTGTCTTCCAGAAACTGTGTGAAAAGTGTCTGTCAGCTGCATCTCCATCACCCGGTAGGACTGCTGAGCTCTTCGTATTTCCTGGGTATCTCACACAGTCAGTGGATGCTGACAGAGAAAATAGAGTTGATCTCTTCTGCTTAGCTGGGCTTCTTTTGGCTGAAGTGTTCAGTGGTCTTCCATGGAATTTGTGAGTGATTGCTCTGTGCTCACAGCATGAAGATCTGTGCTGGGTTTGATCTCAATCCCTTTCATTTATTGTAGATCTTTGGTTTCCAGTAAATTCAATCTGAAAACACCTGATACGATTCTAATACATTGCGATGGAAAATTGAGAAACCCACAAGTGCTAGATCCAAAGAACTGAGAACTTTTGGATAAACTTCATTGTCTATCACTTATAAATGCCAGTATTTTGGGTTCTTCCTTTATTTTTTTGACATATCTATCATGTTTATTTGATAATTACTTATAAACCCTGCAATTTTACAAAGAAAATGGAGGCAAAGTAATCATTAGGCAAAAAATTCCGATGTTGAGAAGCACTTCACATTAGTACTTTTTAAGTTAGAGGGAAACCATTTTGTAATGGTTTGTTTCTTATGCTATGCTCTGTTAGTTGTGTTATAATCATAGTAAAAGTTAAAAGTAAAGACAGATGGTTTAAGACAGATGCTTGCTACACCTGTAATTTTGAAAGAAGATCACATTTATCACGACACGAATTTTTTAAATTTAAAGAAGTGGGTTCGTGAAGCAAACAATTATTGTTGCAGAAGAAGGAAGATTGGGAGGCATTACTATACTTACTGAAATATTTTAATTTTTGTATTTGTTGGTGTAGAAGAGCACAAAAATATTTGTTTTGGTTCTTATACTGATTTGTTTTCTGTGCCTTGGTGTTTCTGTAGATTTAGCTTACAGGAATTGGACTCTCAAGTGCCATTAGCTTTTAGTAAAATGCTTGGCCCCTTCAGTCCCAAGGAGGATTGTAATAGAATATAGAGACAGTAGCAGTGTCTGTGCTCTTCTCAATATCACTGATGGAGAGAAAGCCTCAGGAGATGCCCAGTAGAAATAAGCACCATGTAAAGCAGCTCATGAGAAGGAAGGAAGGAAGGGGCTCTTTATCACAGTCAGCTGGTGTAGCCACCTCTCTGTTGAAAGGAAAGCCTGTAGAACCTGCTCCCGTACTACTGGGAAATGCACCCAAGAACTGTTGATAATTGCTAAAGGACACAGACAAACCAACAACTAGAAACACAGTTCCTGGGAGAACCACCCAAATTCAAATTTTAATTTTATACGCATAAATACTTACAGAAAACTTTCACATGCACTTATTGTGTTATGTTTCCATGGGGTAGCCCGGAAAAACTGCTGAGCTGCACTGGCTGCTGAAAGTACTTACGGCAAAAGCAGCTCAAGGGTATATTTACTATTTCACTGTTGGTATAAACACAAAAAAATTAAATTGTGTTTTTCTGTATTCTCGTATCATGTTAGCTTCAATACTTCAATTTTATTAATAAAGGCCCAGCACAGTCAAAAAAGCTGTATTTATGCCTGTAACAATTGTACACTGATGTATTTATATGTGGTCTCTCCTGGGCACTGACTCTGAGAAAACATAGACAGGAAGCTCAGCACCTTCTCATATTTTCTGAAGGATTCCATGAGGATACACAAAACCTTGCATCAGTTTTGCTGCTTTTCTGTATATCTTAATTCCCACCACTGTTGCTCCTTCCCTGTGGATTCACAGCTGGTATAAATTAGTAGTGCACTATTGTTTTCAAAGGTTATCCCAAGTAGCTTCTGCCAGTGATCTGCTTGATGTTCCCTTTGTTTAGATGTTTTTAGTTCTGCTGGCCAAGATTTGATGAAATTTGAGTGCTATGCAGTTATTGTATGCCATTTATTATCATAAAATCTGACAAGCTGAATGTTTGACACACATAGTTAAAAAGCGAACACAGGAAAATTATGGAGGGAAAGAAAAACATGTTCTGTTAATCATTAAAATACATTGATACTCTCAAGTGTTATAAAATCTCATTTTTACAGTTAATACTGGGGTTTTTAAAGACCTTGTTGAAGTTGAATAGTTTTGATATGGAATGGTTTCAGCCGTCCTAGCTATAGACCAAAGTTCTGTCACTTAAATATTATAGCAATAATATATAATAATATATAAATATTATACCAACATAAGCAAAGATTTTAAGAGAACCTTGCTGGTCATTCTTTCTCTTTTACTGGATCCTCCATGCAGAAATTGTTTCCTATTTCATAAAGATTTTGTTTAGGTTTGATTTACTCTTTTCTATCCTCAGCACAGTGAGGATGACGCTTTCTGTGTGGGCAAAGAAAAGAAACTTCTTACATTTGACAAGACCGAATATTCCCATGTACAAATATGATGTGTAATTAAGGTGACAAAAGAAAGAACTTAGACAAAGAGGACAAAAATTTAAAAAAATTGCAATTAAAAATTGCAATGTCAAGTAAATGAGCGAGAAACATATCTTTAAGAAACAAAAACCCCCACAAACTAGAAATGTTTCTCAATGGTCTTCAGTTCTCCAAGATCTCACTCGTGGCAGAGATGGGACCAAATTTTCTTCCTACCTTTTCTATGTGTTTACATGTCTCCTTCCATGAGTGACAACGAGAGGAACTTGTTGATTGTCCTGATTTTTTCTACTAGCATAGAGGAAATTGCTTGCAGTTACAGGACTGATGGGCTGTGTCATTGCAGCACTGAACATTCTCTTTGCTGTTTTCTGGGCCAGAAACTGGGCTCTAGATTTCAATGCAGGAAATAATTTAATTGCTGCAGAAAATAGTTGTAAGCTTCCTAGTAACACAGAAAAATGACACAACTTCAGACATGCGGTTTTCAGTGTCTGCTTTATGACCACAGTGGTCCATAAGCTGCTCCTAAGGCATTTGCTGATAACTGAGACAAGCAAATCTGTTGCTGTTTGAAGTGAATTTTGGTCACAGCTCAAGGAAGTTGTAAGACTTCTGTGTAGTTGTGGGGCCCTGTGTCAGCTGTGTCTGCTCTCACTGGTCTCAGAATGGCAGATGTATGGAGGTCGAGTAAAATATCAATTTTTGGCTTCTTATTAGGAGTGACACTGTGTTCCGGAAAAATAATTGCAGTTAGCATTTTTTATTACTGAAAGTCATCTTCTATTCCACTGTCTTTACTTAGAATATGAGTATTAGGGATTTAGTGGCTAAAATTTCAGAAAGCAGAGTGGCTTACAGCTACAGGACAAGGGCTGACAGCAAAGTTGAAGACTTGTAAATCAGGGACTTAAAATCAGAGAATTCCATGTTACTTTTCCTACTGTTGTTTTTCCCACAAATGTTTGGCAGCAGGGGTTTTACCTGCATTCATATTTTATGACACAGAAATATTCCACAGGGCAGCAGTTTTGGGGGAAAAGGACCCTGTCAGTAGTATGAAGTTAATCCTGGGGTATCAAATATTTGGCAGTTAAATAGCTGAGAAATTATTCTCTTAGCAACTTCTTTTCTCTCTTTACTATCAATCTCATGTCAAAGTGCTGGGAGCTTAAATGTTTTGGTGTTGAAGTTTATTCTGCACCCTTTTCTTAGCAAAGGATCTGGTAAAATAGGGAAAGGGAGATATCCTGTTGTGTATGAAAACAGTGCTGAATTGCTTAATGTGTGAGTCATAATAAGCTGGAGGTTTTAAGGGGGTCAAGTTGGGAATCCTGTTGAGTATGGAATATGTCTCAGGAATGCCCCTTTTGGTCTCACTTCCATAGCAATTGGGTGAAAGATTGTACCTTTGCATGTGTTTTCTTTTTTCTTCTCTTTCTGATTTAATTCTAGAAGAATACAGCTATCCTGACTAGAGAGTAAATTTGGACTAACTACAGTGACTACATTTCAGCTACTCCAGGTTCACAATAGCACGAGATGAGTCTGTTCTATGCTGTCTAGCTATGAGCATGGAATAACTTTCAATAAACAGAAAATTAGTCAAAAAGGAAAGGGAGAAAATTAGAGTTGCGATGTAGGTATGATGTTTCAGGACTGTTGGGAGTGAAGTTTTATAACGGTAGGTGGGCTGATGGGACACATACATTGAAAAAGCAGGATCTCTGTCACTGTCGGTGTGAAATCCTTGCTGGCTGCATTGAAAAAAACCCTAAACTATGAGAGGAGAGTGAAAGAAATAAAAACTCAACAGGAAGGAGTTGGTAATTCTTCTGTCTGTCTCTAGCACTGTTCTTGTGGCAGATTGCCCTCAGCCTTCGCGTGCCCACCACTACCTTTGGCTCAAAAAGCTGTAGTGACAAGCCCCATTTGTAGAGAAGACTCATTATCTTCTCTGGAACCTCAAAGGACATAACTGGGAGAAAGATAAAATCATAGAATGGATTTGGTTGGAAGGGACTTCAAAGTTCATCGAATTCCAAGCCCCTGCCATGGGCAGACACGTCTCCCATGTGATGTTTCCCACCAGGTTGCTCGGAGCCTCATCCAGCCTGGCCTCAGGTCCTGTGCTGGGACCCCAGAGCTGGATGTGAACCTTCTCCCTGCACTTGCTACTTTACTCATGACCTATCAGAAAAATTGGTAATGATGATTTCTTTTGTTGTCTTCTCTTCTTTCCAGTTTAAGACTGTTTTTTTTTTTCCCAGTGACTAAAATTCTGCAATTTTTTGCAGTTGTATGAGGTGCCAGGTAATTCATGTCAAGAAGCTATTGTACAGGTGATGAGGGTTTGACAGGGTAGGCTTCCCAATAGGGTACTCTCATGTCTTTTCTGAATATGCAGTGTGTCTTTGAGAAGAAGGAAGAAAGAAAAACGACCCCTTTGAAACACTAAAAGTATTTGAAAGTTGGTGTTTCACAAAAAGAGCCTGAATTACTTCCAGGAATTTCTTGAGGTTTTCTGCAGTGTGTTTCAGAGCATTTTCATTAGAAAATGAAGCTACTTTTTGTAAGTTTTCTAGCTGATGCTTTAATTTCTGACTTGAAGTGTTGGCACAGCAGTACATACATGCCACCGAAGGCATTTATTTCCCTACATATATTGTGCTTTGATACTCCGTATCATGTTTTAGGGGAAGTTCTCTTAGCTATAAATCAGTATCTGTAACCTCTGGG
The DNA here is from genome assembly GCA_013397315.1 of Donacobius atricapilla. NCBI lineage: Eukaryota > Metazoa > Chordata > Aves > Passeriformes > Mimidae > Donacobius > Donacobius atricapilla. The sequence goes on from WBMY01014425.1 coordinate 512,441, forward strand.
AGGATTCTTTAGAAAGGCCATTGCCCTGGAGGGATACAATCCTGCACTCCAGAGTACTTTACAGGAGAGTGATAAAACAGTGAATTTTATTTACAGACAGTTGTTGAACACTGTTACAGTTTATCAGTTGTTCACAAGAAGAAGAAGAAAAATCAGAATGAGAAAAGATAAAAGCTAAGATAGATTGTATGCAAGCAGAATAAATCAAGAGAGCTTGAATCGTCAGACTGATGCAATCAGGAGATCATGAATGTGGCTTGAAAAGTATCAGACATTTCTTTAAAGAGGAGAGTTACCTTGTTTTCTTTTGGGACAGAGAATGATGGAAAAGTGGCTTCTTCAAAAAGGGATTCTTGCACACTGTTCCTATTTTTCTCCAAGGACCCTAAAATGGATAATTCCACGGGAATACTTGGAACAAAAGCTAAACTTACTATTCTGAGTCTGTCTCTGGAAGTGCTTTTCCATTGCCCACAGAGGCAGATGACTGACCCTTGTGTTAAACTACAGGTGGGATCTGTGAGTGCATCCACAATGAATCTGATTCTCAGATCATCTCCTGACCCCAGGGCAAAATTCACAGAAAACTTCAATTATAATGATGTTAATGCTAAAAGCAAAAAACATAAGGGAAGAATAAATTCATCCTTAGGTCTCTAAAGGAGTAAATTAAAGATGGTAGCTAGTTTAGAAAGTCCCGCAAATGTTTGCAGACAAGACTGGGAGAACATGTTAAATTTATGCTTTACCTTTGTAATCCACTGTGGGAGACTTGAAGACAGTGTGGGCTTATTGAATCTTGGTCTGTAAAAGCGGGAATGATTTTTGGTTCTTATGGTATAGCAATACTTTTAATAGGCTGGAATGTGTGGTCGAGGGAAATTATTGTACAGCAGATACCAGGAGCTGATAATCAGTTACCTAGTCAGACTGAAGCCTGCACCTCAGCCCGTGGACAGGCACATGGTGTTGAGCAAAGAGACTTTCTAAAAGGCCTGTTAGGTTTCTTTGACATAATAGAAAGTAAAGAAAGGTGAAGTATTACCGTTTTTAAAAGTTTGGATAACTTCTGAGATTTTAGGTAATTGGTGCCATTAAAGTCATTACTGCCATGAAGTAGATCATCTGCTTATTTCAGTCATCTTGAAAGTGATGGATAGACATAGGTTAACAAAACAGCTACAGTAAATGCATAGAGATTATTCCCCTCTGTGAGAGCTTCTGGAGTTCAGTTATAATTCTCTACATCCTGGAAACCCATACTGCTGTTCATATAAATTTATGACCTGATGTGTGAAACTTTGAGAACTTCTGTTTGCATGTATGTTAACAAGAATGACCAATTACAAGCAAAGCAGCTTCACATCACAAATATCAAATAAAAGAGCTACCAGCTTTAAAGGACACACTCTTGCAGTGAATTTAGATGCAGAACTATGCATACAGAGGATAAAACAATCTAGAAATCTACCATGTCTCATCTTGTTACAAGCATGCATTAGTGATAATCCTACACAATCAGTGGTGTAACTCTGGATTTGTACTGACAGAGCATCAAAACAATCCTATCAGTAGAAGCAAAAGCAACCAAGTAATTATGGCTGGTATCACTGAAATCATAATCCATCTCCTGCTCTTTTAAAACCATTGGGACATATAATATTGATGGATTAAGTTGTTGTCTTACAGCAGTTTTATTATGCTTTAATTCTGAAATGAGATCAACCATAACTTTCTTCTTCAGGAAGGAAATCACACCCAGAGATGCTGGTCATGGTGATCCTTGTGATGTAAGCTCAAGGAGTCACTTTTGCTTTATTCTGGATTTGTAAAACCATTTTATTACTTGTACAGATAATAGAGCAAGCATTAGGACTAGCTCTGCTAATTTAAATAACTCTATTTGTTGGAAGGGAGAAGGTATTTGTCACCAAATGTTTTCATGCTTGCCCAGACAGCATGGTTTCATGGACAGTATAGAGGCTTGAGTAAGCGTTATATGGACAGCTCAAGAGCCCTCAAGTTTAGGCATTATTTAAAAATTTTGATTACCAGGTCTGAAACTCAGTTATTCTCCTATGCTTTGCGTAAAAAATCCATATCAGAAAAACAGTGGATATGCTTTGGTTCTGATTTTCTGGGATGTTTGTACTCTTTTCACCTCTGTTTGAATGTCTGCAGAGGATTATAGGCAAATTATGGGTCATATTTTAATCCTACGTGAAAACTGACAAGTCCTTAAGCTGTTAACAAAGTTTGTGTGAGTTCAGTATAGAAATTTTCCCAACAGAAATAAAGGCACTAACAGTCACTCTGGGTGGTGGAAAAATTGTTGCTGTAGGGGTAAAAGCAGAGAAATGGCTCAGTCATATCATAACCAGAGCTGAGTTCATCAGAGCCGCACAAGCAGTAGAACAGTGCTCCAGTTAAATGAAGATTCTGACTTTAGGATTACTAATTCCCAGCTTTGGTATCAGTCTAATGTCCTTTTGAATCCTGAAAGATTCATGGTGTCAGGATCCCTTCAGCAGCATTTCCTGCTTGTAGTGTACTGTGTGGTTTCCTTTGGCTTTTAGGTCGTATGTTAGCACAATGAAGGGTTTGGCAGAAAAGGGCTCATGTTGCCTCTTTTGGGGACCCTGCTGCTGAACGTCTTTGTCTCCAGACGGGACAGTCTGCACATGTAGATCATGCTTCTGTGATTTGCTGCTCCAGCTATCTGACAGAGTGGAAGATTGCAGCTCTCAAGGTCACTCCAGAGTATCCTGTTTCATTTCAGATTTTTATTTTATTTAGTGGGCTTGGATGTTTGTGAAAGCAATTTTTATGTACTGAGGATTTTTCTGAGTTTCATTACCTGGCAGGGTCTCAGTTACATTTCTTCAGACACTTGTGATATTATGCTCTAAATCCTTCCTTTAGCCCTGGTGTCAATAGGAACACAGAGACCTCTACATCTTATGCCATTTTATTTTATGGAACATGGATTTTTGTGCCAAAACCAAGTAGGAAAACGTGTCCACTGTGCACTGTGGGACAGGCACAGCACCAAATGGGGTACAGCATACTCTCCAGGCTCTGCACAGAATCACAGTTGGGACTTCTGGAACTGCTACAGGGAATGACAATCAGGTGCTGGAAAAGCTTTACCTGGACGCAGTGTTTTTGACACAGCTCAGTTTCATTAATCCTTCAGAGACTTTATTGCCTCATCTGTCCCTTTACACACACATGCCTTCAGAGTGCTGTGAACTGGAAATGTGCAGGTAGAAACTTTTGGGTTCCATTTTATACACAGCACAATTTGCAGTGAAATCCAGGCTTTGCTGCTGTTATGGGAAAGAGTGTGATATATGCAGCCTTCCTGTAATACACGGGAAATATTTCTGAATCCGCTGGTAGTAAGATGAAAGGATATGGTGGATGTGGTGTCTTTTCATTTCAAGTTCTGTTAGGAGCACTTACGAGGGAGGTGGTAAGTCAAAGTTCGTTTTTTCTTTCTAATGAGTGGAAAGAAAGTATTCAGATCTTCTCTATTTAGGTAAAAATTAGACTCAAACTTGGATGAACACCAGCCTACTGACCAAAATGCTAGACTTCTGTATCTTCTGTCAGTGATGTAAATCTAATTTTTTTTTTTTTAATCCAATGCAAATCCCAGGTGAATATATGGGTAATTCTTGAGTAGATCAAAATGGCATTTTCCAGCTGTCTTGAAGATTAAAAAATGATCCTGGTCTGTCTTGCATTTTTTCTACTTTTTATTTTCAGGGAAAAATCATTTACCAAAGCAATTGTAATTTATGGGCATCATTATGCATTTTCTTTGTTATTTCATAAAGTAAGCTTTGGTAATGTGCCATTCTTTAAAGATGTGGGTGTGAGTCAACTGTAAGGTTGAAATAGGGAGTGCGAAGAGCACAAAATTGGGTGGGATTTGCTGGACTGAAGAAACTGTTGTACACATATAAACAACTTGTGGTTTCAAGCAGGTGCATCTCTTTACAAAGGAAGTACAAGGAGAATGTCTGCAGGAATGGACAAACTTTAAACTTTTTTTTTCCTTTCAATTTTCTCTAATTTACTATCCTCTTAGCTCCTGCCCAAAGCCAGATTTAAGTATTGAATTCACTATGTGGTAGGCAAAAGTACAGTATTCCTTGGCTTTTGCCTCCCTGGATATGAAATCTGTTCAGGGAATTCTTCTTTACTGGATAGTAACAATAGATAGAAATTCTGCTTCTATTCATGACAGAGTGAATGAGCAGAGGATTATGAATGGACTTGTATCATGCTGTGCAAGGAGAGGTTGATGGTCATATTTTCTGCTGGTTCAGAACAGTTTAAAACCCTCCAGGCTGATTTGGAACTGATCTCAATTCTTGGCACAAGCACAAAGTGCTTTTAGTTTTGGGTGCAAATTTTGGCTCATCTGTAAAGATAGCAATTCCCTCTGTCCTTTAAATCTGTCAGGATGCAGGCCCTGAAATGCCCTGCTGTATAGCACTGCACCAGCAGGGATGGTGATCTTCTGGAGGTGCAGGGACTGGAGCTGGTGGCAGCATTAGGAATGTCTGTTAAAAAAAAAAAAGGACTAGACTAATACGGGTGCTGAGGCTGCGTGGAGCAGGAAATTAAGGGGATTGATTTTCAGAATGAAATGCAGTCTTAGATGATCTATTGTGGATAAAAAGAAATCAAGCATCTTTTTCCTGTCAGTTCTGTAATTATTCTAATTGGAAAGGGAAGAGGCCATTGTGAAGGATAACATAAACACCTGAGAGTGCACTTAAACACAAGTAGCACTGAAAAAATGCCAACTGGTTCTCAAGTGTACACTTGTTCTACGACTAGAAGTTAGCCTTGAAATTTGCATAGCAAAAGGTTCAGCCTAAGTGGCAGCACCAGAGTGGAATACATTTAATTAAAGACAACCGCAAAGGTAAATGATACTCTTTTATTATTTTTTGTCTTCATATTTTGCTTTGCTTTGCTTGATTAGGAGCTACTTGTTTCAGGAGCAGGTGAACAGAGCAAATCTGTTTAGCTCACAAGGTCATAAAGGGAGGGAGGGATCAGAGCTTTTGGATGTTCCAAATAAGAGCCGGATTTCCCCAAGCTGCCATCTGCATTGTAACTCACATCTTGGAGATCAGCAAGGCCTCATGATAGCACTTGAAGAGTGAAAAATGGTTTGCCAGAATGCCTCATGTGCACTCTAAAAATAGGGCCAGGTAAGAAGTCTCAAGGAAATTCTTCTGTAATTATAGAGGATTTCAGTTTGAATTAAATGAGGCAAGTGAAAGCTAGCTTGAGTATTAAGCCTGGATTTACCAGCATGTGTGGGGAATTGTTTTGCTGGCATTCATGACCTTCTTTTCCCCACCTGAAAAGTATGGCCTCCTTTCCATTTCTATTGTTCTGAGTATCATATCATGCCATATGTGGAAGTATTCAAAACTTGACGCTTATAGGAGACTGGGAGAGAGAAGATGTATAACAGAATATGTATATTAGTATCCACTAATAATAATGTCTTAAAATTCACATTGATTCTTACTGTTGGTCACTGTTAGGAGAGAATTTAAAGACTATTGATATTAAATAGAATGATATTGTCTTTCAGTATTAGGCCTTCAGGATCTAATAGCTTTACATAACCATTACCACACATGGAGCCTCTGAAGGTGTGGAGCCTGTCACATTGTCTTACGAAACTTGTCTGGGATAGTTACCATATTCAATTTTTAAGGATATTTGATCGATTCTTTTCTCCACAATGATCACAGCACTAAAGGCTTCTAAGCCCCACACCATTTCCTCAAGTATACAGCACAACTGAACTCTCACAGAAAGTGCCTCTTACCTGCAATCAGCACAGTCAGTAACCTGGAATTAAAATATCTTTAAAGAATAGAAGTTGGCATAAATGTTTCTTAGGTCTTCAAAGGTAAAGAAATATGCTGGTGAGCATGTCCTGTGAAATATAGTGTTGGTTTTGTTCTTCAGGGGGTAGAACTTGATGGAGTTCATGAGACCCCGTGACACAAATTTCACAAAGTTTCACAGAACTGTTGCAGAGCCTGTTGGGGTTAAAGAGGGACAGTTTGGGGTGCTGCTGTCAGCCAGGAGTCTATTAAATACCCAAGAAAATTCAGGACTGTTGATCCTTTTCTTGTTGGTATTAAAATGGAGAGTTGAAGACTAGAACTATTAAGGCTTCTCGGTCCTGCTGAGTGGCTGCATGTCACACTGCAACAGCTATAATTATTCTGATCTCTGCCAGGCTCACTGTCCCTTACACATGGCCTGAGAGTGTCTTCCAGGGGTAGATACACAAAAAATTCACTGCCAATGTCCTTGGCTCTGATGAAAGTGCTTCAATATGTGTTTATTTTTACCTTGTTTCTGCAAATAGACAAAGCAAGGCCAATGCACCATGGGTCACACTTCACCATAACTGCTTGCAGAGCTTTTTGGTAGAGAGTAAATTAATTGTGTTTTATTTTTCTTCTACAAAAAAGTACTGAAGATGAAATCCTCTTTAAGAAACAGGTAAATTTAAGAGATAGAAGAAATTAGTAATTCTTTACAAATCTGTAGGAAGGCTGTTGCTGACAGTGACTTCACTGCTTGGGGTTTGAGAGCTGATGGCTACAGATGAGCTTCTCATCACGTACTCTTGAAGAGTATATGAGCTTTATGAATATTTGCACTTGTTCCAGTCTCTGTGAGTTTATGAGAGAACTTGCAAAGTTCTCCTACTCTGAACTGTTGTGATCCCTACTCTTGGGATCTTGCAGTGCTTTCTGGAATAGCCCTGGAGGGCTAACACATCATTTGGAGATGTAAGCTCATAATGTTTTGTTTTCAAATCCATGAAGAAAAATAGGTAGAGAGCAAGCTCTGCTTGGGAGGGAATACCCTGATGTGATTTATAAATCCACATGGATTAATCTATCAAGTTCTGATTTATGAAATGTATTTTGTTCACCAACTATATTACTTTACTGATTCAAAAGTCTTGAAATTAGTATAAAAACCAGCAATCCATCATAACATTGAATTATGTGCCAGTGATGCATAGCACTATCTTTCTAAATGCTTGATTTGTGTTCACCCTTTTTGTTAGTAAAATTCGTGTTACCTAATACCCTCAGAAAATTATGTTAATATACATGATGGACAAAATCTATTGCTAACTTTCTAGGCTTTTTCATTAAGTCAAGAAAGGTTTACCAAGCTTTTGAATCTGTCAGTTTGATGTAACTGTCTGCTTAAGAAATTTGCATTTAGAAAAGCATAGGTCTTTGATCGCTCATATTTTTAAAATCAATGACTGTTCCTAACAGTGAATCTTGCAAGTGATTATTATTGCTAAAAGCTGGGAGAACAAAGGACTGAAAGCTCAAGCAGAGGTTGAAGTTTTTGGATATCAGCAATGGTGTGGGACCCCTGCTAATATTGCAGAGGTATCAGAAAAGGAATTTTGGCATTAATTCATCATGTTGTGGTCTCCTTCAAACAGAAACAGACTTTGTAAGTTTGGTGGCTTTGGAAAAAGGCCTTGTACCATCAGGAATTTCACCACAGAGTTCTAAGTGTAACTATTGTTGATATTGAATATGTCTCTCCATTGGGGATCTCAGATACCATTATGTCTTTGTCATATTTGAAGGGCTTAGGAGGGGAGAGATGTCTCTGGTATATTCTAATCTACGTTATCTGCAAGAACATTTTGCTAAAGCAAGTGGCTGTTCTCTATGAGGGCTTTAATCACACAGTGACAGCTCCACCCCTGGTGTTTTCAGAGCAGTTCATACTTGCATCACAAAAATGCACTAATAAACTCTGAAGAAAGGCTGTGGATATACAGACCTGGGCCAGCAGAGATACCAATACAGCACAGAAAGGGCCATGTTGTACAAGGGGGATGAGATCTGAGCCTGGGATGAGAGAGCAGGACAGAAACAAATGGAAGAAAACTGTCGTGTTGCTGACTGGATTACATTGGTATAGGATTATTTGATGCAAGTCTGAGGAAACTCTAGTATACCAGTCCTTCCAGAAGATGTAAGACTTTTTTCTCTGTGTTATAATATTCTTGGGGTTTTTACTGCAGCACATTTTAACAACTGAAGCCAGCTCCTTTCCTGGTCCCAGTTCTGAACTATTCCATTCTGCTCTGAGTGTTTACACTCTGCCAATCACTGTGATGACATGATGTCCATCCACCACCTTTACTTTTCTAATGTGGATGTAGACGCTGTGGAAACTTAATCTGCCCTGCATAAAATCTCACTGAGGTATCCCTGGGTCCCGGTTAATTGGATGCTGTATATAGAAATAAAATCAGCACTGTGAATCACCAATCTTTATTCTTATTTCATTACATTACTGTTGTTTTATTACATGGAGACCTATGCCTATGCAGCTGAGATCACAGCTGCAGTCTGGTAGATATGTAGGGTGAGATAGTGTCTGTGCCCAAAGAAAATACTGCCTAAAGAAGGAATAGAAGAGAGAACATCTAGAAACTCCTCAAGAAGAGCAGGGTTTATATTGTCTTACTGTATGCCTCCATTACTTTTTGATGATGAAGACTGCGTCGAATGAAATCTGATATGTTCTCACTGTCAGAAGAGTTGAAAATCTCTTTCAATGCATTTGGTATATGAAATATATCTGTATGGATGATGTAGTTTGGAAAATATAGCATATGGATAGGCAATTATTTTATTTATTATAATTATGTTACACATAAACACTGTTTCAGCCCAAGTCCAGGTATATCCAGATAAATCAAGAAGTAACTACACTTGGTACTGGTTCTCTCAATTTTCTAATGACCCTGCACAGGCACATGGGGATGGTTAAAGAATACAATGTACAGGTACTGTGTGACCAAGGGCACCTCTGTGAGGGCCTTATTACAGAGGAAAGTACAGAAATCAATTTGCCTGACCAAAGGCCTGAAAAGTAAAGAAGATATTTAGGTTAATCAGCAGAAGTGGCACTGAGGATTGTGTCTTCAGAGCCTTACTTCTTTAGCAACAAAACCTAAGGCTTAAATTTCCTTTTAATATCAAAGTAATGGGACTTATAACACTTGGTTCCTCATTATCTAGAAATGGAGGGGATAAAGTAGAAGAAATCAGCAAGAAAGCAGAATTACTTGATTGAGTTCTGCATTTTAATAACTTGTGGTCTTGAGGCTCATTGAAAAGGCCACTGAAATCAGAGAAACTACACTAAATTTGGAGGAGGCATTTGAGCATTATATTATTGCTGTATATTCTTTTACCTGTGTACTGAACATTGACATTTAGTTCTACCTCTTAAGCATTTGCTTCACACAGACATAGCATGCATTATCTACAAACTGAAGTCTGGCAGCTGAATTTGTACAGGTCTTTTGAGGTTCAGGCCCTAAATCAGTATTCTTTCAGCACAGGTTGCTCAAAGCAGCAATGTATGGCAGGCTCACTCTGCAGCTGCAGGCAGTTTGCTGAAACTACATCCACAGCACAGCTTTCTGAGATGGGATTTTTTCTCTTTCCCCTTTTGTAGATGGCTCAATTCTTCCTTTTGGAAGGCTGAGACCGATTACAATGGGGTCCAGACTGAGCTGTCTTGAAACAGCTCCTGTTATTTCAGCAGCAGCAGGAATAAATTAAAATGAGCAATGCCGCTTTCCCTTTCCGTAGCTGTATAGTCCTCCCAGTGAGTGAAAAACCCTGCATCTCCTCGTCGCAATGGTGAATTCAGTTTGTTTCTGCGTACATGAATACATAATGGCATGGGAGGGGATTTATGTTTTATACAGTCGGTACTGCTCCATTTGTGCCCTCCTCACATGTAGAACTCCAGAACAGCTGTTATGGTACAGGGTGTCTGTCTGCAGCCATTTACTGTGACCAAAAGTAACCTGTTCATTGTGCTGACAGTCAGAAATAATACCAAATGCATTGTTCTGGCACAGAGGTTCTGTGAATGTTTGGGATAGTCGTGAAACACCTCTTGAGTGTGCTGGATTTTGGAAGATCCTCAGTGTGATATGGACATCCTGTGACAGATTAAACTGAAAAAATGTAGACCTGGCTCTTGCAGACCTTTCTCCTTTATAAAGCAATTAAGCAAAAGGCAAAGCATGCAATTCTGTGGGCAATACTACAGGAACACAACTGCTCTTTAACACTGTGTTTCAGCGTACAGAACTGGATTATCAAAGCAGCATCATATTTATCCCCGCACTGATGTTTCTGGTATCACTTACATATCTTGGGTGTCAATTTGATTCAACTGCCATACTTTGGGGTTTTCTTTTTCTAGGTGTTTGTTCATTTTACCTTCACATGTGCTGTCCCAGAACTATATTCTTAACTATGACTTGAATAACTAAAACGTCTTACTAATACTTAAAGTTGCATGATCATATGCTAAATAAGATGATATTGTGCTAAATAACTGGGATATTCAACATGGCACGGCTTTTTTGAGGAATCAAGGACTTATAGACATTAGAATAATAGAGAGGGGTATATATGGCTATGAAATGTATCAATGTTACATTTGAAGCTTTGAGCCAGTATTTTATCCATGCACACTTTTATATGTATAAAATCCCGGCATACACATGCAGTCATGAGATTCTGTTTGCACTGCACCAGCTAATGCAAATATAGGGGCACTTGCAAAGGCAACCAAGGTGGCTGAGCCAGTTTTTTTAAAACTCTAAATAATACATGTTCTGAGGAATCTTGTCCTCCAAAAAGAAAACCCACGGAGCCTCTGTCTTTACTCCTAACTTTTCTTCAGTGATATGTTGTATTTTGAAATTCAAAGAGCAATTCAAACCTGTTAAGCAAATAGTAAAACAACTTGGCTAAGTAAATCCTTCTGTCAGGATCCATCTCACTCAGATCTGTTCTTGAGTGTCCCCAAAGTTTGAATTTATTTGCTTTGGAGATAATTTCGGTTCCCTGTTGTGTTTGAGAACTAAGCACAGCCTTTAGGGAAAATGGAGGGACAGTATGACATTTATTAGCCCAGCTGTTTATTGCCCTCACCTGTTTCCAAGGTCTGAAAGGCTGGGTATTTATTCTCTCCTAGCTCTGAAAAATGAGGATTGTATAATGGATTGTGAAAGCTGAAATGGTAGGATGGGTCTTTTAATTTCTTTCCTTGTTATTTTTTTTAAAGCACACTTTAAAGAAATCCATAAAGCCTAATGTGTAGTGCTTGAAACTCATCTATTGTATGGCTACTACATTGATCACAGCCTTTCACCTCCCAGCTGGGCATTGAGCTGGTAAAGAAAGAGTTTAAATATGATCTTCCTGACATTAACTAGGCAACTGAATTATGTCTCAAAGGGATGGAAGGAAATGCAATTTTTTAACATCTTTGTGGGCAGGAGGAGGTGAAATTTTAGGGCTTTGTTCTGTTCTTTCTGCAGCTTAGTATCATTTCTGTGTAATTCCACAGCAGTTAGGGGACGTAGAATTGCGGTGGGAGAGGAAGCCAGCCCTTCACTTGTGCCTTTGCAGCAGGAAGGAACAGAACAAGACTCATTCATTTACTCCTGGGAGTAAATTCCATGTCGTGGGCAAGAAGTCATGGTCTTCCTGCTACCTTCACACAGGATGGCTTGGTTCTTCACCAGGAGCACCTGGGTGAGGTAGTCTCATGAGTGCAAAGTTCAAGAAGCAGACAGAGGATTTGGCTGTTGGGCTTTAAAAACCAGCAACCCTGCAATCTCAGGCTGCACTGATGTGTGGTGGAAGAAAGAATGCAACACTTCACTATTTACTGGATTGTGCCGCCATATGGTGAGCACTTTTCAGAGATGAATAATCATCCCTTGGGAATAGGAAATTCCTAGAAGTGAATGTCATTGGTCATGTGGGAATAGGATAAGGTTGTAAGGTCACACTGAAATTTGAAGTGCACAGGTGATACTGTCCTGTGGGATTTCAGGCTGTACCTGTTAAAATGGCTCTTCTGTTAAAAAATATTTTTGAGAATATTGACATCACTGTTAATTTGCATTATTTAAGCAAAGTTCCCCCTTAAAAAATCAGAGCTATGAAACAGAAAGGAATCTTTTCCTAAAGCTGCCAGTCAAAAAACAGCCAGTTTTCATAGTGATTCATAGCTGAGCCTGAATGAAAATACAAGGAGGATATCTAGATTGTGTATGTAGGTGATCTTATAAAAATGTTCATTTGTAAATGACCATTTATTGTGGCTACTAGAAATGATTTATGGCACTTCTCAAAGACTGAGTCCCTTATTTTGTGTGCCCACAAAAAAAGTGATGGACCTTTATGTGTATAATTTAAACAACACGTCTCGCCTGTGGGCAATACTGCATTTTAAATTTTTGCCAATTATGTCTGTCACACCAGCTCCCTCGCTGCTGATGTTTTTTAACAACACAGTAATGTCCCTCAAACTGAAACAGCAAGTGTAATAGCAAGAAACAAGCTGCTGTATATCTCCCAGAAGAAAGAACATTCTCAAGTTAACTTCCATGAAGGATGGTAGGAAACTAGGTGTGGGGAAATTGCTCATGGGTTTGCAAGAGACAAATTCTGAGGAAGATGTATATGTGATACTGTATACTCTAAGATGAGCTTTTCATCATGTCTACAGCAATTTCACTGACTTGCTGAGGTTCTGGTGAGGCACACTAACAGACTTTCATGGCTGGAGAAAAGGCTGCTTGTCATAATGTGGTAAATGGTTCAACTGCTCTTTACCAGACAGCAGGGATTCCTCTCATTTGTGCAATGGTTTTTTAAAGTGGGTGTAAGGCATGTCTGTATTCCGTTTACTCTCTTTTGATTCCACCAGAGTAAGTAAAGGCTTAGTGAAAATGAAAATCAAAGCCCCATAAGCCTTGGGTATCCCTTTTATTAAAGTCATTTCAAGTCATTGCGGTTTCAAATACATTTTGTTGTATACAGAAGATCTTGTGCTAAATAACTGGGATATTTAATATGGCAGAGGTTTTTTGAGGAATCAAAAACTTGTAGAGAATAAGAGTAATAGAGAGGTGTATATATGGCTATTAAACTGTCATGAAAAAGATTATTGAATATCCCCAGGAATTGCTGTAGAAACCGATTCTCCACTCCAAAGTTCTCCAGAAATGTAGGTCAGGCACCAGAAGCTAATCTCAGAAGATTTTCCTGCCAAGTGAAACGAGCAGGCTGCAATGTTGAGAGGCTGGGTTCACACCCAGCCGTACCAATTGCTCAGGGCAAGAAGGAAGTTGACTTGGGTACTAACCAAGAAATGAAATGGGATGAAAGCTCAGGATAGACAGGCAATTTCGACATGTGGGAGCTAATTGTTTGAGCGTTAGAGTAGAGGAAATAAGGAATTAGAACTTGGAAGAAGATAGTGGTTGGAAGTTGATTAAATAGCCCAAACAAATCAGGTGCCCTTCTATGCCTGGAGGAAGAACAGAAAAATAAGATCCAGTAGAAACTTTTTCAATACTGAATAAAGATTTTGCTGTGCCAGAGTCCATAATTAGAAGCCAAATTTTCCTGGGAGAATAGAGGGATTAGGAGAGGTAGTTTTGTAACCTAATTCTTATGTAGGCTGGAGAATCTGATAAAAAGCATTTGAGGTTCTCTGGCCCTGCTGTAGTGATGACAATGAAAATTGATCCCATGCATTCCAGCAGCCCTCATGCGTGAGCTGCATTTTAATTAGCTTTGTTTTTTCACATTGTCCTCTTCCTAGTCTGCTGTATTGTGGAGCAGAGGTTCTTGAAGGAGGCTGTGCTGGAGAGTTAGATCTATTCCATTTCTTACCTTGTAGAATGTATTGACCTTTCAAAATTATTATTATTATTATTATTATTTTTAAACTCTATATATTTGTGAGGTCCTGAAGAAATGAAGCTGCAGTTTCTCAGCAGATGATCTCTCTGGCAGATCTGCAGTGCATATGGCAGCTGTTCAGTTTGCTGGATCCTCTCTCAGCTGTGATGAACTGTTTGTTTCAGGAGTGAGGGGCACCCTCAGCATTCCTGCAGCCTGTTATTCTGTTGGGATAGGTGTCAGGTCCTGCACACTTCGTGGAGCCTCAGCTCCTGCTGCAAGGCAGGGCGGAAAGGGGCATTTGTCTAGCTGAGAAGGACTTGACCTGAATGCATTTATATTTAAGAGCGTCTCGAGGCTGCTGCCTTGGGGAGCTGTCAGGTGCTTCATATTCTGAGTGTAGGGGAACAGGCCAGCTCCCAGGGTACTCACAAATGGTAAAGACAAAGAAGTGGCTCCATGAGCTGGCCATGACACCAAGGAAGCAAACAGGGTAATTCCAAAAGAGAATAACACAAAGTGGTCAACCAGCGACTGCCTGATCCGCTGCTGCTGTTCTGTGGGGATCTGAGGGATGGAGGCTGGAGGTGGTGAGTGAGAGGAAGAGAGAAAGGGGTTACATTTCCTTCCTGCTTCCTACAGTGGCTCCCAGGAGCTAATGCAATGGAGCCGGGAGGGTATAAACATTGCTAATGACTGGGAAACACCATTCCTTTGCTGTTATCCCACTTGCCACTTCCTACACTTAAAGACAGCTCTGCTCCACTTCAGGGAGCAACTTCAGTTCTTGGCTCGGGGATCATCTTACATTGCCATAAATTAGGCCAGGTTATTGTAGTGCTCTTTGATGTGAGGATCTCCAGAAAACCTAAAAATAATGATTAATGCGCATGACAGCCTTGCAAAATAGAGTAACTAATCTCATTTTACAGGTGGAAAAAATGAGGCCCAAGAGCATTGCTGGTCTGATTTTTTCATTGGCCCCCTATGGGATAGGTGGGTGCCTGGAATTGCTGAAAATCCAACACTAAGCAATGAGTCCTAGGCCACACAGAAAGCTAGTGGCAGTCAGGAGAAGAAATCCAATCCTGGCTCTCAGTCTTTCAAGCAAACCACCAGATGACACTTAAAAAACACTTCTGGGGATAAAAAGTACTATATAATTATTGCTTCCAGTGTAAATATTTTCCTCCTAAAGTCAAGCTTTTCTTTTTTATTACCACTGACTTTATTAAGCCCATGTCTTTGTTTAAGCTGTTACAGTGTGGATCACTGAAACCATGTAAAACACCCAGGGTCCACACGCAGAATTTATGTAGTTAAAATACCTTACCCGCTATATTGAATCATCCTCTTAGAAAAAGATTCTCTCTGCAATACCCATAAACTTAAAAGTACCTCAAAACAACCCCTAAAATTAGCTACTTATGCATGAGCATCCCTCAGAAGTAAGAGCTCTTGTTACTGACATTAGTGCAGATGACTTGTGGAATATGCCCTGTCCAGTTTTAATCTTAGCAATCTTGTATAACTTCTTGTTGAACAAATGCAAACACAGCCTGAAGCTTCCTTCTACAGGGCAACATCTGTAACTGGTTCCAGTTTATGGCAGTGTAGTGTTTGGTGCCATATTTGTATCTGTGGACTTCAGTATGAAGTTAATGGTGGGATGAGGAAAGAGGGAAGGGCAAGGAGATTGCCAGTGCATGGAAGTCATGACATCAGCAGAAATCCCTGGGTAATCTGAACGTGGAACAAAACTCAGAAAAGAGGACCAAATTTTGTAAAAAAGTGCCTTGGTATGTTATTTATAGCTGTTAAGAGACTGGCAAGATGATCCTGCAAATGCCAGGAAACAGAAAGAGGCTGAAGGGCAATCCTTGTCATCATTCTGCATTCATTCACACATATATGCACTCTTTGTTGCTAGAAAACCAATGATTTTAGAAGTAAAGTTTAGACAATGATGAAACGTTAGGAGAAGATCACTGTACCAGAGGAGTCGGGTGTTGCTTGAAACGCTGCATGATATTGAGTCCATCCCCATCTTGTTCTCCTCCACGTCAAAATAATGCCTTGTAGTTATTATTGGAGTAAATTAATCCACTGGTTTTATTGATACCAGATCTTGTTCTGGTTTCAGGCAAATGATTCCTGAGCAGAAAAAAGATACAGTGACAAACAAAGAAAACAGATGTCTCGGAGTTACAAACAGAAGCCAACAGTTTGCTTGGTTCTTAAAAAAGGGGCAGTGTCAAGAGGAGAAGATTCTGTATAGAAACAGCATAAGCAAGGGTAACAAATGGTTTGGGGACAGTGAATTGCACTCACACCTGATGGTGCCTTGTTTCCAAGCAAGGATCGTACTGGAACAATGTTATTTTTATTTTTCTTTCTGTGGTCTTAGGAAGTTTATTGTGTATGCTTTTGGGGATGTTATGATTTAGAAGTCTCCCACTGTGTATGGGTTTTTTATGGATATGACTTGTTTTTCTAAAATATTTTTATTAGTTTACTAAGCCATATAATTTGAGAACACTGGATGTGTTTAAGTATTAATCCTTCTTCAAGCAGGAAGACTGTTGTTTTCATCATTCCTTATAGGAAATGAAAAATTTTAACAGACTTACAACATCTATTAGAGAAAATTCACTCTGATATCAGCTTTTAAGCACTTGAAATCAAGTTTTATGTTGGCTAACACCCAAATTTAGTTGCATTTTCATAAAATATATGTACTAGCTTGCAGCATCCCTTAAATCCTGTCTTTAAAAATAGGAGAATTGTCACATTCTTTGTAGCAGAAGCAAAAGGACTTCTGTTTCCATTGCTGATAACTCTGCTTCTATCTCAGTCCATTTCAAATTATGTACTTGAATTTTCTGAGTCCACTAATATGTGTATTGAGTCGTTTCTGGGGTTTTGTCTGCTTCTGTTTTCAACATCTGTACACTCAAGTTCAGGTTGTGAGAAAGCTCAAATAAAAGACATCCAATGCAGCTCTGGGGCACGGACTTCAGGGCTGCCTTCACATTTAATCCAAGGTCCTGGAGGGTCCTGGAGTTTCTTCCTCTCCTTCTTGCAGTGTTCTAGTTCATAGAAATGCTCAGAAATGCAGGTGCCTCTGCAGCCACATCAGGCATTACAACCCCTGGACTCCAGCTCTTTTGGTGTGATCACATGCATCTCTGTGATGTTTATCAATACCCTGACTCCCAGGAAGAGCCTGGAAATTGGCTGTACACAGACCTACAGCAGCAGAGCTGAACCTGTTGGGTACAGCTGGCCTCCATTGGAAGCAGAAACTGTTCATGTGACACTGCTTCACCTTGAAAACATTGTTTAGACCTGAGCTGGCTCTCTGTGGGCATAATTGGGTTTTCAGACTCTAAAAAGAAGAGAGCATAGCAGAGTTCACTGCATAACCAGAAAAGAGAAATAGAGATACTTTGGGGTAAAACTAATGGTCTGAACAGGTCTAGAAGTCTTGCGGTTTTAAGTCTGGGCACCTGCCTCAGTACTCTCTTTTTCTTGGTGTCAGGGACCAGCTACTGCATCTACATGAACTGTGCTTTAAAATGCATTTCCTGTACCTTTCTCCTTATTCTTTCTGGGACATTGGTGGTTTTAAAAGGCATCAAAATTATTAATGAACAAATAGAGAGGAAGTTAGCATGCTCTAATTTCACCTCTGATATGTCTGTACACCTATACCTTTCACTCTGGCAGCCAAAGTAAGAAGGTGCATCAAAGTAGACATTGTCATATGATCATGTTAATATTTTTATGTATGGCATTCATTCTGGGTTAACCACTTTGGGCAGAGTGACTTGAAGTAAAAGAACTTTTTTCTGCCAAAACTAAGTGAAGAAGTTGTTTTAGATAGACTGGATAGTCAGTGGGATCTTCCTAAGCACCATTTTAAGAACAAGAATCTGGGTCATGAGGCTACGATTGTAAGCGAGTCACATCCCCATGTTTATATTCACAAATGTCAGGTGCATTCCAGATCCAAATGATGCTCTTTAAAGATACTCAGACTCTGTACAAAGAACATTAGAAGTGTGGAGTTAGAAAGTTAATCATAATTTTGTTGTGTTTTTTTGTTTGCCTATTGCTCCCAGAGGAGTGAAATTAAAAAAAATTCTTCTTTTGGATAGCCTTTAAATCAGTTTGTATTCTTTTCTATGTGGAATGAATTCATAACCCTCTGTTTCCAAGGAATTCTTTTGATCCTGTCTGCTGAGTTGAAGTTTATACATTGCCACTTCTATGTAAGCAATATTTCCTATTGATCTTTTAGAGATCCTATTAGTTTCTTTCATTCCCTTAATAGAAATTTTAGCAGTAATAAAAGATAGAATCAGGCAGTAATTAGAACTGTGATTAGTTATAACGTGTTTCTTTACCAAAGCAAAAACCCAATAAAATGTAAATTAAAATAATGGAACTGTGTCTAGCTATCTTGAATTATATTATAACATTCACTTTTCCTTCTAAGCATTAATATATGCTTTAAAAGGCAAATGCTTTTATTATGCAAATTCAAATCACAGTGCAGTAAGTGTATTACTTTGCAAATTGCTCTTTCTTACCCACAAATGATATAAAAAATTGAAATGACTGTGTGAGGATGTGGATGTTTGTGCTTTCAGGTCTTGAGCCCACAAACATTTGTGTCAATAATCCTTGCTAATTAAAGTCATCACAGGGGTTTCTGTGACTTCAGTCATGTATAAAACTGAATTTAATGCAAAATGTGGATTTCCAGGGGCAAGCTTGGGTGTTTGAACTGAGCAATGGGATCAGGGTTTGGTCCCTCTAAAAAGTGACCCGAAAGCTCTCATCAGGGCAGAGAACAAAGCACATTATGGTGGGTTGTCCCTGCCCCCTCTTTGTCTCATTACTGAGGAATTTCACACCATCTAGTGACATTCACAATCATCTGGTCATTCACAGAAGCATTTTGGTTTCCTGTATTGCCTGAGCAGGTCTTGTGACTCTTCATTTGATGTGACTGTCCAGAGAAAACAGAAAGCTTTCTGCGATGGAAGGCGGTAGGGCATGGTTAGTCCATGGGTCTCTCAGCAGCTGTCCTCAGTCATCATTTCCTTCTTCCTTTGATTAGAACAGCTGTCTCCCAAGGTTAGGATCCTGGACAAAGCTTGACTGTGCTACAGCAAGTTCAAGCACAACTTCTTAAGTTTATTCTTGTTGGTGTAGAAAAGTGCTCTGAGATCAGGATCCCGTGAGGATCTCGTGGAAAGGTGGGACTCATCCATGGGGCTGTGCATTACAGCTGGGATCCTTTGGGAAGAAGTGACAAACCCAGTTCTAGCACAGTTCTTGGAGCCTACAGGGCACACAGGTAATTAGCTGTCTCCTTCTGGCATGTGATGGATCTTCATATAGGGGAAAGGTCATGGCACAGTGCTGGAACATTCGTGAAGCTATGGAGTGTACAGGAGCTAACTTTTGTGGGTGCCACATTTTGTAAAAATGCATTTAAAGCTACATAAAATGGCCTTGTCAGCTCTTCCACACAATGCAAAGTAAGACAGAAAGCAGCTTGGGAAAATATGATTGGGGGAAAAATGGGAAGGATTGTTAGTCACTGTTCTCTTCTTCCTGCTCCCACCAAAAGAGTAAATATTGAAATTCTGTGTCTAACTTAGCTGCAGTTCCTGAAACTGCCTGCTCTGCTGCTTCGTGGGCCATAGTCTCTGCACAGGCAGCCAGAGCATCCTGCTCTGTGCTTACAGTGAGGGGAATTTCGGTTTTCAGGCAATACAGTGACATAAGTCCTCAGGTGAGAGAACCCAGCCAATCTATTTAACTTTGTGTTCCTCACTCAGTGGAAATGCCAGCATTATCATAACTTAATACTGCAGTTTAGGCAGGCAGATTGTTGGATTGGTGCCTACCTTCATCAGCTCCAAACTTTCTCAACAAAGTGCTCTACAGCGTGGTGTTGCTGTAACATGTCTTGTTGAAATCAGCTGTTTTTGCAGTTCCTGACCACAGTATCTGTCACTGACTCATGTAAATGTCTTGATAGCCATGAACAGGTATCCTGTTTTCCCTTGGCTAGGCTGGTTGCTCATGCTGCGACTGACCTTTTTTCTTTTCTAGTTAAATCTACGTAATGTTTCTGAATACCCTGCATAACAGCGCAGAAATACTGCACTTTCTCTAACTGTACATACAGGTAGATATAAAAATACCATATTACTGATACCTGGGCAGAACTGGAACCTGTTCATTTTCCCCTGTAGATCACTAGTTATTTCCCATGCATTAGAAAGATATGCAGTTTGACTAAAGCCTGTTTCCTTACTCTTCTACTGGTGTTTTAGAAAAAAACCCAAAAAACCAAAAAAACTTTAAAAACTGCATAAAGAGAAACAGGTGTCTTGTGGTCTGGCTGTACATTTATTAAGCTTTTAAGCTTCTGTTGGGTTTGCTGCTGTTTGGATGGGAAGTAACAGGAGTACTGGGGGGGTGGTTTGAGCTAATTAGTTTCCTTGCACTCCAAGGCTCTTAGCCAGATTCCTGTAAGTTTGTTCATAAAGTTTTATGGCATATGTTTTGCTTTTTATGGGAAGAAACACCATGGGGAGTTGTACTTCAAAGAATCAAGGTCCCCTTTATGCCCTTTGAACTGTACAGGAAAATCTTCAGACAGGTTACGTGGTGTGACCACTGCCTAAGAGCTCGACTTGAATTGCTCTTTGGCTCTTTAAGGGAACTGTGTGTCTTTGGGATGCAATTGAGAGGCAGGAAAATAGGACCTTGTTAGAAGTTGTGAATTCCTTTAGATGGTGTGTGAGCAAGATGCAGCCCCCTGCCCAAAGCACTGCACTACTTGCTGCTCAGGAGTTCTCATGCACCAGATTTTTGTGGGAGTTCTGAAGAACACTGCTTCCGTGTTCTCTCTTCTGCCCAAATTCTGACTGAGGCGGAATAGTAAGTAGGAATATGGATGTAGGACTGGGTGTGGCATCAGGGGAGGACTCCTGGGTGTGGCTTGAAATACTCAGAAGGTCAAAGTGTGTCTTTAGGAAGATGGCTTGTGTTACTGTATTAGTGCAGAGACTTTCTGATAAATAAATACACAGCTTAATATAACTGTGCCTTAGGATATGAACATGCTAAATACAACTCTTGAATGGTCCCACTGCACGCATGCTGCAGTTCTCTATCCTAATGGGAACCAGGCCCTTTGATTTTCCTCACAGACATGACGTTAAGACCAAAGGAGAAAACCAGTGTGTAGTGCCTAACTGGCACTGGGTGCTTCTTTTGTTAGGAAAATTATTGTTGCTATTAGTTTCCCAAGGGAAATTCCAGTTTTAGAAACTGCCCAGCAAGGCCAAGACACTGTGACCAAAGCCATGCAGTTATCACTGCCCCCTACCAGGACCCCCTACCTTCTCCTCCCTAGAGAAGCATTACCTGCACTGCAGTGGGCATTTGCTCCTCTGACTGGGTTGCTCCTTGACCCTTCTGCTCATTTACACCAGGTCCTTTCTGCCCTCACCTCTTCATGGTCAGACAGGTAAATGCAGCCTTTGGGGTTGTAGTTTTCAGCAGCTGCAATATGGAATAAACATCCTACTAAAGGAATTGGCATCCTACTCAATCGCAGGCTACTATGGGATTTTTTAGCCTAACTCATTTATTTGCATCTGAAGATATCTCCTTAGTTGACTATTTAGTTGAAGATAATTAAAGGAGAGCTGTTAAGTTTGTCAGTTTTAAACATCCTATTGCTAGCTTATGTGTTTAATAAATTGAAAGTAATTAAGGTTAGTTGGTTTTAAAAATCCCTTTCCTGTCTCTGAAGCAGAGGTCATGTCATTGCTTACATAGTACTGAATTAAATGGCACCTATTAAAATGTGTTTTTTATCATCCAGCAAGCTACCTTCTGAGATGTGAGACAAGGAGGCATTCTGGAGAAATGCTGTGGAGAATTTCTGCTAGTGACATATTTTAAATATGTGGTAAATTCACTGGACATTTGTGTTTTTATGTATGTGGTTTGTTTTCATATAATGTACCATATGTCTCTACCCAAGGGTAGAGGTGCTTCTTTGGCTGCTCTTGTGCAAGGGCTGCCTCTTTGATGTGGATAGTTTGCCTAGGGATTAGATGTGCAAGCTTGTGAAATACATGAAAAATGACCAAAAGGAGGCATTCATAGCTAAAGAAATAAAAGAATTAAGGAAGTTATAAAACATATTGTAATGTGACTTTTCCTGAACCTTGGTTGCAGAATCAAGCCCTCTTGGTATTCAGAAATTATTTCAATGTGGAGCACTGAGCCATTATGTGTGTGGCAGACATGCCCTTCTCCCAGCCTGGACTGCTTCTGGATCAAGGCAGCCAAGCCTATGCCAAGCAGAAATGCTTGACTTGATATACCCGGTTACAAAAGTAATTTTTCCAACTATTTATACCCATCAGAATAGGTTTGTATTGTTTCAGATAAACAGCAATTTGTCTTTATTTTCACTCTTTTTTTTTTTTTTCCCTCCCAGGGGTGTTTCAGTTACTGCAACATTCTCCATCAGTCTGCATTTTGTTTGAGTGCAAAGAGACAGATCTGGGAAAAGAGCCTGACCCAGGACAGAAGGAGAGGGGAAGGGGGTGGGAAGTGAATGAGCGACCCAGAGAGATTCCCTAATCCCCTCTGTTCCTGGCTTGCATAGCATTTCCTAGCATTTCATTTCATAGAATGAGGGCAAGCACAAGGCAAAACGGTCTGAGTAACATGATCAGAGTCTTTACAGGGAATTTATTTGTATTTTATGGCTTTCCAGGACCCACAGTGTAGATAGTGGGAAATCCAGGCACTGAGCAGAGGAAGGGCCCTGGATTGGAGACCTAACTGCAACACTACTAGGAATATTTATGAAGAGAAAAAGGGGAAATAGAAATAATTAAGATTCTTTGAACAGTTTTTTCCTCAAATGGAAACTTCTTCAGTCAACCCTACTCTTCTGTTCATGCTGAAATGTCAGTTATTCAATTTCATTTGATCCCAAAGGAACTTTCTGATCGATTATCTCATATCCTGGAATGACACTTAATGCTGCATTGCACTGTAATGTGATTTGCGCCAAATTTCTTAAAATATAAAATAGCATCAAATGATGTGTCAAAGGTTTTGATGTGACTTTTCTTGCCTAGTGTGACAAGAATATCCATTAAGCACTTAAATAAACAGCTTCTGGAAAAAGCTGTGTCCTTCTGAGCAATTTGGCGAAAGTAATGAGCAGGTATACAAAGTCTGCCAGCAATATGAATTGTTTGCTTCCCTGTTGATTTGCTGGGATTTTATCCACCATGTTGTTTACATTAATAAATGCAATGTGAAATGTGATGAACTGGTAAATTCAAGTAAAATATCTGCAAATATCTGAAAATCACAGAGAGAATTCTTCCCCCCCAGTTTTTCAGAGTCTTCTCTCAAACAGTTGAATTTCCACCTGTTTATTTGAGAACGGGCTTGCTGACTAAGTCTAGAAAAGGAGGTGAGATTCTTCCTTCCCAGCAGACTGTAATTTTACTGGTCTGCTAACCAGAAAAATTTGTTTGTCAGCTCTTAATTGGCAATTGATATTAGAGAGTGCTTAATGTCTACCACGGATGATGGATTGTGCCACATGCATTATTTTAATTGTGTGAGCTCCAATAAGCAGCTCTCTCCCATCAGCTCTACCCCAGACACTGCAGAAGAGTCTCTCCCAAAGCACTGAAGAGTGTTTTGCCCTCACCACTGAATATATTGACTAAGGAGGCATTGGAGGTGATGACCAATGTAGGGATTCGTGCTTAACAGCTGGAGTCTCACACCTGCCTAGCTTCAAGAGGTTGACAAAATCAGGGTTTCATGCAGGTCGTGGATGGCTTCAACCTTCCACCTCAGAGACAGAAGTGGAGAGTCAGCTGGCAATGACCCGGTGAAATTTGCTGGCTAAAGTGTATAACATCTTGAATTTTCCTGGATTTCAAGGTCTTATCTTTCCTGTGATGGAGAAAACATCTAAACCAAGCCATTTTGTGTAAGATGTGTTCTAAAAGATGCATTACAAACAATGTCTTGCTCCTGCCGTGTCCGAGGAGTCTGAAGCTAAGAAATTTCTTTGTGGTACTGTAGCTTCCTTGCCATCTTTTTAGGAAATACCAGTGTATGTGGGGCTGTTAGTGAAGAAACTCAGTTTAAAATAGTACAGGTTTAAACTCACCATCAAGGGTGAGTTTACCTTGGGTACTCATCCCACTGCAAACGAAAGTGCAGCTCTTCCTGTGGGACATGCTGGTTGATAATCACACAGACCCAGACTCCCTAATCAGCCGTGTAAAAGGAGCAATAAAAACTCCAAGTGGCTCTTATAAAAGCTGTTTCCATCTCAAAGTAAGGATTCTTCATCCATACCTGGGTATCTAAACAGTCTTGCTTTCAGGAGGATTTGAACACATACTGCCCTCATTAAAATCAGTGGGAACTCAGCACGTCTGAAAGTCATGCAGCTTTATTATTTATGCACCTGGCTTGGGATTTAAATACCTGACTTCAGGGTTTGAAAACTGTAATAACTGTTTTCCTCAGACAGTGAGGTGTGCTGCAGAAAACTGTTCTAGTTTTCAGGAGTCCTGCTGTCTGCAGGTAAGAATTGGGATATTTGGGCTAAAAACCTTTAGCTTCTCTAGTGATCAACATCTTAAAAAAATCTATCTTGTTTTCAGTGGAAGTTATGCACAGGCTTAGCTTTAAGCCTGTGCTGAGGTGTTTTGTCAAACTGGGATGTAATACTGAATCCAGGTCTTATATAGGCAGATAGAACCCCTAAAGCTTCATTTCTCTAGCCTGCTAAGCATATTCTGCCACTTTCTAGATGCAATGTCCTCCCCAGTGCATCTGATTTAGGGCTTATATTTTCTTCTAACCCTTCCTGCATTAGCCTCCTAACAAAATTAAAACCCAAGCCAACAAATCTAGAAAGAGTGGGATTTTCCAAGGATTGGTGTGACTTTCTCTGTGTGTGAAGTTACCTTAAAACCATGTAGTTAGGATTCCCTTCAATATTTCACTTATTTTGGGAAAAGCCATTCAGAGACACAGCACCCTGGAGGTCCATTTGGCTGGCAGGCAGGCAAATGTTAAATGTCTGGATTTTCTTAAATGCTCTTAGAACAACCCAACTGTGTGGGTTCCATTGCTCTTTGAGACTGAGAGATGCTTTGGAGTGAAAAAACCTCAAGCTTCCAGTGAGGATGGTCTCCCAGCAGAGTTTGTTTTCTGTCAGCTTATTTTAAACCTCACTGTTCTCTTACAAATAAATTTCAATGACTTTCATGGGGAAATTTTGAACCAGTAGACAATTTGAATAACTTGCTTCAGCTGGCATTTGCATGATGCATTTTTTTTACAGTGTTTGGTCACTCTGCACCTTGGGTCTGCTCTCGGCTTTGTAAAAGTAAGGTGAACACTTCCCAGTTATGCATCATTAAGAGTTTACACTGGAGAGTGAATGTGTGTGAAAACAGTAGCTTGAATGATTGTTGTTAAAGGAATTGCACTTTCAAATCCCTGATGTTAAAATATAGCAATGCTATTTCTGTCAGAACAGGTTACCTGGATGGATGTTCAAATGTTCAAATCTCAGTGAACCAAGGAACCTAGTAAAGACAAGACTTAAAATTTGTTTTATATGAGTTCAGTTCGTACGAAGTCTCAGATCCAGCACACAAGAGGAGGGCATGGCTGCTGCAGTGTATGATTCAGTACAGATACAATTCTGTGGAGCCTCCTGTGGAATTGCTTCCATTTGTTGTATCCATTGAGGGTACAGAAAGGCTTTTTCCCTGCTTCACATGGGATACTGACTCTGACAGAGAATCATAGTTAGTTTCAGGATACGTTTCTCTCATATCCCACTTCAATCAGCCTCATCTGAGCACAGTAACAGTTTGGCATGGTAATGTGGATATTGGATAATGTAAATTTTGCCATGGATCTTCAGATGTTTTTATCTGCAACGTTCTGACTTGAACAGCTTTGCAGAGGGTCATGGGCTATTTCTACTAAAAGTAATGGTATTTGTAACCTTTTATGCTGAAAGGTGGGATCATACCTGCTTATTCCAAACCAGCCCTACACCAGGACCTGTCAGACCAGCCCCAGTATGTACCTGGCTGCTGGAGGGCAGCATGGCAGTGAAAGCCTTCAGAGACGACAGGACTGCAGAAGTTTCCTTAGTGTAGGCGCTTAGAAGTGGTTCCTGAGCTCTCTGAAGCCTCATGTTTCTATGGGCTTGGCGCAGTGCAAATGCTCTCCAGGACCTGGTGCACACAGGGGTGTCGGACCTGGCCGGGAAGATGAATGTCCTGTTGCAAATCGGAGTGATTTAACAAGAGATAGTGTGTCAAGTGGTACTGGGGCAAGCCTGGCGAGAAAACTGTGAGCCCAAGGCATCCATCAGACCTGATGTTTGTTAATGATCAAAGGCAGACTTCCACTCCTGCTGCTTCATGCTTTGAGGGCTCAGGGCAGAAAGCCTCAGAAACAATGTCTGGCTTCCCAAAAGAAAGAGATTTTTGTAGACAAACAGAAACTGGCAACTTAATTTGCATGAAATACAGCAATACTCTAGAAAGCAGATGTTCTTTTCCTACTTCTGTTTGGGTGTCATGAAAGAGACGCCAGGTTATTCCTTGATTTTTATGATATTCCACTATCATAAAAACCTTGGAAAATGGGCATTAATTTTTCAGAAAGCAAATAAAAGTATACAAAGTAAATCTAAGAAAGAAAAAGTGTAACAATTTTTTAATATGTAGAAATAATTTAATGATAAATATATCTGCACCTATGTACCCCTGGTGCACCCCTTAGTTTTTTCATGTAGGTGCTGAGGCATACAGGACAATGGGATCTGAATGTTTTCCGAAAGTGCAGAATGTTCCTGAAAAGGTGTCCTATGCTAATGGTGTGAAGTGCCTCCCCTTCCTTCTCCAGGGCCTGTCTCTGAACCACAGAGCACTTCCTTTTGGAAATTTGTTTCAAATTCATGGGCTGGAAATACAGTATTGATGGGTTGTTCTACAGTGGCCTATTGCAGAACTCTGAGGTTTACCTTCAAACTAAAATTAGGTTTTAATACCAGGAAATGAACTTAAGTGAGGAGAAATCTTGTTAGAAAGAGCTGTCAGTACACTGATTAATTTGGTTCCTTTAAACTACAGTGTCCTGAGCCTCTCACATGATAAATGATCCAGAAACACCCCCTTCTACTGAGGAAATAAATGTATGAATCTACTTTTCTTGGGGTCTGACTGGGGCTCTCTGTGTCTTGTCCCATGATGTACCTTTCTAATTAAGCCTCAATTTCTCATCCTGCTTAAATGATGAATCAAGGTGAATGGAATCTGAGTTTATAATTGTCTTATATATGTTTCTTTGTTATAGCACATTGTGTAGTAATTATCCTGTAATGTTAGAAGCTAATATATAAATGCAGAATCTGGGTTTGGAGAGGGATCTTCATGTTTCTCTCTGTCAAACTGTTAATACCCATTGCCTAGTCTAATTTAAAATATGAAATTTCTGATGTTTAAAAGATAAAGGAAATTAGGAGACTTTTCCACTTTATAAGGTGATTAGCAATAAGGATGTTTCCATTTCTGTACTGTAGATATTAAATGTGATGTGGTATTTCATTATACTGAAGTGATGCTTTAATACATAAAGCAAACAAATAAGAACTTCTGTCAAGACTCGAAGGGGAGCCAAATGTTTAAGTTGTTATCTTGGAGACTGCAGGTCTAAGAGCTACCCACTTAGAGCCCAAATAATATACTTTACTTAGATTTTTTAAAAACAATATACATGAGTGTATTTTATATGTTGTTACATATTCTAAAGCATTCCATAGCAACATTATTATTATGGGTAGTATATTATCGTTAAAGTTTTCTCTTTTGTGTTACCAAAATGGCCAGTATCAAACCAGTACCACTGCCTGGACTGCACACATTTGACTTTTAATAATAACCTTGATCTGGCCCCCAAGAAATGACTCCAGACCCCTTGTTTAATGTGGGAGTTGGCTTCAAGATTGAGACTCCTTAGATTTCAAAGTCTTTCTACTTTTGTTGAATTTAATGAAACAGCTTTTGTGGTGTTGTTTTTTCTTTTTCCTTTCAGCCTCAGTTATCCAGCATTGTGCTTGCAGCTCTTCATTGATAGAACAATCTTTTTCTTTTTCAAATTTCTGTTGTGCACTTTGCAAATGGCGCAGGATATATTTTTCCTTTCAAAGCTATAAACTGGGGAATAAGGAGGCAAGCTGGTTTTCTAAGTGCTTTATCATTATTAAGATACACAGTCCCTCCCAGACAAAAACATAAATATATTCAGTGCATATCAACATTCTGTCTAGGTTCACAGCACAATCACTGGTGCTCACAGTCATCCAAAAGATATGGGTTCAGAATAATCTCCATGTAAGTTTCTTAATTTTGTTGCTGAAAGGATACGCTTGATGACGAAGGAAAAACCTCAGAATTATTTTTATGAGTTGACTTCTAGTCCAGTTGTTAGAAAAATGATGTTTGCTATTGCGAGAGACTTAAAACTGAGGCATCTTAAGAAAAACAAATCTTGGTGAAAAACTCACTCTGATGAAGAGATCAGAATGTTGCTGCTTTTCTTTTGATTGGTGTGAAGGCTAAGGATTTAGGGTAGAAGGCTGATTTTTCACTCTGACACACTTCCTGACCTTTGGCATGTTTCTGAGCTAGAAGTTCCATTTAAAATGTGGAAACAGTAATATCTCTGCATGAAAAGTGTATGTCCTGGACATATACTTAAGGAGCAACTAAGGAAGATAGAGAACTCCAAAACCACCTTTCCTAAATGATTGAGACACCTTGTTTATATAATAAGGAGGTCTGAAAACATCTCAGTAATACAAGGTTAGGATGGTAATATAAATGGTTGATTTAGCACCCTGGGTTATGTATTCAATCTGATTCAAGAAAGTGACCAAATCCAGTTATCATTAATCTAATCATTAATCAGTAATTTTTAATTTATCTAAGGTTATAATATTTTATCTCACCCAGCTTAGAATAAGGCACCTATGTTAGCTTTTATGTCAGGTTCCCGCTTTGGGCAGATTTTTATGGACAGGTTACAGACCCAGTACTCCAAAGTTCACCATGAAAATGCTGACACACTCTAAAGTGTTGCAGCAGTGGTGTAATAACCTCGAATTCATATGAAGCACATATTTCCCTTAGATGCATCATAAAACCAAAAATGAAAAATACCACTCTGAAAGCTGGTATTTTCAGTAGTTTTTAAAATAGCAAAAACTGCTGATTTGATTTTTGTCATCATCATAGCTGCTCTACCAATAGCCCTATTTCATCCTCATCTTGACGAAAGATTTGTCACCATATATTGAAGCAGCTCTCTCTGCAGATGCTTTACATACAGGATGTTTCTCCTTGTGAATGAAAAAAACCCTCTCTAAGATCAAGACACAGTTCTTGGCCTGCACTTCTATGAGCTCTTGATGTACATTGGACTTGACCTTCCAACATGCAGCACAGGCAGCTTAATAAAATATTCAGCAAATGTGTTCTGGGTTTCTTCATTAAATTAAGCAAAACTTAAACTGGGTCTGGCATGATGAAAGTGCATTGAGTCTTCCTGAAAATCTCATTCTTATTAAAGCTGAAGAGTTGTATGAGGCTACATGTAGTCTCCCTCCTGAAACAGAATATGGGAAAAAAAAAAAAAAAGAACAGAAACTGGATATTTTATCCTCTGATTAGATGTCTGTATCAGATATTTTTAACAGCTCCTTTAAGAGAAGAGAGCCATGATAAGGAGATAATTATAATATTGTCCCACTTTCTCAATATCATCAGTGATGCTGTGGCCATTGTCTTCTTTCCTGCTTTCCCATGTGAGCTATAATCCTTTTCACATTCAAATAATTCTTCTCTTACAGCACCATTTTATCCAGTACAGCTTGTCAAATAGATCAGGAGAGCTATTTGCAGTTGCTTAATATGGTGGATTTCTCCCCAAGGCCACATATGCACAGAGACCTTGTGAAAAAACACTGGAAACTTTTACAGATGGTACATCCTGGGGGAAAGGAGCTGAAAAAGCAAGTGAGCAAATGATCATGGTCAAATGATGCTGGACACACAGGCAGTGCTTGCTATGAGTAGGCTGAGGCTGGCATATTAAGGTAAATGTAGAACTCTGAGATAGACATGAGAATTTTTTCCCACAGGAGTAGCTTTGCTATGAAGATTTAGTTAGCATCTGCCTTGTGAACTGCTTCCTATTTTTGCAAGCAACCATCTGAGACTCTGTGTGTAGCTGTAACCAAACTTCCTTGGTTTTCCTAGCTCTTCTTTGAGCAGAGTATCAGTTCAGGGGTTATGGTTCTTCTGTGAACTCCACCCCAAAGAATAACTGGATTTTCTTGGCATGTAGTATTGCAACTGGCTACATGTGTGCCTTCCTGATAGGAAGAAATTTGGGATATCAAGACAGTTGAATTTATGCTACTGTCATAGACCTGTTACACTTAGGGACAGACTGCTGAGTTATCTAGGAAACGAGATGAAGCCCTTTGAGTCTAATTCTGGCTGGTTTTATGTGTGTACAAATGTCAAGAATGTCAATGGAAACAAACTTAAGTGTGTGGTCTGTGTAAAATGCCAGACTTTGGAAAAGATGGGATAAATGACTGGATAATATAGCTAACACAAAACCTTTTGTGTTTTTGTGTAAGGGAGCACACATCATCTTCAATTGCCCTGTCCCTGAGACAAACCAAATAATTCCTCTCTATGGGTAGGCAATGTGTAGACTTCAAACAGATTTAGATTAAGAACCCAAGCTATACCAAGATAAACTGGTTACAATGCAGACACTTGTAAGTGACATTTTATAGATTTAATTTGAATCCATCCCTATCACAAAACTCAGTAGTGCCAAGTTTTCTTTTGCAAGGTTTATATGCCATTATTTATGTCCTAAGATGTGCAACCTCACGTGCGTGATCTGCAAGCGGAGACTCACAAATCCTTTTTTGCTTGCAAGACCTGAGCTCATAAACTTGAATCTGATTCAGAATCTCCTGGCTCTTCCAATTCATGCAAATTCAAAGTAGTGTCTTTTATTCTGTTCAGGATGCATCATTAGTAACCCCAAATTGTGTACTACAGATCCACTTCTGCTTGTATACAAAGCCTGTGAGAAGGCCGAGTCCCCAGCTAGGGGCCCTGATTTTTTTTTTAGTGCAGTAAAAGTCTTGATAAATCAGGAGTGTCCATGATTCAGGCTGTGGTGTGCTGGCTAGGATGGAGCTGCAGCTCTTGGCCCATTCTGACTTTTGTCCTCCATTACACAGCTATGCAGATTTTTCATTCATTTCCTTCCTTGAGAAACATCATCATGTAGGCTTTCAGGTCCTGGCAACACAGTGAGGACTCTGTTAGAAGAATATCATATTAAATCATGTGGGTGAGTCCCACGTGACTGTCCCTGTTTTCACAGCAGGGCCAGCTGTGCCTGCCATTGCTCACAGTCTCTGTGTGATCTGTTCCCGTGGTTTTGTTCAACCTGAGGCTCCTCCACTACAGCTTTTCCTGCTGTAGACGTGGCAAATTCATATATATCTGTAAATAATAATTGGAATCCTGTTATCTGCATAAACCTTTTGCAGGATGGTCTTTCCCTGTGAATCATCTAGACATGGTGGAACATAAATGTTGTTGCATTTTTAGTCCTGTGCTGCCTCTATTCTGCAGCCTGCTTCAAGGATAAGAAAAAGATCTGGGCACAGTACTACAGTTGCAGCCTCACTAGGGCTGGAGGGAAGACTAGTTGACATAAAATTTTCAGGAAATACTCTTGTTTATACATCCCAGTATGACTGCGTCCATAATAAAGATGATTCATATTTCACTTTTTACTAAACTTTGCCCTTCCCTGTATTTGTAGTTTAGTTCTTCATCCTTCCCTTGTCTAAGTGACTATTCCTGCATAAGTGTGACAGCCTCACATCCATTCTCATTATAGAATTTTCTTAATTCTCAGAGTACCTGCACAGGCTAAGGACACAATTTAGCCTTAATGAGCACTTGTAAATATTTTCTTATACGTTCCCCTTAAGTGCAAAACAATGCATCTTCAAAGTCCAACAGGCTGGCACACCATGACCAGGAGTTCCCTGGGAACTAATGCAACTGCTGTTCTGCCTGCTGTTCAGCCCT
This sequence comes from Donacobius atricapilla, assembly GCA_013397315.1. Taxonomy (NCBI): domain Eukaryota; kingdom Metazoa; phylum Chordata; class Aves; order Passeriformes; family Mimidae; genus Donacobius; species Donacobius atricapilla. The sequence continues at coordinate 544,593 of WBMY01014425.1, forward strand.
AGCAATTTATGCAAGGAAGGATTGGCAGCAAAAATTCAAGGGGTACATTCTTACAAGTTCTCTTTGTATTTAAAAAGGCTGAAGTCATGGTGTGAAGGTTGGGCATAGTTGTAGTCCTTTGCAAATCTCACTATAACAGCCCAATCCCAGTGAAGATCTGATGGGGCAAACCTGGTCCTGTGGAATTAGGAGCTTTGGAAGATCCACATACCCTGAACAGATCTAAAGGGACAAAGACTTTATGAAGTAATACAAGGAGGAACTCCTGGCAGGTTGTCCTCTGTTGATGGCACTATTTTTTTTTTTTNNTTTTATGTAAAAGGTGCAGGATAGTTCACAGAAGCTATGTAAAGGTAAAATTTATATGGACTATGTACTTCTCTATTTTAATATAAGAGTAGGTATGAAAAGTAATTTATTTCCACAGGTGACAACTGTACTTTTTCAACTCAGTTTCCATCACTACATCTTGATTCCAGAACAATAGTTCAAAGATTATACAATACCAGCTTAATATGATAATTTATTTGACTTTGGGTTACTTTTTTTTGTGTTCTTCCATCTTTGTGGTTTAAATATGGACCTAATTGAAAGCCAGTTTTACTTTATCTAGATGGCAAGTACATTTGTAAGCAATGGAAATGACATAGTAACTCACATTAACAGGACTACATAATTTCCTGATAACTCCAATTATCTTCTGTCATCTGTGTAATGTAATTAAAATGTTTAATTGTTTTCTCTAGATAAGAAAAGGTTATAAAAGCTATAACAATTTGTGTGGACTTAATGACCAGCTGGCATTAATAGCCTAAAGCCCCCAGTTATCGAGCCTTTCTAGCAATCATTGATTGCAAAGGATTGCCCTGTGTCTGGAGCATTCACAAATTCTCCTGGACTTTAGTCATATTAGACCCTGTAATCAATTGATCCCACAGATAACACTGATGCAATTTATTTTACCCTGGCCTGGGGCTACCAGTGCAGATCTGCAATGTGAATCAGGTTATGTCATGCCAGTGAGTGTGATAATCTGATATGATGGGCCTCCATGGGATGAGGGTGGGAATTGCATGGCTGTGGTGTGTTAATTTTAACAGAGGTGTATTTAATGGGAAACAGTGCAAAGATCAACTGAAAGGAGATAATTGGGAAGCTTGTGATTTTTCTGTCCGTCTAAGAGCTATTCTATTGGCAGAAGGCATGTATTGCTGCATCTCTAACACTTGGAAAGAGAGGAGAAAAAAAAGTGAAGAAAACCCACTCTGTTTATAATAGGAATAGTGATAAAGCCATAAGAGAGAGTTAATACACTACTCTTATTTGTGAAAGTTCACCTCCATTTAAGGGCTTCTGCTCCTTGTCTTTTTAGAATCTTAAAACATACTAATCTGAGGGTGGGGTCAGCACTGCCTATAAAGATGTTTGCCCATGGTTTTTATCACAAGGGACACAGTCAGTTAAGTAAAAACTAATGATAGCTTTTATTTGTGTTGACTTGAAATTTTAATGCTTAATTCCTTCCCCAGACTGTATTTTCATATTCATCTCCTTAGGATATAAATCTAAGTTCTGAGCCAAGATCTGAAGTGGACTAGCTACTGAAAAACAGTTCATAATGTTCTGTAAACTAGAACACAGTTTATAATGTTATGTTTCATGTAGTGTCATGGATGTCTGTTGTCTTTTCAATACCCAGTTTGTATTAGGCACCACAGAAAAGAATGAAAATTTGGGCTATGAATTGACCTATTGAACGGTGACATACTGAGGTATAAAATCTCCAAATATTTTGTCTTGCCCTCTTTGTTTGGTGGTTTTCTGGTTACATTCCTGTTTAGCCTTGATGGTTATTTGCCTGCCTTACCCATTGCTGGTACTTCCTGCTTTCAGCTGCCTTTTATGGTTTGTGGTTGTCTGTGGATAAAACTCCACCGAATATCCCATCTTAAAAGCATCCAGTCCCAACAGACCAGACAGATAATGACTGCAGTAAATGCTAGGCTGTTTTACAGAGCAGGGGTGCAGCATTTTATGCTATGATTAAAAAATAAAAGTTCATGTGAGCAGTCAAATGGCATTTAGTAGGAATCTCTGGGTTACACTTAGAAGCAAAAGTAATTTACTGCAAAGTTTTTTCCCTGCCTTGGATATCTTTAGTAAGGTTGGCTAATATGTGGGAAGAATACAATTGCCTAGAAAACGTTGTGGGATTTTTACTGTAATTTCTTTAGGAGTCTATTAGTTCCATTCCTTTTAAATCCTGTGAGACTCTTACAATGCAAACATTAAATTCTCATGATTTAACATACTGCTCAGGCATTTTGATGTATCTCTATTCTGGTAGTTATATTGTCATGGTGTGAATGTGGTCTTCCATCCTGTAATGAGGTTCCTGCTGGCAAACCCTTCTGTCTGCTTGGAGCTGGGGTTAATCCCTGGAGCAGCTTGCATGCCTGGCAGATCCCAGGCTCTGCTCGAGCCCTGGGATCAATGAGGTGCTTGGTAGAGATGCCCACTTCTGATGACAATGATTGAAGTAAGCCATGAAAAATAACATTTGTTCTGGGGCCTCATGCTGATGTTTCTCTACCAGCTTCTCATTGCCTCACAGTAATTCATAATTTTAAGGATGTCACCTACAATATTGGGTTCTATTTGTACGTGTCATGCTTACAGAAGGCCTAAAGATGGAGAATCTGTGAAATCTTCTCTCTCTTGCTTTTGCGTTCTCTACAATTGCACCAGCTTGTCTGGTTAATTGAGATCCAGAGAGCAGCAGCTTATTAAAGTGGATGAAATTCCTGAACAGACAGGTGCTGGCAGGGGTCCAGGTCTGTGCACTCCAGGTCTATTGTATTAAGCTGTCCCTGCAAAGAATTAACTCTCTTCAAAATTGAGAAGTGTTAGACATGTGCATATTCCTCTAGCCTCGGCACATGTTTTCTCTGTCCATTAAGAAACAGAGATTTTTTTTTTTTGAACATCATAAATATGTTACCTCAGTTTCTATACGACAGTCTAGGTGCCAGATGATTTGATGATTAATTATCAATACACAGAAACATGCAATTTAAACTACATCATTTTAAAAAATGTTCTGACTGGAAATAACAAACTGTAGAGCTATGAGAAGTGTTGTATTTTAAGACAAACACAGACTATATATTTCTCTCAACACGTCTAGTTGATGACTTTGAGCTACAGATGATAAGAAAGAAAGGAGGGGAGCAAATTCCCTCTCCTAGGCTGTCTGCCTGCCTGTGGCATTCCTAGCAGCCTGTCAGAGGAGAGCAGCTTGCAGATTTTCAGCTCTAAAGGGTCTCTATCTGATGTCACTGGTGCCTTCTGGTGGCTGGTGTCCTCAGCCTGGAAGAGAAGGTTTATCCTCTCTTCCCTGTCGTTGCCTGCCAGAGAGAAGTAAGGATGGCTGATTTCCAAAACAGGAACTCTTATGGAGGTTGGAGCTCCAAAACTGTCATCTACACTGTAGGAAAGATTAGGCAGTTATTCTAAAATGAAGGAAAGAGTCCTTTTTTAAAATTTTCTTAACCATTGAGTGATGAATCTATCTGAGAATCAGAAGCTGCTTCCAGAGAGCATTTTGACTGTTCTGGTTTTGTGTAGCCTCATGAAGGAAAAACAGGACCCAGCCGTGGTTCAGCCTTACCTGCAGAGTCAGATGCTGTCTTGCACTTCAGTGCCCAGTTTGATGGGCCAGTCGCAGCGCTGGTCCCACAGGCGCATCTGGTGTACTGCTGCATCCCTTCCATCCCTGGATGGCAGATTGAAGCCCTCCTCATACCCCCTAATGACATTCCAGGTATCAGAGTCAACCCCAGAGCCTGTGGGGCTTGCGAGTAACTCTGCAGTGACAGCAGAACCTTCTAGAAAAACCCCTTCAGGAGCAGACAGTAATACAGTGCAGAGCAGCTCTGGGGATGTGAAAGAGAATAAGCCATTTCTAAAGCAGACATTGGAATGAAACAGGGCAAACCCAGCACATTACAGGGACCTAACTGGCATGAAATGGTTTGGATAAAATAGTGCTTAAAATGGAACAGACAGACAGTGGTTTAGGAGCTTGTGATTCACAGACAAGCAATGAAGTGGAGCCTGTGGGTATCAGCAGTGGAAAATGTCGCCTCTGTTGATAATATTTAGCAAATACATAGAGTAGTTCCATTCTCATCCTGTCCTCAGCAAAACCACATATATAAGTTTAATTTAATGTCAGGCTTTCAGAGATTAGGAATGAAGACTTGTGGGGCTTTGGTACAAATCAAAACCATGCAGAGCCCTCATGTATCTCCTGATCTCTGTGTGTGTACAAGACTAGATTCTTGACTATGAACTTTACCTTGTTGAGTACACTTTTTATCTTATTAGCTAATGGAATTTCTGTTCTTTCTGCCATCTGTTCACATTTAAAAGGTTAAGATTCATTAATTTGCTTGCAACACAAACCAACCCATTTGTGGAACTTTTAAACAAGCACATTTCTAACACATACTTGCCTTGCTTAGATAATGAAAGTAAATTAACATGGAGTGGAATTATCACCCCTAATACATGCAAAGTATGCACTGCTGTCCTGTGTTTCTTACCTGGCTCCATGCACATCACTCAAATGGTCTTTAACAGCAGCAATAATGGCAGCACAGCCCTATGCAAAGACCTCATTAAAGAGTGAGCCCTGTGGTGCTGTTGGGAGATGCTACATAAACATATAGGGATCAGGCTGTATCCCAAAGCTTTTGAAGCTGAACAGCTAATTGGGAAAAAATGGGCTTAAGGTGTGCAAGAAGCAAATCAAACCAAAACCATGTACTTGATTTGTGATTAGATACTGAAAATGTTACATATTTTATCCATTTGCTAAACTAAGCTTTTTGGCAGTCACTCAAAACATTTCTTCTTTTGCTGGTATATTTTAGAAGTACAAAAATCTATTCATATATCATCATATTTTCTTTTTATGGGAGTGTTTATGTAATTGTGTTACATTGTTCTTTCATTTATTTACTATCAGATTAATATTACTTGTTGAATTGCAAGACACTCATCAATATTTTCTTTCCCTTTCAAGGACAGTATACTAGATACTCGATTGTCTCTAAAGTTAGGTATTTTGGAATGTGTGAGGAGAGATGAATGTTGGGCATTATAACTTTCATATGTGTCAGCTTATCTGCTGATATGATACTCTTTACTGCTGGCAACACAACTGACATAGAAAAGGCAGTATTTGAAGGAAAAGTCTCAAAAATGGCAAAAAAAATTTGCTGCTTTCAATAGGAAGGGCAGTTATCATGAGAACATGAACATTAGGTTTTTAGTGAGGTGTTGTCAAAAAATCAATGGGGCAGGAAAAACATTTTTATATTACTGGAAAACAAGACTTGGGAATTGCTTCAAAAGTCAATTTGTGGATCTTCAAAAGTCAATTAAAGGCTGAAATGGAGAATAATTCCTTTAGGCTGGGGAAGATGGGGTAAGCCATCTTGCAGCAGTGTCTGCTTTCCTTCAGCACTCTGCTAGGTTGGTACAGAGCTTCTCCCTTTGGCTGGGGTCATTATTCTGAAGGCCCACGCTATCCCCAGTCATTGTTTTCTCATAAGATGGAGAAAGCTACAGCAAAATTTTCTGATGCTACTTCTGGTCTTTTTATGGCAGGTAAAGGCTTACCTGGGAGGTTGTGTGACTGACTTTTTGCCAAACTTTGGTACCTGTGTAATATGCAAGGTTCCCCTTGGCATTTGCAGTGATAGTGTGCAAAAAGTCTCTTCCTTCATAATGAATTTACTTATTTTAATGATGATATGTGCTTGGGTTTGAGATTGTAGATAAATGCTTCTTAATGACAAAGAAAAGTCATTCTTCACTGGCTCCAGGTGAATTATTGCTTTTGTAAACATTGGCTTTCTCTTATCGGATCCTTTTGAAGTCAGGAGGTGTGGGGAAGGAGAGAGCAGTCGAAGGTGATGTCCTGAGGATGTGAAGGATTGCTGTCAAGCATTGTTTGGCTCTAGAGGGTAGATGTCCAGGGAGGAGAGTAGCAGGAGCAAGATAGGGAAGTGGATTGTTGATATTACAGAACATGGTGATGGAAGAGAGTGCATAGCTTGAATCATAAAATAAAACATTTCCTGGATGCCAGGTTTCTAAAGTGTGTTTCCCTTCCACAGTGCACTAATATTCACCTATAAATCATTTAAAAATATGCCTATCTGTCTAAACAAACCTGTGATCTGATAAAAAGGTCCTGACTTTGCTTCAATAACAATGCCAGCATCATCCTTGTTTTCCATAGAACTCTCTCCTTTATGCAATTTTCTCATATGAGTGGGAAAAGCTCCCAGTTCCTGTCAATAATGACACTGCTCTGCCCTTAAACTCCCTCTTGGCAATAGACATTTTCTAGAGCAAATGTGAAAAAAAGCAGGGTGACACTGTCTGGGCAGGTGAGCTGCTGTGATTATTGCTCCTGCTCTTTGTTTCACCTAACCTGTCTGTATCATCCCCCTTCATCTGTGGTGACTTCCCCATGCTTCATCTTTTGGGAAAAGTATATCTATATTCAGCTGTCAGCCCAAGATCACTCTAAATGTCGCTTGCTTGCTTTTATGTCCTTGGTCTTGATGGATGTGTCTGAATTCCTCTGAAGGCACGTTGTTAGGTATTTATCTCATTTTGTGGCAGCGTTATCTGCTCTAGGTGCAGCACAAGTGGGTGTCCTGGGGCAAGAGGGAGGGAGCCAGGGCATGAGGAGGACAGGAGGAGGAAAGAAGTGCTCTTCTGTGTGTTTGTGTGAGAGTGAGGCTGTGTTGTACAGCAGGGACCCTGTGGAGCCATTGCAGTCTGTCACAGAGACCTCCATCACAGCCAGGCTGCTGCAGGTTTCTGCTCGGTTCTGGTGTTCACTCCTAATTACAGACAGCAGAACCGAGCCTCAGCACTGAGCCTTTGTGAAGTTTTCCCATCTCCAGTTTTTCCAATGTTCAATATAATGTCTTTTTTTTTTTTTTTCCTTTCATCTTACCTGACTATTTGCTTCAAAAACAATTCTGCTGCTCCTGGCCTCATTAATATGCATCCAGTGCAATGTAAATGGCTCTCGAGGCCTCCCCTTGGTAGATGATTTAATGTGGCAGTTATGAAAGCTGCTCAGCCTGTGCTCCATTAGCATAATAATGAAGCTTCTGCAGCAGCGTTATCATCCTCAGAGGAAATAGCCTGAGTGGTCACAGCTCCTTTAACAAGTACCACTTTAGGATAAAAAGCAAAGGGCTCAGTTTGAAATGCTAGATTGGAATATGCAAAGTGGGAGGGAGTTGTTGGTTGCCTTGGCCATGCAGGGAGATGCAGCTCATCCCCAGCTGGGGGCAGGCAGGGCTCCCCTCCTGGCACAGGTTACCTGGCAGAACAGGACACATCCTCTTTGGTTCAGAAGTCAGGAGAATACAGGGACCAGCCCCTCTTTTAAATCTTTGTCTCCTGTTCTTTGCCTCTGAGACTGGAACAAGGACTGGCTTATTTCCCTATACTGGAAAATTCAAAAAGCCAAAATGCTGTGGTTCAAGGCTGTATGTTTGGGTTTTCTTTGTTTGTGTTTTTTTAACAGATAAGGGATGTATTACAAGATGGAGTAAAAAGCTTTTGGGTAGCTGAAAGAAACCTTTTTCTGTGACTGAAGGGAAAAGATGACTTTCAGGTAAAAACAATAGAAGTCATAGGTAGCACTCCTCCACTATTAAGAAACTACATTTTGAATAGGAAAGAGCTGAAAATGCAGAGGTGAAGTTTTAGGGAATTGACAGACTTGGAAAGAATGAGGGCAGTTTCTCTGCCCCTCTTATGGAGTAAAGTGGGTAGAGGAAAACGGCATTCCTTGTGAAGGGAATACTTCCTATGTTTCCTGGGTGCCAAGGATTCAGTGAAGAGTGCTGAGGCACTGCTTGGCTGGATTTCCCTGAGGCTGCTACCCCTGTGGCAAGAATTGTTTAACAACTGCAGCTTACAACTGAGTTTATTGAGCTGCTAATTTAATTTATTTTTAATATGGTAAACCAAGCCAACAGCCTTCAGAGGTGATTTTCCATCCTACACAGCCATCCTGCTGTGCAGCTCGCAAGCTCCAGGGATCAAACAGTGATTCAGGCTCCTCAGCTTGATCCATCTTTGCCCTGTCAGGGCCTGGCACGTGATGGATCCAAATTTAATGGATATATTCCTGAATTCAAGAACAGGCAGGAACTGGGGCTCAGCCCTGAGCTCAGTGGGGCTCCTGACCCAGCACGCAGAGGGTGTGCAGGTGGAGTCAGTCCCACAGCTGAAGTTCAAGGAAGCCAAATCAAAATGCTCTAATGCTTCTTCCCTGTTGGATGCAAAAATTTTCCTATTCCCTCGTGGAAAATTGCCTGAAACTGTAATTTCTCAGTGACCCTTGATCTTTAACAGTTCCTTGAAGGCATCTGATAACTTGTTTTCCTGTTATGCAAAGATTTTTGATTCGCTACCCAAGGAAGGATGAGGGAGAATGGTACCAGAGATAAGGTTGTTTTACATACCATCCTTAGAGTTTGTCTTCGCAATTGATTTCTGCAGAGGTCAAATTTTTCTGAAGAATTGTTTTTGATAATTTTCCAAGATTCTTTTCAAAAAATGGAAACATATTTTGTAGTGTAGTGCAATTATTATGTAATATAATAGAGGTCAATAAAATTTTAAAGTATTAAATTAACTCTAGTTTACAAAGTAAATGCTTTGAAGACTGCAAAAACCCAGAATGTACTTGAGTGTTCCTCTGATAGCTCAATGACTGGTAGGTAGAAACAGATGAGAAAGGAATATAACTCAGTCAACAATCCTGCTTGATTGCAAATGTTTTGAATGGTAACCATTACTTCACGTGATATATCTGTGTACTCCTTGCATGCTGGTAAAAAAAAATTGCCTTATTTCCAAGCCTGGAATTGCTCTTCATCCCAAAGCTTTGCTTCACTGAATGCCTGAAAGATTGAGAGAATCCAGCCCTGCTCCCATCAAAGTGGGAATTTAGTCCCTGTCCTTCAAGAGATTCCTGGAACGATCATGTCCATGGATGAGTTCTGTTGTCACTGGAAGTGTGCAGGAAAGACGATGGGAGAGGGGGGGACTCTGAATGTCCTTAGAATTTATCTCTGCATACCATAAATAGCTGTTAAATGCTTAGTTTGACTACTAAGGACTGAAACCTAGCTGAAGGATTTGTCCACACCTTGTTTGCACACATTCTCCAGTTACTAAAAGTCATGTTGCCTCGGTTTCATTCCAAAGTCTCACCTTGTGCTTCTTCCTGGTGTTGCCCTGAGCACAAATTCTGGGGGTTATGGACGCTATTTTTAATTTGCTGACACCACTCTAATACTGATTATGTTAATCACATGCACTTTGGTGACCTCTCACTCTTTTTTGCCTTTCTTCTTTTAGTTCCTTGGGAACACTTAGTCACATCACTTCTTTCTTTGCCACTTTTTTTTTTTTTTCCTGTTGAAACAGGAGTAAAGTAAATTTTGACAGTTTAGGGGGTGATCTGTCCTATTTTTGGTTTCCAGGGAATTGGGTTTCATGGTTTGATGGTACTGGCTGTCAACTCTGACCTTGGGATGAGAATGGTTCAGTCCTTGTATAATTACACACGAGTCAGTTTTAGTATGCGTAAGTATGCATCAGCTGAGAATCAGACATGGCCTTGTCCCGGGCTTTAAGGTTGGCTGCCTTTAGTTATTATGCACCTTCACAGGAAGAGAGAAGATGCAATGAGCCTGACCTAAGCCGTTCTTCTACATGGGGAACAGGGACAGAGAGAAAAATGTCCTTAAATTCTTTCCTTTTGCCCATCAAGGATTCAGGCAGTTGTCAGCAGTGACCTTTTGCCAATCCTCTTGTCCGTTCACTTTATTAATTACAGCACATTCAAAAACAATTAGGCAAATTAATGGAATAAAAAGCCTTTGAGGCTATCAAAGGCAGTTGGCCCTTAACCAAGAAATTTCAGGAGCTCATGGAGTGTCCTGGGAAAACACTGTCCAGTTCTCCTGCCCTCCCCTGCTTCCAAGCCTGGACACTTTTGCAGATGGGCAGTCACTGGGACTTGTGTGGTCACTGCTGCCTGTGGCATGAGAAGGGCATGAGTGAAAATGAAGGAGGAATCCTGCTTCTTGGAGTGGCTTTTTCTCTTGTGAGTGGCTCAGGATGCACTGCAAGAGGCTTCCTGAATCCCTGCAGAGCCAGACTTTTCCAGGAGGTGCATGGCATACTCCAGCAAATGGGGTTTGCTGCTATGGCTCACACCAGTTCATGAGAAAGGGGAAAGAACCAAACCTCAGTGAATGGGCATCACTCCCTACTCAGCAGGGCCAGCAAAAGTAGGAAAGTTCAAAATGAGGCTTTCTCTTGCTCTCACCATCTGCTTGCTGTTGATATCAGTTTGTACAATGTTTACTTTGGAGCTGCTTCTGTCTTTACTTAGGACTTGTGAACCACTCCTGTAAGATGGGTGACTATCCACGGACACCAGGGTAGAAACCCTCCAGTAATAATGGGTGCCAGTGTTACATTTGCCATAGAGGAATGTGCACTGAAACATATTTTTGTTATTTGCCTGATCTGGGCTCTGCTCTGTGGAATGTCTTTGACATGAGCGCTGTGAGCTGGCGTCACTACCTTCTGCTGGCTTTGTAACTTTGGGAAGTGCTTTCTTGTTCTCTTATTCTACACTCCTCTCATCTCCATGATCGGATCTCCATCATCTCCTGATCTGCAGTCCAGACATTTATGGCTTACTGTTTTTTGGCAATATTAGGGAAAAAACATTTTGCAGCATCTTGAAATGAAAGGCTCTTATGCATTAGGTGTAATGGGCACACAGTGCTCCCTGCAAAGTGAACCTCTCAAGTGATAAGGCCTGTCACTTCAGATTGAAGTGAAAATAGCAGGAATCATGAAAGGAATTTGATGGTTTCTATTCTTCCTCCTAAATACAGAGTAGGAGGGCTTTCTGTAAAGTGCCTGAAGTTCTCATTGTCTTAGAGCTGAAGAAACTGGAGTCAATAATCCCAGTCACAGGGACTTTTGCCACTGTTTTTGGTGAAGGATGGATTGTCCTGAGAGTCTATTCAGCATTGTCATACTGCCTTAACAATTAGCATGTTCAGGATGGTGAAATCTGTCCTCTGATCTCATTGATTTACTTAAAGTGAAGGCCAAGCTGAAGTGTGTCATGTATTACCATGTACAGAAACCTGTGCCGTCACTAAGTTGTCACCATTCGAGCCATGGGATCCTGGCACAGCTTGCAGTGAAGTCACCTGCAGAGAAGGCTGCCCTGGCTTTTCCAGGAAAAAAAGAGCGGTGGCATTGATGTCTGTGTCTGGGACAGTTGCTCATGCAGGATGCACCGACATGTGACTGACTGTGGGCTTGCTTGTATAAGCTTATTGATCTTTGATCTTATCCCAGGTACAAGGGGAAAAAAAAAGGATCTTCTAAATTCATGTTACCCACCCAAGGGACTCTAATTTATCTGTGTCTGCTGTTTTTTAGGCATGTTCCAGCTTCTAGTAAATAATTTTTTAACTTTTTTCTTCAGGCCAAACCAGGAGGAGAGATGCATTTTACATAATTTCTTTTTCTTTTTAATGCTAGACTCAAGCTGAAAAAAACATGCAATGCTACCTACTTTTACAAATGCTTCATTTTTATTGAAAGGAAACACTGTGTGGACAGATCAGTGTTTATTTACACTGTTGAACAGTGCTATGTAACTGGTTTATGTGCTCTCAGGTTATCAAATATGAATTTCTCTTCATGTTCCTTGCAATAAAAAAGTGATTTTGGACACTCCAGAAATGAAGTGCCTCCAGCCTCATTGTATTCTCCTGTGCTTTTCAAGGCTGAATGCCTTGCTTCTAATGTGAAGATAAAGATGACTGTGAATATTAAAAAGTAGCATTACCAGCTAGAGTTAAACATTCAGGATGAGACATTAAGTTAAACCACATGTGAAATGCAGCTGTTTTTACTGAGGCTTTCATCAGTCTGCTGGGAAGATTGGTGGGTTTTAATATGTGGTCTCAAGCAGAGCCAATAGAAATGTGTGGAAAATGTGTGTGAAATCACTGTGTGTCCATGGGGGGTCTGTGGTGTTGCATGTAGCATTTTATTTGTGTTAGTATAAATAATGGTGGTAATACCTATCTGATCACAAATGCTTTTATTTTCTAGGCTTAAATAGAAAGGACTGATCAGATAAATCTGGTGAAACACAGTAACCTGCACCTACATAATTAATCAGGTCCTGGTTTGTTTTTTCTGGTTAATCAGAACAAGTAGGAAGAGGAAACCATGAAGTAAAAATCCGCTGCAGAAAAAAAAGGGACACCTGAGACATGCTGGTCACAAAACCACTGAAGACTGATGCTTTTAACTGAAACTCTTAATGCCACTTAACATTTAGGTGCTAAGGATGACTGTGGATCAAAGAGGTGCTGAATCCACAGCTGCTAAAAGAGAAATTGCTGTGCCTGTGAGCAGAGGGATGAAAGCTGATCTGTTAACAGGGTATGTTGTATGAATTCATCCACAGGAAAGGTTAAGGGATAAGAAAATCTACCTCTGGCCGTGAGGAGAGCCAGACTTTCCTTGGCATGGGAGCTAAAGGTACTGGTGATTTTTAGTGGATTTTGCTCACGTGTTTCTGTCAGGACAGTGGCTGGACATGGCACAGATGTCACAGCCCTAATTAACTCCATGTGCAGCCAGGATTCTGGGGCCTTGCAGGCAAAGCCTTCACAAAGGTGTGCTAGAGAAAAGCCTGCCTATGCCAGGAGATGTGCTAAGCCTTTCCCAGCTGGAAGTCAGTCCTGTACCTTTGTGTACAAGTATAAGCTACCAAATTTGGTAGCAACAGTAGAGCAGACCCTGAGAGGAAGGGAAGAGATCCAGACTCACTGAAGTTTTGCCCTTGTGCCTAGACATAATAGGGGCTGGTAGACATAAAGGGAAGCTTTAGAGCAGTTTTGCACTTAATACAAAGACAGCTTGGGTAAAGGGAGAGAAATAGGAAACCAAGGGAGGTGGTGAAGCCTTATTAAGTGTGCATTTTTTTTAACCTCTGATAAGTGATAAAAGTGATTCAGACTTTATCAGCTCACTGTAATTTTCAGAAGTGTGAAAGGAAGTAAAAGTAGCAAAGAGGCAAAGGTTGGTTTTGTAATGACAGCCTTCAAGAGACTCATTTTGTTTGAACACTCTTATAACCAAAGAGCAAATGGAGAAGAGGTCAGGGAACAAAACTCAGTTGACTCCACACAGGAAATGTTGGAGGGAAGAACTAAAAGGTAAACACAGGTATGGGTCCAGCAGGAGAAAGTGTGATTTACTGAAAAAGACAGGGGGATTACAGAGTGCATTCTTGGTTTATGTTTATATCTTAGCCAATTTTAGAGGAACAAGACCCTGATGCACCATTAAATAAAAGAGGAGAAGAAAATGTGACGTGCATGTCAATTTTCAGTGAAGCACAGTATTATAGTAGCAACTTACTATTCTGTGTAAAGGAGTACCCATTAATAGGGTATTACAGGGGAATTAAGAGACCCTGGAAATAATAAAAAACTCAAACACAATCCACAAACCTCTCCTGCCTCTGTTGCAGGGCAAGAATTCCCCTTTGGGTGCAGATGCTGTAATAGTTGTCATAACAGCAGGTCCAAAAGGGGAAAAGATTTCATTGATAATTTTCAAACACAATCTAGAAATGCAATTAGACCAATGTTAGCACAAGCACATGCTACCACTTTGAGGAAGAGCAGTTTCACCTACTGAAGATCCTTAAATGTGCATTTGATATGTGAAACTTGTTCAGCCTGGCATGAAGGCTTGCCTAAGGGGATGTGCTGTAACACAGCAGCCAGAAGCTTGGAACTCGTGTGAAATCTTCACGTTGGCAGCTCTCAAAAGGGGTGCAAACAGACTGATGTCTCCTAACCTCAGAAAATCAGCAGCAACAGTGATGAACAGCATCAAACACAAGCTTTCCATTGCAACAAACATGCTGTGCAAAGACTTAACAAGAAGTAAAGAGTTTCCTGCAGGGGGCTTTCTAATTCCCATCAAAGTAATCTCCTGAAGGGTAATGGAAAATGAGGGAAGGTTTATTGCTATCTCTGATTTTTTTTTTCTCCTTCACTCAGTCATGCTTCAGGCAGAAAAATAAGATCAGTTCTAGCAGCTTCCTCTCTGAACCTCACTGCTGGTTATAGTCCTCTTCCCTGATACCTGCAGCATTGGAGCTCACAGGCTGTCCCATTATGTCTTCCTTCCTCTGTCTTCTTTTTTGTTCTGTGTGGAGTAGTTGTCATTTGTTCATACGGGTCAACAGAAAAAAAAAACCAACAAACCCTAAACAACAACAAAAAGCCCCACAAAAAACCCAACCATAAAAACCACAAACTCCAACCCCCAAACCAAATACAAACAAACAAATCCCCCCCAAAAGCCCCAGTGTGATTATATGCAAACCCCTTTTTGGACAAAATTTCTGTCTTCAGTTCAAAACTCTGTCTGGAGATAATTAAACTGACCTAGACTTGTAAATGGAACTGGGTAAATAACTTGACAGAATTAATGCCTTGGGTTGTTTTTGGATTTTCACTTCTCTTCTGGGAACAGACTAATTGTTTACCTCAGATATTTAAATGTGTCTGTTCAGAATCTTCAAGGAAATTTAATGCATTCATCATAAATTCAGTGGACAAACTTTCAGGTTTTCATTGTGCACTTGAAAACATTGTGTATATATATTTTTTAAATGAACAAACTAGGTTGCTTCAATTCCTGTTTCCACCGTTTCCTGCAAATACGAGCAGGTATAGAGGAGTGGGGGTCGGTCTCCTCTCAGGTGACAAGAGATAGGGCTCAGGTTGTGCCAGGAGAGGTTTACATTGGATACTGGGGAAAGCTTCTTCACAAGAAGGGTTGTCAGGCACTGGAACAAGCTGCCCAGGGCTGTGGTCGGTTGCCATTCTGGAGGTGTTTAAAAGACGTGTGGATGTGGCACCTGGGGATGTGGTTTAGTGCTGGACTCGGCAGTGCTGGGGGAATTCTTGGACTCAGTGATCTTAGAGGTCTTTTCCAACTGGAACCATTCCTGAAATCCATTCTTATCTTCTGGATCATTCAGGCCTTGACACTGTGAAGTGAGTGTGAAGTAAAATCCCTTGGCTGTAATTACAAATGAAGTAGCATAGGGCAGGGAACAATTAGTGGGACAGTAGGAAGTCTCAAGAAGAGGTTTAGGGTCAATTTGGAGATGGTCCCTACTATAGCTCCCTAATTTTTCATTGTCTGTTAATTAATACATTAATGGTCAATCAAGAGGTATTTTTATATATCTAAATATTTTGGCAGTTTGAAAATTAAACTTATTCTTCAATTTTGTATTGCAGTGCCAGCAAAAGATCTGCTGTGGCGCTCCTAGAATGATAAATTGATAAAAGTCCTAATAGGAGAAACTCAACAGTAGAAAAACAAAATGAATTAACTTGCCAAGACATGGCTAACATCATTGAGTTTATATATGTTTCATTAAACTGAGACTTGACAGCTTTATGAGGAAACAGTGGGGTTTGCAGTGTATGAAGAACCTGTAATACTGCCAAGGCTGATCAGGTCCTGTGCCATAGAGCCTATTTAATAGACAAATATTTGTACAGTGAAAATGTCATTTTAAATGACTGGTTTAATAATCCCTTAAGCTTTTAAATGATCTACAAAGACTGGAAATTCTACCCCAGTGTTTAAGATCTAGTGGAACATTAGATAATCAAAGGAAATTTTTAAAAATCAGGTTCCTAAATTAGGGGTTTTTGATGACTTCTGCTGCTTCTTTTGCTCACCATGTTTCTACCATCTTTGCTGGGGGACAAAGCTGGAATTGACTTGATGTCTGTTCTCTCTGTTGCTGATCCAATTTGTTTCCTACATGCCCATTCAGTGTGTAAGTTGCTAACTCAGATCTACATTTGTGCTTAGGCTGTGTGTCTAAACATCTTCACGTACAGACTTGACTGACTGAAAAAAGAGTAATAGCAATGGGTAAAATCAAGGCTATTTTTCATAGTTTTTCCTTTTCTCATTGTCACCTACAATGTGAAGAACACTCTAAGCTTGTATCTGTGCAGTGACCAGTTAGTGAGCCCATCAGGACTTGTCTGTAAGTTGATCAGCTATTTGGGATGATCAGAATGTGCAAGGGTGATCCTTGCAATCTGTATATCCCACTGCAACCTCTTAACCTGGGTGATTTAGTGTGAAGAGCCCTGGCTATGAATATCAATTCGGCCTATTCACTTAAGAGTTGGACTTGATAGTTCTTGTGTGTGCCTTGCAACTCAGAAGATTCTGTGATCTGACTACAGCAGTTAAAGGAGGTTAATGAGGGAACCTAGTTCCATTTGACTGCATTTTTAAAAGGCTGAAATCAGTTTCAGATTCCCTCTTGTTCTTAGCTGCTGTATAAATCACAACTTCAATTTTCCTTAACAGAACTGAGATTGAGACCTTTCATTTCATTTTCCCCCTTTTTCATCTTTACTTCTATGATCCATGACCTTATCCTTCTTTTTACCTTTCTTCTCTACAAAATTCAGTGGCCAGTTTGATCTTGGAAAGAGAGAGAGATCACAACACAAAGCATAGTGCTTATTTGAGAATGCAGATCTGAAAAGGCTGATAGTGAGCTAGAGCAATAGAGGAACAAAGCCAAAATGTTCCAAGAAAGAAAAGGTTAATGACAAACACAGCACATATTTTCCTTTCCCATACATGTATTTAACTGAGAAGCTGAAACATAACAGGCAATTTAGTAAATATTACAAATATAGTGAGCATAAAATGGTTACAGAAATAATAGCCAAGGTACTCAGAATCTGATTAAAAATAGTATATCAGTAGATGTATGTTTCCCTTACGCTGTGTATTTTAAAAAAGCTAAATTTCATAAATTCTCAAAACTAAATTTGCATATGACAAAGCAATATTTGGAAGTGTGACTGATTGGATTCAGGGACAGATGCCTTCCATAGCATTTTAAGCTCTAATTGCAGCACAGCAATGTGTCAAGACTGGGCAAAGAATTTACTGGGGTGAGAAGCAGGAAGGAAAAAAAAAGTCCTGAAAATTGCATTAATGGAAACAGCAGGCAGGTGGCAATAACCAAATAGCTTTAATTGTCCAAGGAGCTCATGGGAATCAATTTGCTGTGATTATTACCCACATGGTGTAAGGAAGAAATAGCAAATTAAATAGAATGACACAAATGGTAGTAAACTATACCATAGGATTCCCATAGCGAGCTCACAGCAGTTTTGTCCTCAAGGACACGCTGTTTTAGGTAATTTTCTCCTGGAGAAAACAGTGTAGATGCCAGTCAGACAGTGAAACACAGTTATTATTAGTGCACACATACATCCTAACTTGGTAAACCAGATGTATTTCGGTTTTTGGTAGACTGCAAAACTTACATACCCACAGGGTATAGGATTGATTTCTCCCTTAGAACTACCTTAACATAATTTAGTAGCTTATGCTGAAACAGAGACATGTTATTAACTTCATTTCTTGTCTATACAAAGCCACACTGGGAGACCACCATGAGCACTTATCTCAGACTTAACTTTACAGACTGATAGTTTTTGTATGGGAGAAAATCATTGGCATTAAAAAAAAAATCTATCTAAAATGTAACTGCGACCTACTAAGATTTTAAGAGAAGGCTCATTCAGAGTAGCTGGTATTCAGACAACTCATTTTATTCACAGAGGACTTTGGCAATGCACATTCAAGTTTTTGTCTTACACAAGAGGGAGTTACCTGACTAAACACAGCCATTGGAGATGCCCTAAACTCTCTCATTTGGGCACAGATCATCTCCCAGGCCTGCAGCTCTCTCTGTGATACCTGCAGAAGAGGTGGCTCGTACTGAGGTGTCAGAAATGGCACTGGGGCCCCCTAATCAGGTGGCTGAACGCTGCTCAGCCTGGTATATCCATGTGCTGCACTGCCCCAGTCAATGTGCTGCTGTTGGGCCGGGGGTGGATGTCCCCCAGCGTTTGCTGCTGTCATTGCTCCCTCTGAGCAATGACCAAGAGGTGCTCTTTGACAGAGGAGGGGCTGACTTTCACCTTCAGCAAAAGGTGGAGATTTGCTAGGGACATGAGAGCCTGTGGGGTTCGAGTTCCTGGTCTGGGTCAGGCAGGCTGGGATCTTCCACATCCTCAGGAGGTGCCTTCACCATCGGGCCTCCGGCTAATCACAGTCCTGAGTTAATTAGTGTCAGACCTTAATTATTTGAAAGCAATGCATTTCTGCAGAGAAGCTTTGATTTTTAAAGAAATGACATTTCTAAAGTAAAAAATCATTTTCAATGAAAGAATCCTAACTAATTAGGACATTGATTGGTATGACTCTCTCAGACAGGATATTCCCTCTTTCAGAGTGGAGCTTTCAGGAAACAAGGACAGAGATTTGTCTTTGAAAGAAAAGAATATTGATGACTGGATCTCTGCTTCTCAAGAGGGAAAGTTATTTGAAATAGTTCAGAATGGTTGGGATGTCCAACTAGAAATTCCCTTGCTGCATGATCAGGCTAATTCCACAAGTGAGCTTTGGGTGTTTAGCTGTGTCAGATGCCAGGCACGCTGGTTCCAAATCATCTCTTGTTTGCTGCTTTCTCTCCCTGCAGTTCCCCACATTTTCCATGGGGTAAGTCCTGGATGTATTCTAGTGAAGCATTTTCAAAACAACCTTCAGCAAGAGGACTCAAATTTTGATGCAAAATATGCACAGCCAATTTAAAACTAATCCTACTTTATATCTGGGAAGCGCTAGTTGGGAACTGTACAATGCACATATTATTTAGTTTGTCTGACAAGGTCTAGCAGACAAGTAAAAAGCATACCTTTAACTAAACTCTAATCTTTAGAGTAATGGGATCAATTCATAGATCTGGCTCAGCATATAGATTTTGAAAAACTTCCTCTAGAGTCTGCACTCAGAGCATATTTAGACATTTTAAATGTATTATACAGTTTTGATTTATGGCACAATTAACTTTAAAAAGTGTGCAGCAGTTCAGAAAATAAATTTCATATACCAAATACCTCAAGTAATTAATGCAGCTCTTATCCCTCCCCCCTTTTTAATAGAAAACCAAAACAAAATGAAACAAACATTTTCCTTTCTTTGTTTGAATACCCTTTAGTATCTTTACAACAAGCTAAACAAATCCAGTGATGAGTATTCTCTTAAAAAAACCTTTTATATTAATTTCCTGCACTACATTAACAATTCTTCATTACAGCTACCACCTCTGGCAACACTACAGCATTCCTTAATAAGCAATAGTATGGGATTTACAGAATGTACAATAAAGAATTTAGAACGAAGTGCTTGAATCAAGTGTAAATTTCTTTATTGTGCATACCTTAGCAATTGCACTAGCTATGACAGGTTCCTACTTACGAGCAGCGGGTGATATCTTACTGTATGCTAACAATAATTAATGCACAAATAGCCTTTTCTGTGCTTGTGGCTAGAAATACCTTGTGTTGTGATAGCAAAATTATGAATTGGAACTGAATGAAATTATTTGTGTTTTCACAATTGCTTGATCTGAAAAGAGCACAGAATTTAGGGGATAATGATTGAAATTTAATGTGTGAACATTGTGAGTGGATGTGTTTGTGTACGTGTGTCTGATATCCAGGTTATCGCAATAACAGCCAGAAATTACTTTTCAACAATAAATCTCTCTTGTAAAATCCTTTTGAATGGTTTTAAGGTTAATGTTGTCATGGCTGGCATGGGAACAACCTTTGGGAAATTAGTTAATTCCTTTAAAACTGCTTATATTTTTAAAAACAAGCTTTAACTGCCTTAAACAAAAGTAAACTGCAGCTGATGCCAGCAACAAGTATTTTGTGCTGTACAGTATTTATTTAAAACCATTGGCAGCACTCTATTTTTAAATCTTTATTTGAACGTCACGACTCTGTTCAGGGAAAGGAAAATTTAACCACGTAGCATTTAGCAATCAATTATGAAGTGTCTCGTGTAATAAATATAGCATGTAATGGTGCTGTTTATCCTGGTAAAACATCTATGCTTTATATATGTGTATATAAAATCATAACAGTAATCAGGTGAATATAAATCAGAAGTAAAGCAATGCTATGCATGAGGGACAGATGCAATTCAGACAAGGACCTTGTGGTAAAGTAGTGTAGAAAACATGATCTGAGATAATTAGAAATGCGCATTTTTAGGAAATAATAGGAAATATATTAGTGGAGACTCTCATTGCTGGGCACAAAACAGCGAGAATGGATTTGCTTGGTAATGTTGAAATGGAATTGGTTTATCCAGCTGGGCTGTATGAAAGCACAGCTCAGTGACAGCTGAGCAGCGTGGCACATAAATCAAGCTGTGTGTGTGACACGGTAGGATGAATGTCCAGCCTCAGCCCTCTAATCCTGACACAACCAGATCCAGGGATATTTAGTGCCTAATTAAAGAAACCAACTGGCTGCTCTGTGCCATCGGACACTGTCAGTCAATGTGGTGGTGGGAGGGTGCCTGTAAGAATTCAGTCTTGAGAACTTGGATGTCGAGTGTTAAATTAATTCATTATTTTTCACAAATGTAATTTTGTTCATAAATGGTAAGGAAAAAATAGAAATGCCAAGTCCTGAAAAAATTGCAGAAGAAATTTTCATCTTTACATCTTTTCTTCTTTCAGTAAAACTTAGCTGGAAATGCTTGGAAAAAGATTTGATATAGTTAATTCTTAATTATTGTGTTTATATCCTAACAAAAAACCTTCTCCTGTGATTAGTTCAGCACAGTCATATCTCAGATGGCTCTTGAAGAATCAAACATTCTCATAAAAAAAGTGTTGCTTGTTAGCTGGAACTTCGATGTGGGCCATCTTTGATTTGAATAAAATGACAATTTGTCACATTGTTTGTCTCATTATGACTGGAATGTGGATATTTATCCTAAGAAGAGGCATGACAGAAGGAAGACGTGTTTGGATTCAGAAATGCAGCCCTTTAATGAGATGGAAAGGTGTGCTCTACCTTATCTGCCTCTTTGCCTGAGGTATGTGTTTCTTCAAACCCACAAGCTTAAAATGTGTCACCTAAAAAATATTACACTCTGGGTTCAGGAAGCCTGGCAAGCAGTGCCTGAAGTAAACTGAGACTCTTAATTCTTCCCAGTACATACAGATAACATTAATTTTCATTCTGTAAAAGGCATGGTAGCCTGCAGCTCTAGGACCTAAGCCTGATATCATTGATATCTGGTGTTACTTTGAAAAATATTCTACTCCGAAATCCATTCTGGAGGGAAGAATGTAAATGTCAAACACCTTGTTTCACACCTATGCTTACATCTTCGGAGGTTTTTTGCTAATAAAATTGCTTACAAGATTTTTATTTCATAGGAAATAACATGTAAAAATAATTACTTTTCCTGTGATCATTTCCACTCCTGTTTGCTGAGATAAACAGGGAGCTTTGACGGCGAGCATCTAGAGTGACTGTAGTTCTTATTAGAGACTGAATCTTCCATAAAAATAGGAGTTCTATAATTCTTAATTGTTATTTATAATTCATGTTGAAATAAAGAAAGGAAATAAATACAGAAATTACCGTGCAAATATATATTTTTTTTTCCCCCCAGAAATCCCAGCAGGCTTTTGAAATAATATTGGCACAGACAATCAGAAATTCACATTCTATAAGTGATACATACATACATACATATCCTACACTTCTCCTTTTTGAAAGGGTTGAAGATTTATCTTGAGGAAATCCTTGACTAATTGGGAAAACTTCCAAAATGTCTTGCAAGGTATGTTTGAGTTCTTTTTTAATTTTTTTTTTCACTTTGGTAATTATGAATAAAAGTGTAGCTCAGCCTAACAATCTGAGTTGGTTCAGAAAAAAGGAAAAATTCAACCTTAATATCTAGATGAGACAAATATTTAATTACAATAATACTAATAGTAGGTAGAAGCATAAAAACTGCTTAAGGAATTTTGAAATGTTGTTATATCTTACTTTTATGGTTATAATTTTCTCATTTTTGCTGGATGCAGCAGTGAGCAACACAAATGGATAGAATGCGCTTACTGCCTGGGCTGATGTTTGTTATATCAGCTCTAATACATTTCCACAGAGCAACCTGAGATCTAGTATAATTTTAATATAAATGCATTATAGGAATTGAAGGGCACTTACAGATCTCAATTACTTCTGGGAACTGAGGGTAAAACCAGTCCAACTCCAAGTCCTTTGAAGCTGAAGGCAGACGAAAGAGATTTATAGCAAAACATTTTTATTTTATTTGTAGTAATGCATGTTTGAATTCCACTTAGCTGTAGTAGTGGTTTAGAATTTGGAAACCAGTAGCTAGGTAGAGGAAAGAAACACAAATTATTGCTCAGGGATAAGGGAGCAGAAAGAATTCAGCTATTTGATATTTTCTTTGGCAGCAGTAAAGGACACAACCCTTTAATAAAGAAAATTATTTTACTATAAGAAACTAAGTTTTATTCTGTTGCACATAGAAAAACTGTGCTGAGCTGAGAGCTGTGTGCTTGTGCTACCAGTGTTCTGCTGTGTACTGAGCATGAAAGGTAGTAAAAATATTTTTCTAATTTTTTTTTTTGTATGTCTTTCTAATAATTGAAAATTTTGTGTTTTTCTACTCCTGTTATTAAATGCAAGGACTACTTATGAGCAAGAATTAGACAAAGGTATTTCACCTTAAGTGTAAAAGCTTTCCAAAGTTACTAATGACAAAATGACAACTGAAGATGAAATAATAATAGGGAAATGCAGGTTACAGATCTGCCAATGCTCTTTTCAGTGTTGTTACTGGCAAAAGAATTTACATTCCGTTGCTGCATCAAGAGACTATTTGGGAAGTAAACTATTTGACAAATACCTTGATATTTTACGGGAACACGTATGTGTCTGTAAAGCACTGCAAGGAAATCACCCGGGATCTCTTTCGATGCCAGTGCCCATCTCTGCCAGACAAAGGGAGCAGGTGACTTGGGTCATGTGTACAACTGATGGTGCGATTAACAGTAACCACTTTATTGTGCTGTAAAAGCTATGTATATCCTGTCAGGATGTGCTCCCCGAGGTTTTAAAACCTGTTTGTATGAGAAATATGCATTTCCTGTAAGAATGGCTGTCACTTCTTTAAAGTCCTGAAACCTTCAGGGCTGGAAACAAACACGCTGAAGCCCATTGGGAAGCTGGCAACATTTAATCACTAGAGGGAAAGGCTCCCATTTCTAGCTCTGCAGAGTAACATAATATTGATTTTTAAACCCAGCATTCAATCTTTCGGGTTCAGTATTTGGGGCCAGTGCAACTTGGGGAGAAAAGGGCTGGCAACAGAGATGTTGGTGAGGAAGAGGAAACCTTTTAAAGTGGCAAAATAAATCTAAGCATTTTGCAGCTCTTGGATGTTCGACACGTTCAAAATATTTCTGGCAGAAATGGATTATTAGGTAGAATGCAAAGTCAAAAGTGTCTGGTAAGTACAATTCAATGTCTGCCTGTGATATTTACTGCAGGGATAGAATTTCCATGTAGTTCTTTTCAGAGAACTGTGATTGTGCAGAGAGTTGTCTGCCCTGTTATCTGAGAGTATTTCTTCTGTGAATTCCCCGTGGACCGTGGGGATAGAAAGTGTTTTGTCCTGGAGTGGGACTGGGTATCCTGCCAGCATCCCTGTGTGAGTTCCTGAGAGGTGATGGGGCTGCTCTCTGCTGGGTTACTGTGGTGCTGCCCAAAGAGTCAGGGTAGGAAGAATGGCCTCAGACTCAAGCATGAAACCTGTTCTGTGTTTCTGACTTTCTGCATTGATGTCCCTTTCTGCTTCTACACCGGTGCTTATTTCTCCTTCCATGACTGTGCCACTGTGCAGATGCCCCTTGATATTCACACTGCTGTGCTTTCAAAGCTTTGCTCCATTTCTCATTGTCTCCTGTGTAGACCAAGTCACTGAAATAGAATGTTGGATTAAAATTTAGGTTTTTTGAAAATTAAATGATAAATATGGTGCCAAATGAAGCAATAATATCTAATCAAAGCATTTCCTTCAGTATTACTTTTTGTTATTCTCTGTGGTGAAAATATGTCCCAAAGAAAAACCCAAATAATGTTGGCAACAAATACTTTAAAATTTTTTAAATTGTTTTTGGCTTATCCACCAAGCCCCGAAGTACTAATTATCCAGTTACCAGCCTTCTGTTTACTATCTGATGCCAGGGTTCAGTTCCTTTTTAAAAACCTTAATTTAGAAGAAATACAACAAAGACGAACAAAGAGACTGTCTCATACATGAAGGGTGGCTATGATTCTTTGACTTGCTTGGACAAAAAAAAAGGACAAATCTTTGCCACTTGCTCTGGCCTTGCAACCTTTGTGAGTTATGGATCCCTCATAACCAGGGAAGGAACTTAGCACTCACCCTTCATGGGTGAAACAGCCTAGTCATACTCAGGAACAGGTGGCAAACAATTATAAATGGATTTAAAGAGATGCCAAGATTATAGTCTGGAAATATCAGTTATTATAAACTGGTTTAATTCTTTCCTCCCCCTCTGCTTGTATTTCATATACAGGATCTAGCAGTGATGAGTGGGTACTTAATATTGACTAGAGTGCTGGAACCAGTAACAGGAATAGCATTACCTTTAAAATGAAGTAAAAAATAAACAAAACTTCCTAAATTCTTCCCTAAGATGAAGCAGAGAAGAGTTACTATAGTGCATTTCATCGGCCTTTCCACTCTGAATATGAGCACATTTTGCAGGGCTGCAGTCTGTGCCAGGTGCCTTGGAGTAGGCTGTCTGTGGCTGGGAGGGAAATAAGGTGTTTTATGGAATCTGAACTGCCCTGGGCTTTACTGGCACTGCAGTTTGTGCTTCTCTGCATTCCCTGCTCTCTTACTGTATTAGTGGGAACTTGAGGATGGTGAGACAAAGACGTCACTCTACAACTGACCATAACAACGTGACATCCCATCCGTCATGCCCGGTTGTGCCACTGACAGCAGCAGCGTCCTCCAGCTCCACTTTCCCCAAGAACTCCTTCTGAGGGGACTGCTCTTCCTGAGCAGGATTCTTCCTGTGCAGATGAGAAGCAGAGAATACAGCCTGGGTTCTCCTGAGTCAGCTTCAGGCCCTCCACTGTGCCCTGCTCACAGTCTCTGGAGAGAGATAAATACTCTGCTCTTTTTGCTGATTAGGATCCTAAGTTAGATGTCTCTATTAGCTGTCTGCAGTCACTAGGAATGAATCTCCTCATATGAAATTTGTCATCTTAAATTCAAATATAGAGAAGGATGGCCTGAAAGTAGAATTTTTAGCTGGGGATAATTAAAATTCAAATGGCACCTGCATGGAGTAGATTAGAGTCAACCTGTCATCTTTCTCAAGTGCTCACATAAGAGAACATCATTACTAGGGCACCAAGTAAAATAGCCTGAGGCTTCTTTAGGATACATTTTGCAGGAGTGCTGTGTAAGAATGAGAACAGATGGAAGCGAGTGGATGTGAGCTTTGTGAGGCACCAGTGACAATGTAACTGCTGCCTCCAGAGAAGGGAAAGCAAAGGACAACAGGCTGGGAATGGAAAGAGAAGTTGCCAGGGGCTAAAATGTTGGAAAAGTTGTTTCTGTCAGGATGTGAAAAGGCATACCTGGAATAGTACTGTCCTATTTTTGCTAATTTACAGGTAATACATTCTGCAAATGACATTCTGCTATACATTAGTAGTAAAAAAATGCTTCTTTTTACTGCTTCACTTCCTCTTCCTCACTATGGGATTAAAAATACTAAGAGGAGGATCAGAAGAAGAAAGATGAGGAGCTGTTGCTTGACTCTTTAACCCTGTCTGAAAACCCCATGGTGCAATATGACTACTGCAAAAAACCACAAATTGGTTTCTGGCAACACAGGGTGGATAATAACCCTGCAAAAGTGAGTTCTCCCTAAATACCCAATTGTACTAGCAGTGAAGTAAATCCATTTGTTTCAGTGGTGCAACACTTCCACTACAGAAGAACATTTTGACTGCTGAAGCTTTCTAGACCTGAGGTTTGTTTGATTCTCAGCAGGGAAGGAAGCCTAAAGGGCCCCTTTCAGCAGTTGTTCACCTGAAGCTTTGAAAGAGCAGCTGGCAGGTCCATGAGCTTCTTGATGACTGTTTTGCTTGATATTTCAAGGGGTAATTTTGTGTACTAGAAAGATTTTGGCTTGCTTTATAATTTAGCCTTTTTATATCCTGTTGAAAAAACAATATACATCTCCTCTGTGTCTTGTGTTTGCATGCGTATACATATATTTGTATTTGTACAAATCCATACGGGTACATTGTCAAGCATGCATATAAATATGTACACACATATCTGCATATGTTTTTATGTACTATATTTGTCCTATCTATAGGTAAATCTATATCAACCTATCCAATTCTTCTTTTCAATTCCCTCTCTTTTCTGTTTTCTGCATCCTGGTGCAGACCACCTGCATGTGTGTTTGAAATGCCTTTCAGTCAGTCGCCACTACAGCACACGGTGGTAGAAGTGCACTCTTCTTAATGGGTTTAAACCACTGTCTTTGTTATGCTCCTGGGCCTAATTCCTGGCAAAAGCAAATTGCTGAAATGCTGCTAAAATTGTTCTGTTGACTTTTCTGGAGCATTTTACGTGCTCTGAGGGCTGGCCCTGTGCGAATCAGCGTGGCTGGGACAGCTCCAGCCCCACGGCTGAAACACCAACAGTGAATGTATTTCTGTCACCTCACTGGGAGGGGGCCCAGGGCAGCACCCAGGCAGGGCAGATGGACAGGGACACAGCAAGGACACACAGGTGCCATTTGACTTGGCCATGCTGGAGGTCACTGCTCTTCACGCTGATTTAGCAAGGGTCACTCCCAAGTGTATGTTATAATCCTCATTTCCAAACTTCTGCTTTTAACACATTCCTCCCAACAGGCTAAAAGGCTTGTGGTTGTAGGGATGGACTAGAACACACAAAGCTCCACAGGGCATGTCTGGTCACTGAAACAAAAGGAGGGGTGTTTTGGTTCTTTCTTCTCCTTTTTCAGACATTACTGAGCGAAGCTCTCAAAGCAGGTTCCATGCACGTACCTTTTCCCCATGCTACATGGAAATGCTGTCACAAAAGTCAGGTGAGCCTCTTCCAGCCAACACATCTGAGGGCACTTCAGAAGTAGCATGAGAATAGGAGATACAGTTCAGTCACTATAGCAGAAAAATTCTCTGTTTGATTTTCTCCTGAAGAAAAGATGAAGAATCCAGGAGAACTGTCTTCCTGCAAATGACATAAAGCAAATGGAACTTCATTCTCTCCTGGGAATGACTGCAAGCTTGTTTGTACTTGGTGAGCTCCAACCAAAGGTGGCACTAGGGGATCACAAGTAAGTCTTTCAATACACTACTGTGCTCTTCATTCTCCTCCTGTCATTGTGTTCTCAACTCCTTCCTCTCCAGATTTTTCAGGTGATATTTTTTAAAAATGGACAAGTCTTCTCACTGATGCTGGCTGGAAATACAGAGGTGGGAATGGTGAGGAGGATGGAAAGCTGAGGGTAGTCTCTCTTCTGTTAATACTGAAAGAAAATCTACTTATTATCTGTGTATCTATGCAGGATGCTGTTAATTCCATAAAGAAATGTGGATTGAATTCCAGTTTAAAAAATCCATCAGGAATCAGATTTGTTCAGATACATTAATTTCTCCTTCTCTACACCATATCTGCCAAACTCTAAATCCTTCCAGTCCTCTTGTGCTCTAACTCCATATGTATTGTTGAGACTTTGAAAAACACTTAATTTCCACTGGTGGGCTTTGACAGCTGACCATGCCTGCATCTTTGGGAAGTTGCTTCAGATCCTTCTTGCTTCTCTGTCCTTCAGCTGGGACAGAACTCTGGAAACAAGGTATAGGCTGCTGCTGCAAACACTTGTGGGAGCTGCTAAAACTCCTAATCTTCCTGTGAAATTAACCTGGCAATGGAATGCGATGCTGCAGTCTGCTTAAATAGAGTGTGCTTCCTGTGGGGTTGTAAGGAAGTCACTCCTGTTTCTGCTCCAGTTCCCTGTCTGAGCAATAACTCTTCCTCCTCCATGAGCTGCTGGGACAGTAAATCAATTATTACATGCTGTGGATCTGGGTGACATACATTTCTAGATGTTCCTTTGAGTCTGCCCCAAATCCTTGTGGGGTTATCATCTTCTGCTGTTAGGCAGGGCCTGTTGTCTCCTGCCCAGTGAAGGTTTTAAAGGAAAAAGGGACTGAGCAAAAGACCCAGATTGTTTCAGATCAGCTTTGCCTTGGGTTTCTGTGGGCACACCTGGCCTTCTCAGGTCCCTAGTTTTTAATCCTAGTCCTGACGTAGGTTGGAATGAAGTCATCACCTTTAATTTTTACAACAGTTTAATACTTCAGGATAACACGTCTGATATTCACAAGGACCACTGAAATCAGTGGGGTTTGGACACTGTGGGCTGTTGGGGAACAATGAAGAAATATTTGTGTCTTCTGATGAGTACAGTTGATCCAGAATAACTTTGCCTCAGGTGTCCTAAAAGCAAAAGAGAGGGAATTTTATTTACCTATCTATAAAAAAGCTGTGACTAAAAGACATAGGTGAAGTGCTACTAATTTTAGTCCATATTAGATGTGTGTTGCAGACTAGCACCATATTAAAAAACTGACAGATTAGATTGAATCAATGTCTTATTAAACAGTATAAAATCACCTTCATGTATGTCACTCCCTTTCAGTACCGTCCCTGTCCTTTAGGTTTCATTTCTGTCCTTGAATGTAAGGTCACACGTAAGGTGAGTGCTGCTCGCATCAGAGCACAGCAGCCTGCCCTGTACCAGGTACCAGCAGAGAGGTGAGGACACAGATTTATTAATGGCTTGGTGTGTCATCTTTAGCTTTGAAAAACACTTCTTTTGAGCCACATTTCGCTGTGCAACTACACAAAAAACGCATTGTTAAAATTTAAAAAAAGGTAAGGTTTTCTCCAGCCTGATGGGGGTGTCTGTGCTTCCAGCACCTACCCAGGACTCTGCTCACTACAGTACCTGTTTCTGTGAAGAATTCATAGGCACAAAGGGTTAATACATTGTAAATGATGTGGTGAGTGCATCTATTAACAAATACATCACATTATGTTTCTCTGCCCACAGTAGGGTTCTAGAGCTGCTTATGCATTGCCAAAACCTTCTTGAAACGTGGGCAGTGCGACACCTCAGGGTGTGCAGCATGAGCAGAGTCTCTGATAAACTGGGTATCACATTGTGGGGGGAAAAGCCAGCCCTCCAAACCAGAGAGGGAGAGCATGAAAAATTTGGGTCCCTTCCCCGCATAGCTCTTTATTTGTTTAAAGAATTTGTGTGATATGTGTGAACTATCCGAGCGAAGCCCTGCCCCCTGCCGTGGGCTAATGACACAGTTTAAATCACTCCCATGTGCTGTGTTCTCTGCTTTGTTTACACACCACAGTAAATACATGCTGGTAATGCCAAGGGCCTGAAAGAGGCTCAGAAAAGCAAAGAGTGTATTAAAACCTGAACTTGAATCTTAGTCCTGGGTGTAACATGGATCATTTTGTCTTTGCTGTCTCAGAGACAGCAGAGACTGAACATCAGAAGTACTTCTTGGTGGGTATTGGTAAAATTTTAGATGATTGTGGATTTTTCTGTGGGCAATAATGTTCACAGAGAGCTAAAGAGATCATTTTCTGTTCTAAGTGGTCAGATGCAGGGCATTCTTGTGGGTTG
The DNA here is from genome assembly GCA_013397315.1 of Donacobius atricapilla. Taxonomy (NCBI): domain Eukaryota; kingdom Metazoa; phylum Chordata; class Aves; order Passeriformes; family Mimidae; genus Donacobius; species Donacobius atricapilla. The sequence goes on from WBMY01014425.1 coordinate 574,543, forward strand.
AGAGCAGTGCTGTGACCTCCTGCTGCCAGGACAAGGCTTCTGGCAGACAGAGAAACTGTAAAAGTCTTGGAAGGTGAAAGGATCAGGACAGTTCTCACACCCTCTATATCCCATTTGCATGGCTATTGGAGATAAAAATCCCAATTAATCTTATTTTCTTCAAAAAAATTAATGAAACAGAGTAACATTTTCTGAGGGTACAGGTGGGTCTGCAGTTGACTGGGCAACAAAACCAAATGGCTTTGTGCTTGTCACTGTAAACTTTTCTGAAAGTATATGTTATCCACCCCTCACGTTTTTCAGTCCATCAGATATTTAAAGAGCACCTATGCACCTCTGGAATACCTTTCTCCCCTTTTTGTCTTGTTCTGTTCTTTTTTATTTTTTATGGTGGTATTGGACAGACTTCTTCAGTTCCCTTTCAAGAGCTGTTGTTGATATGCCAGGATCTTTTGGTCCAAAGCCCTCTGAAATCAATCAGATTGATTGATCTTCTGGGAGCTCAGTGGTCTCTGGGTAAGGACAGAGCTTGGTAATGTAAGCAATGCTTGGATTTTAAGGTGAAGTTGTCCTTACAAACCACTCTTTAGGGCACACGTGCTTCTTCTGGAGTAAACCTTCACTGACATGAGACCGGTTCAGTGTTGGTAATAATACAGGGATTTTGTTCCATAATGGCCATCCCTTTTGCCTCCTTAGTCTTCTGGAACTCTTCCACTTCACAGTGCAAAGGCAAAGGTGGAAAGGAGGAAGTTCTCCATTGGAATGCTGAATTTATTAATCTTGTTCACCATGTATCTTCAGGTGTTTTAGGTACTGTTGACTTGACCAAGTTGGTACTCTAAACTTCAGGAATGTGGACAGCTACCAGGGTAAAATGATGGAGTTTCTGCTCTCTGATACCAAGGACTTTAAATGACTTAGAATGAGGGGGAAGTGAGGGAACAGTGCATGATGGGACCTAACTGGGGAAGGGAAAGCAAAATGTTTAACTGAACAGCGTGGGTCTCACATTTTTATAATTTTTAAATTTTTGACTCAGATTTTTTGGCTGTTAACCAGTTTTGTGTTATCATGTTCCCACCACATAATTGCATGTGCAGTGTTATAATGAAATGTTTCCAGGCTTGCTCTCTGGAGCAAATAGACTGTGTGAGCAATAGAGTTAATGCCTGAATACTCATTCAAGAGTACCAGAATTCCTCCCTAAACATTGGACATTGCATAACTCCTAGAAAAATGAAGAAAAAGGATTAGAGAAATTACTCATATTAAATGTTTTAAGAACATTAATGATTACAGGGTTTAACAGCTTTTCTGTTTTAAAAAAAAAGTAATAAATAAATACAAAGATATACCCAAAACCAAGAACAACAAACCCCCAAACTTGGAAGTTTTCACGGGGACATGTTTGGTCGGAGGAAATATTCAAAACAAAAAGTTTCAATGTCCAAAAGAAGAGAGAAATATCTAGCCAAAACCAATAAGACCACTCTAGAATACCTGGTAAATCAAGATATTCTTCCAAGTGGTGTTGTGAAATCCTTTCTCCCAATCTTCATTCTTAGTGTGGAAAAAATTTACCTTTGACCTTTACATGTCAGGTGAGCCCCTTGGCCAACACGCTATGGGGGAAGAGCTGCTTCTGGTGGAGCTTTTTGGGTTACTATAAATTATTTAAACATGAAAGGGACAGCCTGAGGCTCCTTCTATAACAGTCAGCTCTGGACCTTCTTTGATATATAAGTACTCAAATGAGGATTCCTTCTTTGCTCTCAGGAATCATCTGCTATTCAGGAATGCATTCCTGGGAATATCTTTGAATCATTTCAATTTTTATACCAAAGTAGGATGAAAATAACTTTGAAATGTCAGTATTCTTACCAGTGTGAAACCTTTGTGCCATCAGCCCTACTTTCCAAGTAATTTTACTTCTTTGCACCTTGACTCAGCACCAGATGAGACTTTAAAAAAACCCTACCCATACAAAACTGTACTAAGCCAGAATAAAATTGCTATACATTATCCAACAGTTGAGACCAATGAGCAAATAGACCTTAGCTCCCACAGCCTTTGGGAATGGGGTTTCTGAGGCACATGAGGCTGGGACAAGGGATTGTTCTCTCTTGTTTTAATTTAATGGTGTTTTGCCCATACACAGAATGGTAAATGCAGAATATTCTCAGCCCCTGACTTTTCACAATTCACAAGATTCTGTCTTAACTTCAGGCCAACTTCAAACTCTAGTTGCTAAAGAGAAGCTCAAGTCACTGCCTGGAAATTGTAGGAGGGTGGTAGAGCAAAATCATGGCTCAGTTTCGTAGTCTTTGGTGTAAAACCTGTGCCTTTGTGTGATGTCAGGCAATGTTAACTGTCTCATTAATATTCACTCTACACAAAATGCCAGCTGATTTTCCTGAGACAGAGACTACAGACCTATGAATAATCGTACATTCTTACAAGCCCACGTTAGCACAATATCAGAGCACCCTGCAGCTTTAAGGCAGTTAAACCCCAATAGATAAGTACATATTTTTGTCATTTTACAGATGAGAAAATGAAGGAATGGTTTGAAGGCTTATAACCTCAAAATGTGTTAGGTGACCAGTTAGGAATGACTGAAGCTAGTACCTGTAAAATTCTGGCTTAAAAGTCTTTTCTATAGTCCTATACCCACACTTGTGCATCAAGGTTTTGTGACTTTCCTGTGATCGCGCCTTAAATTTCTCCTCTGATAAACAATGTTTGATTTCGTATCATGAGAAAAACAGAATGAACATGAACATCACTGAGATTCAACCAACTATCCTAAATAAAACCTAATTTGGGACTTTGAGCATGCTGATTAATACCCACACTGTGGTGGTTGTGGTAGAAGCAGAGTAACAGTCCATTCTTCGTGTCCAGCACCTTTCTCTCCAGCTAATATTTACTTCTTAATGGGTATCATGATAGGTACTGCTTGCTTGCTTGTGGTGAGCATATCATAATATATTTTCTGGAATTAATTAATTAATCTTCAGAATTTGAAAGTTGAATTAAAATGGGATAGACACGAACTCTATGGAAATCATCAAAGGTATTAAAATTATGATTTAATAAGAAAACAAATACAGTTTTACATGAATAAAGTCTCCTGGATGCCAGTTACTAAATGCAATAACCCTCTGAGCTCTGTCCCACTTCACTGTGTGCTGTTGTCTTTGTATGGAGGAAGCATGGGAAATAGTCTTTTTAAAATACAGTATTTCTGACTAAAGTTAAAAGTATTTTTCCCTCCCACTTTTTGACTACAATTGTTTATTTATGCTTTGTTAGGGCTGAAGCAGGAATAGCACAGGCATTAGCATTACTTAAGCTTGGATTAGAAGGATGGCAAACCCTCAAATTTCATGGTTGTTTACAATGATGATTTTTGTTTGTTTGCCTTCTGATTATGGCTTTAGGAAGCTTGCATTCCAATAGGTAATGAGATGAATGTAAATGTTAATTGTTATTGATATTTCAAGGCAATTTTATGACCCTAAAGTTCAGCTATTTGTGTTTTCTTCTTTAAAGAAATTACTACTGAATGGCTGTGACAAATTATTCTAGTTTATATTCACCTTAGTCTGTTTTAGTGCCTCTTTCTTAAGTAAGTAAGAATAAGCCTGGTTTTTTTTCTGGTGTTCGTAAAATATACAACTTGCTGTCTTTTTCAGTCAACTGAAAATCACATTCCTTTAAACTATTTAATTATTTGAAATGCCCTAGAGTGCAGTCTGGTAAAATGCCGATTGTCCTCAGAGTCAGTGACATTCTCTAGAGTGACCAAGTCCCCAACATTCACACTCTATGTACAGGGTCAGGATTAAAAAATTGTTTTGTTGCCCAGTTCAATACACGTCAGCCTACCATGCTAATAAAATGGGGAAGTGGGGAGATACCCATCCACCTCTCATCTTCTCCCAGAAGGTTCAGTGTCCATGTCAAAACTGGGAACCCAGACTAATCTTGAGCATTTCCTTTCCAAGAGGGCAACAGTCAGAGTCATGGTGGAGATGTTTGGAAAGGTGAAGCTGCAGATCTCTCAGTTAGGCAAGAAATTTCTGGACAGTCTTATTTAAAGGAAGTTATGATTCCATTAATCTGATTGAAACACCCCAGTGTTGCCTTTGAACAGAGATGCAGATACTGTCACATTCCTTCTGCAAGCACAACCTGAGGTCTTGTGGATCTGCTGAGCTTACAAGGTAAAGGGTGAGGCACATTAGCTCCTTTGTGAGCAAGAACCAACTTTGGAACTGTAGCATGAAAAAATGTAGTTTAGGTATGGCAAAGACATTTTCATTTGAAAGCCAGTCATAGTTCAGGAAAAAACTCATGCTGAACCTGGAATTTTACCTGCTTTATGTGTCGCTCCATAAAGTTTATGTGAGCATGAAGGCTGAGGCTGTCTAAAATGATTTATTAAATGGAAGTTGAGAGCACTGAAGAAGATTAGAAAGAGCAGAATTCATGAGAATAATCAAACCTAGTCCTATTGAGTTTGGCTGTTTCATCTAGGAACAATACAGTGCTAATCTTGGGAATCCCTAAAATGCAGGCAGGAGCAGAAATACTATGCTAGCTGCTACTTGCTGTTGCTTACACCTGGATGCTAATATTAAGTATGTTATTAAAAAACTTAAGGCTTAACCCAAGCCCTGAGCTGGCAAGATATACTATTGTGATGTATGAATCAGTCATAGTTATTGTGTAAGGAAGAGAACATGCTTCAAAGGCCAAAGGGCACTTTTTTTTTTTTTTCCCCCCACTTCTTTCTTACAGGCAGGGCTCTGGAGTGAGGTTTACAGGCTGTTAAACACAGCTGCTCTGTTGTGCTCCATGCTACAGGGTGTTAATGCAAGTTTGCCATCCTTTTGTTCTGTCTTTTCGGAAAGCTAATGGAAGAATCCAGAGTACCCAGCTGCATATCTTGTCCTGGTCCAATAAGTCTGCAAACTAGTGAGAGTTCATTAATTTCCCATTATGATTTGGGGCTCCTTTCTGAACAGGCTGGTTGTGCAGCACCCCCAGTCTCCTGGTGCAGACGTGTTTTATAATATTTCTGCACTGCAAGTGCTGCAACAGCAACACTGCTAGAAATAGCCCATTCTGAATGTGCTGTGGCCTTAGCGTGGATAAATGGACTCAGGTGGAGATAAAAACCATGAGAAAATAGGAAAAGTATTAATCCTTTCCCAAAGGATATTTGTGTCTTTTCAGTATTCTAGGTTAAGGAAGACAGTAAACAGAGAGTATCTGAAGAACTCAGTGAGAGGCTGTAAAGCAGGTACATTCTCTGAAAGGAGATACAAGGTCGCTGAGGATAAAATGACAGCTTCCTCCTCATGGGTGGAACAGCCATTACATTTTTGCAGTATCCAAAAATGAAGGACAGTCTTGATATGGAAGGCAAAAAGTCCATATTGGATTAGACCATCCCACCCCGAGCCCAGTTTGAATGGGTTTGTAGAAAAGGACATGCAAGAGAAGGGCTGAGTGATCCCTCTCCCTTTTCTAGCAGCAGCCAGCATGGACACTGTGGAAGGGGACTGAAGTGCAGTGAGTCTCTTTCTGTCGGTCTTACGTCATTTTAGTTTGATGAATAATCTGTGCCATGAGCAGTAAAACTAAAAATGGAGTTGCATAAATGTTTGTCATTTACCTAGAATAGTGTGCTGTTCCTCAGAATCCTTTGGAAGCAGGTGGCTGCCGTACCCCCAGGACAGGGCTGGCACACTTGGAACCAACAAGCAAAAGGCAACAGCTCCCAGTTTCTTATAAAGGCCATCTTGGCTGCTGTCAGTATTGCTTCAGCTGGGACTTTCTGGAGCCTGCTTCTATAAATATACAACAATTCAGTTGTGTAATTGCCATTACCAGTGTGAATTCAATTTGTCTATATTTTTATACCATAGCATTAGGTCTCAGAATCTTGAACTGGTATAGATTCCTTAAGTAAATTCTGATCTCTCCAGATCTTGAGAGGTAGAAATGGAGTCATCAGAAGCAGATGGGGCACAGAATAAGTGAAAAATAGAACCAATTTTTAGTAAGCTTGTTTTGCTTTTAATCCTGTGCTGTTTAGGCTGAATAATTTCCTCTAATCATCTGATCCACAAAAATTAAATTAGAATTCTGATTCCAATTTCTTTTGATTCAGATTATTTTTATTTGTTAAAAGTATCAGGGTGTCTTAACTGAAACAAGACTCCCATTTGGGTTGGCATAGGATCTGATAGAAAAATCTACCCCTGAAATGCGAGAATCGCTGAAAAAATTGGAAAGGGAGCCTAATCTTGCTCAATCCTTCTCTCAGCAAGAGAGTCTGGTTAGGAAGGTGTGGTCCAGAATGATTCTGTGCTGGTCACTTTGAGCTAGATGGACACTGCTGCCTTATTTTGGCGAGCAGTGACTGGAATCCCAATATCAAAGCATTTAAAGTACAAGCTTTAAAGCTTCCCGTTCACCTGATGCAAAGTGCTCTGCAAAGTACCTCGGGCCACAGGGCTGCCGTAAGTACTGCCATTAATAGTTGTTAGTAGCTTTTATAAGGCACCCCTTACATTTCCTTTCATTCATGCAGAGTTGTTGTTGCCCGTCCTGTTGACAGCTTTGCATGTGTGCTTCCTTGGCAGGGACAGCACAGGAAATACTGTTCTTGCACTTAACTGTGCACAAAGGAATAACTCCATGGCACGTCTTCAAATGTGTGCATGAAGAGAGGATCAGTAAGAAAAAAGGCAGTGAGCATCTGCACAGTGTTGTATTCCATGGATTCTGCTGCAGGCAAATTCCCTGTGGAAGGCGTTGGCTGGTACAAACGCACGTGAGGGAAGGGAACAGAAGGGAAGTGCAAGGCTCAGACCTGGTATTATGTGTGAGTTGTTCAGAGTAATCAATGAGGGATATCCTGGGCTCCAGGGCTTGCAGCACATTGGCTCTGCAGGTGTCTTGGGCGCTGTGTGAGGAAAGGAGTCTTCCCCACTGCATTTCTTATCACCACCTTGCCAGGCTGCTTGGATGCTTCAGCATTAGCCTGTGAGTAAGCTCTTCTGCAGACAAAAGTACCTGAAATAATAGAGAATTCTACCCTAGAGTTCTGTGCAAGGCTTACTCCTCCTCTGATGGATTTGTGTGGCAGCCTGACCTAGTTTTGTAAGTACAAATCCAGACTTGTATTCAGTACAGTTAATCCCTGTTTTTTCTTTTCAGATGGACTTTGCAAAGTTTATAACTATCCTCAGATCTGTGCAAGATCATGTCCTTAGTTACTGCTCTGTGTTGATACTGGCATTGTTTCAAATATAATGAATACCTAAATAAACAACCCTGAAAAATAGATGAGTAGGTATATATATATGTTCAAGATTAGATTTATTAGTTTGGCCTTTGGCCAATTGCCTAAGTACAATTGCTGTCTTACAAAGAGATCAATCTCTGATAGTCAGGAGCTTTAGGCAAAATTTTTCCTGTTAGATCTTGGATCAGCCATAGTTCTTTGGGCCATCATATTCACTTGATTGAATAACTACTGATTTTAATAGGACTGATGGTAAGAGGAAGGCTTTTTAGGATTGGGATATTAAATAGACTTAGTTAAGTGGCACATTCTGTACACTGGAAAAAAAGAAAATTCTTCAGACTGGGAGGGTATAAGGGTAATTCTCCCCAAATTGAAGCTTCAGGATTAAGAACAAGTTAATGCCTTCCATTAGCTAGGAATTGATCATTTTTCTTCCCCACAGCCTCTTCCATAGGAGTGAGCCAGATCTGGTTTTGGCTGTGGTTCTTCAGTGTCCTGGGGCTTTTCATGGGTTTCAGCTGAGGGCTGCAGCAGGCTCAGCAGAGGTGTGACTCCATGTGAAGCTGCCTTGGTTTGACAGCTCTGTGTGATGCACTGGGAGCACATTAGATGCTTTCTTTCCCTAATCGTCCTTAAATGGGGAAGGAAATAATGTGATGCTGCAGTTCTCTCTCCTTTTCAGAACCTGAGAAAGCTGCTTCCATGCATCATTATCCCACAGTGCTGCTTCCAGCACCCCTCAGATGTAGCCTGGTGTGTTTTTTGGAGCTGATCATCATGATCTGTGCAGCTCAGCATCATTATAATTAATCCCTTCTGTTATGAACCAAATTGTCTGAAAATAATTTTCTTCATTTGCTGCACCTGCCAAGGGTGAGCTCCTGCAACCTTTAATCATGCAGGTAATCCTATTACTGCCAACACAAACACTCTTTTACAAAAAGGCTGCAGACCCACAACTAGAACTTCTGAAGCACTTCCCAGGAAGTTTTGTCCCCACCCCTCCACGTAAAGATTTGCATATTTTGTAGAAAAACGTCCTTTTGGGCCAAGTTTAGAGAGTCTGGGGAGCAGGAGAGTGATTAGTGCTCAGAATGGCCAGTAGCACATGCTGCGATATTCTCACAGGGATGTGAAGATGCAGCTTCGGGTATTTACTTCAGAAAAAGAAATCCTATCTAGGCCAGATATTGTAAGAACTGGGATATTTCCAGTTCTGATGAAGCCTGTTCACCTTTCCATTCCCCAAGCCCCAAACATTTTGCATTCATTTTACCACAGAGCAAAGCATCAAGGTCTTTTTATAGAGGGAATTCTGGTTGCCAGTGAGATCAAGCTATACCTTTGTTCTGATCTCAGTACAGTCTTTCCCAGGTGACAAGATGTTCGTAGGTGCTTAAAATGCCACAGTGATGGGGACTTCTTTTTGCAAAACCTAAAAAAATCACATCAGATTTGTTATACACTCACGAAGTGTGAATCCTGGTCATGGTGGGAAAATAAATGGAGGCTCTGATTTTCATTCCTACACTTTAATTCTATGTCAATTTGTATCCGCTAGGACTGCTCCTACTGGAGCTTATTTGAATTCTAAACAGTGTTAGATATTTATTTTTGTAAAGCTGTGTCATTCATCTTTAATATAATCATCTAATTTACTCTATTAATGCCAGCTGCTCCATTTGGCACAGGTCACCTGGAGTGTTTGGAACACTCTACTAATTTTTCCTTGAACTAATTCTAAAAATCCATAGAAGTCAGAGCACTCCAGCTCCACAGCAAGGGAATGTTTATTTTTGTCCATGTTCCTAAACACCACCTTAGTTTGGCAGAAGAAAATATCCTCTGGGAGGCAGACTTCCATTTTGCTGGGAATTATTTATTTAATTGGTTGGTTGTTTTTTTTTTTTTCCAGAATTGTCACTGGCATTCCCAGGTGACCCCAGGGAGTGGCCACTTTTTTAATAATTTCAATATTTTCAGAAATTCAGTATTTTCAAAAATACTCCAAGGAGTATTTTTCAGAGCAAATAGCTGCTGCCTTGAAGAGGATGCTTTTCAACTCTTTGGTGCCTGCCACTTCTCCTCTCTCTTGTATTTGAAATCTAGGATGGGTAAGAGTGTGAAATGTTTCATGTTTCCATTCTCTGGCAAAGTTGGCTTAACACCACTTCACCCCACCCCTGATTTCACAGAAAGCAAGTGAGAGATTTGGAATTGCATAGAGGTTTGTACAAGTTAGGGCTAGTCCACACTGAGATAGAAGAAAAAACAACAATGAACAATAGTGATGGCCTCAGCAAACAGAACAGCTGAAACACGACGTGGAGCTATTGTGGTTTTTCTCGAGCTGTGGTTTCATATGTTTTTCCGGCCACAGATAACAGCATAGGTCCTGTGTCTGCAACCCAAAGTTCAATTACACTTCTTAATCCACAGGAGAGTGCATTGTTTTATCTGCCTTCCAAAACATTTCAACTAGAAAACTAAGATAAAAGGTGACTTTTAAAATGTAAATTTTAATAGGCAACTGTAATTTAAATAATGAAAGAGCTTTTCCTTAGCTGAGGAATTTCCAGCAGGTAGATTAGGGGAAGGCCTCTGGCACCCCTATTCTGTCTGATTCCCATTCTGCTGTAAAGCAGAGATCCTGATCACAGAAAAATCTATTTTCCTCCTGTATAACTGTAATGAGTTTATTAAAAACACACAATAGTGTAAGACAGTTTTGACTAGGCACATTACCAAAGGTGATAACATAATTAAGCCATGGCTTGTCAGAGGTTGAGACAGTAGCTAAAGGGAAAATAGTTTAATTTCTCCATCTGGATCGTAGAGTGAATTTGAAATCCTGCTGCTTCTGCTGAATCGAATGACTTCTGGAGACTCCAGTGCTCCGTGGGTGTGCCCCTAATGTGAACGTGGTTAGCAGGGCTCCAGCAGGATCACCCCAGGTCTCACGAGAGCTCTCCCAAGTAAGACAGTTCTGGGGCACAGCAGATCTTATTGGACATTTTCTAAATGATCAAACTTCCACAAAAGCCTGAACAGAGAGTTCAGGTCTGTAAAGATCCCGTTTGATCAGCAGTGGTTCCTAAGTTCAGGTCCCATCCCCACAGAGATTAACTTGAAATCAGTTTGTAGTTCTAGGAAAATTTAGCAGATGCTCTTGTACTCTAAATTAGTAATCAACTCATGTTGCTACTTTGAATGTAATATTTCATTTCTTAATAGATTAAAAATCTCCGCTGTTCAGTCGTGGACATTAACAGCTGTCTTATCTCCAGTCCTCTTTTGTGAGCATATCCCTAGCCAGGGCTTCATGCTAATTAGAAAGGGGTATTGTGTGCATGTGTATTAGTTTCAACTTTGTATTTAACCTCCCTGGACTTCTTAATGTTTTCAAAAAAAAGGCTTTCTTTTAGCCTAACCTCTTGAAACTACTTATCCTAATATTTATCCTTGTGTTGTATTGCAGGCAATCCCATTCCGTTAGCGAGTAATTAATGTGAGGCGGTGTCACCAAACCCTGAGGCCCGTCACTGTTGCAAGGGAGTGTTAATTTAAAGCACGTTATACTCCTCAAATTATCTCTTTGAAGAGTCTCTCTGCCACAGTTTTGTACTGCTTTGTTTTCAGAGTAATCATCTACAGTCCAGATTTCCTTTGGGAGGGAAAAACAAACAAACAAAAATGAAAAGCCAAAATAAAGAGTTGGAGCCAAACCCTTTCAAATTAATGAGTTAAAGACTTCAGACTTTTGTATTGTTACCCGATGTTGAAGCTGCCTCCCATGGTTTCCTTTCCTCCTTTGTTAGTTAAAGCCTCATTTTTCGTTTTTATGATCAGTTTTTATATATCTGATTTTTTCATCTTCATCAGAAATAGTATGTTAAAGTTATTAAGCCAGCAAGGGCTAAATAAATTTTTGGGCTTTTTTCCCCTCCCAACCCTGTATCAAAAAGACACTGAGCGTGAGAGCATGGCCTTTTTAGGCAAACGTAAACTATTTTCCAGTTCTCGCAAATTTCTGACACGTTGGAACAGAAAAGATCACGTTTCTGTGCTGTAGGTAGATGGCTCCAGCATTATTCATATGATTCTTTGTATATGTCTGTAGCAGCCCTTTAACAAGAGCAGTGAGCCAGCTCTGAAATACAATAACACTCAGGGCCACCCTTTTATGTTTGTTTACTCACTTTTATGAGCCCTCCTCAGTTATTTGATTCACAGGGCTGAAGCATGCCAGAAGACAGCTCAAGAAATTCATTGGCCTTTTTTTTTGGGGAGGCCTACTCTGCCGACCTCTCTAGGCCAGGATACCAGAGCTTTCTTATGGAACTTGAAATCTGTGTTTTTTTACCACGTGGCTGGTTAATAACATATCTGATCTGCTGTCTATTGCAGTTTATCTCTTGTTTTTAATACACCTCCACTGGCATGGAGTTTCCTCTGCTGAAGGTCTGTTCCAGAGCAAGATAAATCTGTAAACAACAGCTAGATTGACAAAATTTAATTTATCACTTTAAAGGTTTTGCCAGTGAAGGTCACCTGGGGGCCAGTGGGTAACAAACTTAATTCTGCTGCTCATAGAAAAAAGATTTAACAGGAGATAAATTAACCCTTGGACCATTTTCTCTGTTACTTCATTTCATCATGGTAGTTATTTTGAAGAGCTAAATATAAATAAAAGTTGTTAACCGTACTAACAGCTGTAATCTTATTGCAGCAATTATCTATACAAAGTTTTCTCACTTTCATTATGGAAAATAGGTCCAGCTTGATATAACCTGATATACTATATATGAAATAACCCTAGATTTGAGCCCACTTGTACAGAGCTTTAGTTAGAAATTGATGTACAAATCTCTCTCCTCTGTGACCATGTGCCCAGTAAACTGAGGGGTTCACTCAGTCTTTTGAGTTAAAAGGGACAGCTTTAGTTTAAAAACAGCCAAAAGGTCTGGACTTTTGGGCCTCAAACCTTCCTTTTCTTCATGAGTGTATAGTTGCATGAATAAAGGGATTGAATCATCCAGGTGCTACTGTACTAGAAGTGATTAATACTTAGAGAGTAAGTATGGTTTTTCCTCCCATAAATTGATTTAATTTTCATATCCTGATTGCCTGGAGCAGCTCACATCAGCAACCTTGCAGAATTTGCTACGTTTTTGATTTATTGTACAGCATCCTTCTACACTTTTAATCCTTACAGCTTTCACACATATGGAATTAGTTACAGATTTAATGCCCCATTGATATCAGAGCAAATATTTAATTTCTGACATCTCTAAAAGAAAGGAGATCAGAGTTTCAGGTATTTTCTCACTGCTAATTCTCATTTTAATATATTTTCTACTACAAAGGTAAATCTTTTGAGCTTGAAATATGATTGATATCTGAAAAGTAACTGATGATAAATATATGTATTGTAAACATAGTGAATGTCTCTTTAAGGCAAAGACAAAAGTTTTACACTTGTTTGCAAGGCCCTAAAATATGCAAAATTTCCTGTGCATGAAATGATGGGTTACTGCTAACTTTTTGTTTCTTATTTTGTTAAAATATGGCAATGAGTAGGCTGTATTTTCCTAGCATTTCCAGTCCTGCTGTACTAATGACCTAATAGTTTATCTGCTCATTATGGTGGCATCTTCTGGGCTACATCTGTAGGAGACATACTTTTTAATGATTTCATATATACATACATATTTACAAGTGTTTGAAATGCTTTTAAAGGAAGGAGATGACAGGTTTGGAAAGCCAGTCCCTGTGGAGTTTTATGTATCATGGTTTCTGAGGGACTGAATAAGAGGAGATGGCTTTCCTTCTTAGGAAGGAGCCATGTAGAAAATGACAGCTTTTATTCATCATGATGAACAAGTCAAAGAATTAGCTTTTTACTCCATATCTGTATGTCTTTTGGGGATTTTTGTAAAGAACTTAGTTAGTAATTCCTGTCATTTTTTTACTTGAAAAATCTTTTTTATTAAGGAGATCAGATTGTGTGTTTGATCCTTAGCTATATCAAAGAAATTTCATGAGAAAAGTATTTCAAACATTTTTTTTAGGATTTTGGGTTACTTTTTTTTAGTATATTATTGACAGGTTTGAAATAAGTAGTTATGGATTCGGATAGCATGTAATATAAAAGATAATTATTAATGTAAACACTTTGTCTTAGTAGAATAATAACTGCTGTGGAAATTAGGGCTGACAGCTACTTCTTTATGAATGAGGTTCAGAGAAATTTTATTTAGGCAGGCACCAAGGACAGAAGAGTCCCACTTAGCCTCCATCCTTGTCAAATATATTCTAGCACTGAACCTGTATAATGCATGCAAAAGTTATTCTGCCTATATTCATTTAAATATCTCAGAAAACAACATCACTTCTGCATTGATTTCTCTCTAAAAATTGCTTTAATCAAGAAGATTGTCTAAGATTTTTTCACTATAAAAACATTAAAATGGGGTTGTCCAAAATATTATTTATCATGTTTTCACCCTTGGCTTGTATCTCTGAATTTCAAGGAGGAAAGCAATGCTCACTGTCCTAACAGGTCTGATTTAGTTCCTGGATCAGATTTGTAAAAGATAACTAAATACATGGTGGGATTTTAAAGGATATAAAAATAAATAGTTCCTCTTAGTGAACAAGGCATTTATTCACATAGATGTGCAGGGATCCTAGATTACATGCAGACCTGGATGAAATACCCTCAGAGCTGCTGGTAGTTATTGTTCAAATTCAGTATGGAGTATACATGTGTCAATAAAAGAAATTGTAAAAGACTAATTTGTTGCCTACCTTTGGAATGTGAAAAGGGAGAAAATTCTTGGGAATTTCAGTGTGTTCAGCTTAATGGCAACTTGTTGAAACATGCCAAAACTAATAACCAAACACAATGTTATATCAAAATCAGATTGGATTTAAGATTACCAAATCCTTTCTGCAGGTATCATGCCTTGTATATAACAAAGAAAAAGGTGTAATTTATCCTGTAATCATTGAATTCTGGTCTCTTGTGATGCTCTCTGAAAAAAGGCAGTAAACCAGAGTCCTGACAGGTATGACAGGTACTAAACAACTATTTTCTTTATGGCAATAATTGGTGCTTAATTTCACAGTACTAATGGGGTTTTCATCATGTTCTGTCTCCTTTTCTGTATCCATTTCTTTTTATTTTTTTTTATTTTTTTCATTGAAAATTGAATGAGAGTGTTGACTTATGGAATTGGCAGATAAGTTGGTATTTTGGGAAAAAGCACTCCAGTACTCCAAGGTTTACTTTGAAGATCCTGTTAAGTTTCTAAGTGATCTGAATAACAATGAGACAACTGTGGGAAGGCAGTGATGGAAATGTAGCATGTCCTGCTCTGTGGGGTAAGGTAAGGACTGAAATGGCCTATAGAAAACTCTGTACTTCCATGTCACTGGGTGCTTATATTCAGTCTGACTGACAAACTGAGAGATGAGACCTTTGGAGTCATCTGCAAATGGCTGAAATGTCCTTTTTGCTCCCAAGTCCTAACACAGGCAGCAGCAGTGAGCAATAAACAGGCCATGTTTTCCTCTAGTAGTTCTGTGCATCCTTGTGGAGAAAGGCAGATGCTTTTAAATAAAGGCAGAAAAAACTCTGCTCATATGCTGAAAAATGCTGCATGTTTTGTACAACGCAGTTTTGCACTGAGCTCTAGGTTTTTTTGGTTTCAGTTAGGAATGTAGGATATTCTCCCTTGTGGTTCCCAGATAGCTCTCAGGCAGTAAAATTAGAAGTGTCCAACAAGCAAGAAAACATGCTGTAATTAAAAGCTGTTACCTCTCCCTTTCCTCTGCGCATCTCAGTAAGAAAAATGTTAAGAATAAACTTTTAAGCAAAAGTAATTTTTTATGAATTTTTCCATCTCTAAAGGTACAGAAAAATCTTAATTTGCCATTGACAGTCATAGCAGAGGCAGCTGGTCTTCATTGAAGAAAATCTCTCCTGATGTTTTCTTCTAGAAGTCAGACAAAACCAAATGCTGAATCTGCACACCTCTGAAACTTCATAGGTTTAGATCTGGGTCCAGCTGTGAACTTTGCGTCTGGTCCATATCAATATAAGAAACTGAGCAAAAAGAAAGAAAAATCAAAGCCTTTTTAGAAGTAATGTGTATATTAAACCACATTTCATTAATATTCTTTGACTATTATGCTTTCCTCCCTATTCCAAGAGCCTACGATTGTGGAGGCTGCTCTCTGAGAAGTTGCTGTAAGCACTCTCAGGCTGCAGGCTCTTGGGGCAGGTAGTTTGGCCATAACAAGGACAGGCAAATAATGCCTGTGGATCACATCCTTTGAGGGGCAGCCCTGATGGAACGCTTTTGAGCACCCCTGTAGGATTTGATGGGTTTGCATTCTCTTGGCATCTTGCTGGTGCCTATGGCTGTGCTGGTGTCTGTGGGTGCTGCAGCCTGGGTCCCTGGCAGTAAAGTGCCAGCAGAGTCTGGTCAGTGTTTCCTAAACCCACACATGATCAAGGTGAGCTGGATTTCCATAGGCTGAATGTGATCCTGTGCCTAGTGCACACCAAGCACAGCAGGACCCAGCCAGGGGGAAATGTAGGCTGTAAGAAAGATGGGAGCAGGGAAACAGGCTATAATAAAGCCCTTGCTACCATTTCTACAAGTCCTTGCTTGCAGATGCAGTAAAATTGAAGAGCTCATCCATATATGAGCAATTAGAAACAAAACCAACATAAACATTCCTGCACAACTAATCAATAAAGTCGTATGTCTTCATTAGCAAGGTAGCATTTTGTGTTATTGATATTAAAGATCTACTTTCTGTGTTGGGTCTCACTGCAATTGTTATTGATGAATAAAACCCCTGTGAGCTGAAATTGTTTTCTTTTAAAAACTAGAATCTTGATTGGATGGCTTTATTTTCCCTGCATTGCTTCTCACCACATTTCCTATTAAGCCAAAAGTATTGAGAATGTCTCATTTCACAAGTCTCAGTTGTGACTCACACTGGACACTGTGGAGGAGACAGTGGCAGAACGCTGAAGCTGTATTGGTGGATGTGTATCACTTAGGGCTATTTTAAGAGTGGATTTTGATTTGTGTCATTCCTACTTTAAATATGACTTGTTCAATAGCATGCTCAGTAGTAATTAGATAATTTAATGGCTACTGACAGGTCTTTTGTGACTGAAACCCAATTTTAGCCCTGCATACCAAGGAGCTTGCCAAGGAAAAGTAACCCTTTTACTTAGTAAGGAAGGATAATGGGTAACTTCTGGAATTAAGTGAAAAATTGAATCCAGCTTCCTGTGTGCACTTTAGGTCCCACACTGGGATTACAGAACTAGCTCTGAACTGCTTGGCTGCTGACAATAAAGATTTTATGTGTGTCATGTTGAATTTTCAAAAAAAGTTCTCGAATCAAAAAGGTCAGTTTTACATTGAGTCTGGCCGCTTGTTTAGGAATTTAAGTGCTTTGCACTGGCTTGTCTTCTCTGTAGCACTGAAGTTTAAGTAGGTTTTTTGGAGAAAACAACGGTAATATTCCAATTTAAGGAAAAAGGGGAAAGAAATTAAGGTCAATATGCAAACAGAATTTAAAAATGTTAGCCTAGTTTCCGTCATTAGAATTGATCCACTGAAGAGCTCTTATTGGTCAATAGTTGCTTACCAATGGTTTGAGTATAAGAGGAATTTTATAAACACAGGAATAATTTTATTTCCTTTTATTACTATTATTACTATCTTTTCATACATGTATGTATATTTGAGTACTGCAAAGTCAGTATCTTTAGCAATGAAGGTGCTTCTGGCCTTAGAATGAGACAGCAAATAAAAATAAATATGCTTTTTCTTGTGTTCAACACTTTAAATATTTCTAGGCTGTCTTCTGTGGTACATAACCTATTGCATTACAGGTCCTTTTTTTCTGTGGAGTGTTTCATTCTGAGAACTGCCTGGCTGTGCCATGTAGTCAATGGGAGCAGACATATGAGACCCCTGCAAAAAGGGAATTCCATCATTTTAACCTGTGCATATTAATGGCTCATGCAACTCTTAAGACCTGTGTGAATATCAACCTTGAGAAGTTTCCAAAGTCTGTATTAAAAACTTCATTTTAACAAGGCATTCTCCCACAGAGATTTTCTGCAATGCTTCATTAATCAAGATACAGTCTGAGTTTTTGAAAACATATTTAAATTAAATACTCGGTCCTGACAGAATAGATTTCCTAATGTATTTAGCCAGAACTGTGTGAAACTCTCAGTCAAGAAATCAGCAGATCTTCATTCATCCTTCTAACAGGATGTCTTTAACTTTGATTTTTAGGTTCCTCTTGGTGTGAGACAGATTTACAATCTTCCTATTTGTAAAGAATTTTTTATATATATGTATAAAACTCCCATGTGTGCTGATTGGAGAATATTTTCTTTGAAATTCTGCTGTTTGAATTCCACAAGAAAATAACCAGGAAGCCTTGTGATGTGATATTGTAACCAGACTCTCACTTAACTACTCATTTGTCTTTTAACTTGGTCGTGGGAACAGTAATTTACTAACCTAATTCAATGCATTTGTTGCCTTTAGAGATCAATGCTGCTCCAAGCAAAGTCAATAACAAAACTTTATTGATTTTCCTGGGACCAGATCAGCCCCTTTACACATGAGTGCGACCTTATAGCATCATAATTTTTCTATACAACTGCTGAAATATTAAGCCATGTTTTTGTCCTTGCACAGATCCTGATACACTGTGAGAAAGGGAGTTTAGAACGCTGACTTCTCCAAAGGGCTGTGGCACACGAAACATATAGTCAGGATTTCCAATCCACTGAACCACAGAACATAGGAGGGCTCCACTCTGAACATGCGCCATGAAGAGGTGGATTACTATGTTATTAATTTACATGATAATCATTGCTTCCCACTATTTAAATGACTATTTTAAATTTCCCAGGCATAGATAAGGGCTCAAGTTTTTGGAAGGAAACAAATATGTTATAAACCAAGCATTTTTGGGAGGCGGTGTAATTTAATATGAGAAATATCAGCCTTTTAGCCAAGAAGCAGGAATTAATGTACTATTTGTGTTGTTGGATGCACTGTACATCCAGAATCTTGTTGGGCTCAATGTGATAAAGAAATGAGGTGTCAGTGCCATGACCTTCTGATATTCAGCTCTAGATCAGTGGTAGGATTTGACAATAGCAGGGACTGTCCCAAACCCTATCAGTTTTGTCTGTAAAAGCATTTGGGGGCGTTTAATCTTTAAGCTTTAGACAGAAGGTCATGGGCAGAGATGAACAGGATTCAGTAAGGAAACTGCTGGAGGATGTTAGCAGAAATTCAAAAAGATGAAGGTATATGGTAGATAGCTTAAGTTAAGAGGAGATACACAAACTGTTATCCCAACATACTGCCCCAAAGAGGAAAAGATTTACCAGTAAAACATATTTTAAGATGGTCTCTCCCCACTGAGATTGCTGGGAGAGAAAAACCTGAATGTGGTAATTTGAAGCTTTAAACGAAGAATATGCAAAATACAGAGAATGCAAGTTTGGGAACTGAGTTAATAGGAACGTAGACAGAATGAGATTTGTCTACGGCCTGGCAGCTTTCCTCTGAGCTGCCTCAGCTCTGTTTAGGTGACTGGGAAAGGATTCCTAAGCCTAATTCCTAATGATTCTGAGCCTTCAGATCAGGGTCTTACAGAATGAACAGCAAAACACAACCTCTGCGTCTATAAACAACCCTAGGTTTGGTAAGCTATAATCACTGTAGCCCCCAAAGGTCTCCTCTATTGTTTCAGTTTAATTAGGCTATTAAAAGAAAACAAACCTGCTACTGACATTTATGATTATGCAGTGTTCTGTGTTTTTTGTGTGAAGCAAGTTCATGTCTTCATCCTTTCTCCGTATTTTCTTTGTGTGAGCAGCTAAGCTGTTTGAAATTATCCTTTGCTTTATAGAAATTAGTTGAGCCCAGTAAAATATTTCTCCTAAATACCATTCTAAATATAAAGGCCTTGCTGATGTACAGCTGAATATTTAGAGAACTAATTTATTAAGAGGAGAACCAGTCATTTCTTTTACTGGAGGGTCCTACAGCTTTACCACATTGTTCTATGTTAAAGTAATGATGCATCGAGCTCCCCATCATCAGTTAGTGAGGAAGAAACCCTCAGGGCAATTGAAATGAAACAACTTAATGTACAGAGTACCTGGCAAAAAGATTACAAGGCTAGACAAGAAGAATGTGGCTACGCTGGAGGTCTGTAACCACAGTCTCCAGGAGCTCCTGTGGACACCTCTTCCTTGGGAAAAAGAGATTTGTAAATTGATATTTGAAAATAGCTGCACAACACAGCTTTCTCAATGTATTTCACAATGGGATATTGAAAAAAAATCGTTAAACTCTCAATTAACTTTTGACGTGCAAGCTCCCTGTTTCATAATAATTAAATAAAAAGGTTTTTTAATAAGCAGGTTGGTAGGGAATAAATAAATAAATAAATTCCAAAATGTCAGGAGGTATTCTGGAAAGATTTCTGTACATTGAAACTTGCAGATTTACAAAACTAGTTATATGTCTGGATATCAAAGTTCGTTCAACAAATATTTTTTGTAAAGACCTTTAATAGGTCTTTCTGTTGGTTTCTATTTGCTCCCCTAAGAAATGGAGGCAGGTCTTCATAAGTCAGATTTTGGCTCTAAGGATTGAACTTTTGTTGTTGTAGTTATAGTAAATAAATAGATTGTTTCATGTGTGAATCAGAGAACAAGTTACAATGGAATTATGTAATTTCTGTTTCTCAGGTTTTATATCTAAATCATAATTAGCAATGTGTCTGTTAGTTATGCCTTATGATAAATGGAATATTACTTCAATTTACTTGTGAAATTTCAAATATGTTGGATTTTTAAAGAGAAAATTTGTGCTGCTAATTGATTACATGAGTTATTTTACTTGTGTCAGTGGGCAAGGGAGAGAAATAGTACGTTATGAGGAAACAACAGAAGAATACAGGTATTTTCTACACTGAAATCATAGAGCAATGCATAAAAATATATAAAAAGAATGAAAGAAAAATAATTTTGAATACCCTGATGTGTACAGGTCAAAACTGGGCCTAGGTCTTTTCTGTGGGGTTCCTAAATATGATACTTTGCATGAGGCGGCGCTGCTGGTAATTTATCTTTTCATTAACATACAGGTACCTAGCAGGGTGGGTTATTTGTGTCCCACATACCCTGCTGGGTATCTCAGTGTCATCCTTCATTGCAATTAAAGTAATATTTGTACAGCTGGTATTTCTAGAAAACTACATATGTTATTTATACAGACATATATATACACTATATATGTGTGCACTATATACATATAGTATAGAACAACAATATATGTAGAACTAGTAGACATGCAAAAAACGTGCAGGTTCGATTATTTTTGCTTGCCTTATTGGTTTAACTTCTGAAGACGGAGAAGCTGACTAACTATGGCAAATTACTAAGGAGTGATACATTGAAGTGGCAATTGATCTTACACCCTTGACTGGAGCTCTCTCTCCTCCTCCTTTACAGCAACTGTGTTTCTTTCAGTGCTGATTCACAGCATGAATATTCTCATCAAGAGTGTTCTACTGCAATTTTGGAAATGCAACATTTCTGTGCTGATACATCAGTTATTTTAATGTGCCCTATTTAATTAAATTATTATCAATATTGCTTTCTTATGCTTCTGTCTGAGGCAACATTAGTGCCTCTATTAATGTACACATTAATATTTGTGCCTGAAATATGTTGCCAGATGTTGCCTAAAATTATTTACTTCTTAAATCCTGGGGCTGGAAGTTCAGGCAATTGATTTGTCTTAGCAGCAAGTTACAAACTTTTGTCAATAGTAGTAGAATCTACCTGGGGTGATATTCTGCTTTGTGGGGTCTAGGGTTTAAATTAAATATACCACTAAAGTCAGAAGGTACAACAATGTGTAGGTTACAGTATGTTTCAATTCTGCTGTTCTCTCAATGAGACCCTTTAATGCCAGTAGTTAATTATATGGAGAAAAGTAGGGATCATAAAGTCTCTAAATTCAGGTATTTGTATGATTGCTTTTATTTCACCAGGATCTGTGGTTTAAATACCAGAACAGTAGCAGATGTCTTAACATCTTTAAATTTTATGGCTTTGTTTATAATTTCACTCTGTTAAAGTTTTAATACTTTGAAGTGCATCGTACAAATGCACGTGGCATAACTACAGCTAGAATCACTTCAAGGGGATTTGAGGAATTCTATTCTTAGCAATTTCCTACAGGCAGCTTTTCAAATTCACTTTATTGACTCCAAACTGTTTCAATTTCTACTTGTATAATTTTACAAGAAATATGACAAATGTAACTGTTTTCTCCATGTTTTATATCCCTAATGAGGAGCAAAAGGTCAAGGAATTTGGGATGGAGGGGGAAGCCAATTACTTTTGCTACTGTGCTTTGGAATACTGCTTGCAACTCACACTCATTTTCTACCAGCAGGATTACAGGACAGTTAATTTCCCTTGAAAGTTTATGAGGCTCAAAGGATTGGGGTTTGTATTTTTTTTCAATGTTTTCTATTCTTGCTTGAAAGAGACTGAAAAATATTCCCTCTGTATGTATGCATGACGTACATCGTGGAAAAAAAAAAAAGCTTTTTAGAATATCTAGAACTTGAAGATTAGATTATTTTTTTAAGGTCATTAGGTGCTCTAAGCTGCAGATACATGTCTGACTGATTTTCAAAAGCATTTATATGAGTACCTCATCAGTAGACCTCATATGCCTAGCCTACGAGGTATTTGTTAAAACCCTAATTGACTATCTACTTCTTAGGCACATTAATTAAAAATCTGGTTCTAAATGTCATTAAGAGCTATGAAGGAAGGCAGTCACTGGAAAATAAAGAAAAGGTCAGAAGGAAAACCAGGTCAGTGTCATTAGCAGACTCGATAAATTCTTCTCATGTCTGGTTTTGCACAGCTGACTTGAAGGCTGGATGCTGAGGGAATCACAGACTGGCTTGGGCTGGAAGGGAGCTCCAAAGATCCTCCAGTCCACTCCCCTGCCATGGGCAGAGACCCCTTGCACTAGACCACGTTGCTCAAAGGACTGTGATGTAAGAAAAAAGATGGCTAAAAGCTTTCTTTCCCCATAAAATAACAGATTTGAATTTTCCAGTGCAAGGAGAAAGGTCAGAGTGCAGGGACCTGCTTTTGGAAATATCAGGCCTGGCTCCTGTTTAAGTGAAGCTTGTCAGCTCTCTCTGTGGCATCAGGCAGTGTGTGAAGGTCACTTGAGCTATTTCAGGTTGTGCCCAGGGGATGTGAGGCCAGGTAATCAATGTTTGTGCCCAAGCAGTCATGTGGTTAAACACCCTGAGTGCAGGGAGTCACAGCCTGTGGTGCTCCCCAGTGCCAAGGGGGACACAGGGACAGCGCTGCCCAGGTCACAGCAGCTCCATGGGGGACACAGGGACAGCACCGCCCAGGTCACAGCAGCTCCATGGGGGACACAGGGACAGCACTGCCCCAGTCACAGCAGCTACCTGGGGGACACAGGGACAGCACTGCCCAGCTCACAGCAGCTCCATGGGGGACACAGGGACAGCGCTGCCCAGCTCACAGCAGCTCCATGGCGGACACAGGGACAGCGCTGCCCCGGTCACAGCAGCTCCAAGGGGGACACAAGGACAGCGCTGCCCCGGTCACAGCAGCTCCCTGGGGGACACAGGGACAGCACGCCCAGGTCACAGCAGCTCCATGGGGGACACAGGGACAGCACTGCCCAGCTCACAGCAGCTCCATGTGTCCCGCTGCACAGCACGGGCCAGGTCCTGCCCCACAGAGAACGTTTAGGACCCACTGCTCCTCACCTGATGTGCCATCCAGGTGGAAGTCTTGCTCCAGTGACCTGTGAACTGCATCCACGGGCTTCTGTAGCACGCTTTAAACATGCCCTGATGGCCTCAGAGCCTGAGACTAACTCAGAGAGTTTTAAACATCATTTAGGGTAAAATGTAGTGAAGGATTTTAGCCAGCAGCGAGCAGGCCTTTTACAAAATCTAACCTTCAGCTTGGGTCTGCTCCATGGGTCATGGTGGAGGAGAAGAGATTTGAGACACTTCAGTCTTTCATCCCCAAATGGCTAAATACTGCAGAGATCTGTCTGAGGTCTGCAGCCCTGTAACATGTACAGCCTGAAAAGGGATACGCCTGATATGCCAGGTGGCCTTTAAAAACACACAGTTCCATCAGACTGGAACAGAGCTGCTTAATGCACTGCTAATTCTTCTCTTCCATTGCTGAGTTCTCTCCTTCTATCACATGCCATCCAAAGTCCATGGCTTATCTGAAAACTGATACACTTAAATGTCAAAACCATCTGAGGATTTACATAGTCTCTCTGCCCTTTGGTTGTTTCTTTCTTATTTTTTTTCCTCTTACTTAGATGTCTCTGTGCCTAGCTGAAGTATTACTCAGCGGCCTAGGAATAGAAACTGGTGGTCCAGACTTCAATATGCCTGTTGCTTTATATGCTCCCAATTTGAATATGGGATTTATATGAGTGTGTTCTAAATCTTATGTGTTCTGTACTCACCTAAACTTTTTCTAACTTTGACAAAACCAAAAATAATTTAAAGCATTTGAAAACAAGCATTTAGAGAAATCACTAGGTGAATGTGGCTATTTAAGTACCATACTATCCAATTCAGGCAAATAAAAGTGGTTTCTTTCTGAAACAGCCTAGTACTTTGGGTAGGAATTTTGTCTGCAGGGGAGACCATTACATGAAATACATGCTGTGGTAGAATTAAGCAAACTTTAAGCCATGATTTACTGGCAGAACAGAAAATTGTATCGTAGAAGATCTAGAATTTATACATAAAGAGCTAAACTCTCTCTGATTAAAAACTGCATAGGTATCCCTCTGTGAAGTGACTAAGCTCAGTCACCAATGAACTTAATTCCTATGATCCAAAACCTTTGCTGATTTACTCTGGTGTAAATGAGTGGAAATTCCAGAGGCAGCCTGGTTGTATTTCAGTGTAATGGTGAGCACAAACCTCTGCAATGGCAACACAATAAGGCAGGGTTTTGAGGGCCACTTGACTTCAAATGCTGTTTTACTTGACCTTCAAATAGCATAGCCCCTGCCTAACTGTGTTTGCATTGCTTGCATTATTTTAGTTTCTTGTTTGATTGCAGAGAACAGGAGATAACTGAACCAATAAATGGTAACTGATTACTTGAGTGGAGTTTAACTAGCAGAGTCTGAGTAATGCAGTGGAGTGATTGGAATGTTTTGGTCGGGTGTTTTTTGGTTTTATTGCCAGCATGACAGATCAAAGTTTTCCTGTGAATGGGGGTGGGGAGCGAGATGGATGGATTTTGGTTCTTTATTTGGTCTGATTTAATTGAATGGTTTAGGAGGATGCATTGTCTATTAGGCACAGACCACCATCAAACAAACAAAGACAAAATTCCAGGCAGTTGTTTCTGAACATTTTGGGTTTCTGGTTTTGATTTTTTGGGGGTTTTGTTTTGTATCTCTAAGAGCATAATAATATAATTCTGGTTTTAGTTTCTGTAGCCAAAGATTTGGAGTAGAGTTGCAGTGGATTTTATGTATACAGGATAAATTCCAGCTTTTCTTTGCAAAATATGCTTAATAAGACCCTGAGAGGCAATGCTGTGAGAAGAGATTGATGCTATTCCCCTTTTAGCCACAGCTGCAATCTCCAAAGCAGCAATTGTCTGATTCAGACCCACACAAGAAAGCCTTATTTTGCCCTCACTTTCCCTCTCTGTCCATTAGCAGAGGAGTCTCCTCTATTAACATTGTATATGGTTTGTCCTCACCTGAGGATATCAAAGAATTTGTGGCTTTCTGGTATGGAAATATATATTTGTATGTATGCATGCATATGTATATAAACATGCACTTCCATAAATATTGTATTTTCAAAAGGTCTCACAGATAGCATTAAATGATGACCATCCTGTGTTACCTTGGGCCTTTTCCTGCTCTGTGATTTGCATGGCCTGTGGCACAAAGGGGTTCCCAGCAAGGAGCTGGGGCTGGGGAAGGTCTGTTTGCCCTCTGATTAGAATGGCCAACAACTTTTGTTCTCTTTCCCAGCTGAAGCAGCCTGTAAGAACACGCTGAAGTGCCTGGCAAATTAACTTATAAAATATGAAGGAGTTCACTGAATTACTATCTTTCACCGCCTGCACTTGGCATTACGCTTTGGGTGTCTCATTCTAGTGACAGAGACAGTAAAGAAAGCAGACAGTGGAGTACAACAGTCTCTAAATCTGTTGTGCGACCTAATGAAAATGGGAAATGTTGCCGTATAAACTTGAGTTATTCTGAGTAGTCTTTGGATTGAGATTCCTCCATAGGATGACCCAGTGCTCTCCTTTGTCTTAATTTGAACTGGCCACTGATGTGCAGTGTATGAGCATTCCCTGGGTACCATCAGTAAGTGATGGATTCCCAGGACCCCTGGCACGTGTTTTCAAGGGACTGAGTTTAGTGATGAATGTCTTTGTTCGTTACAAAAATCCAGCCTTGTTTCATGAAAAGAAAAGATGAAAAGTCTATCTTTGGAAATGCTGTTCCTCTCAGCTGTCATATTGAGAAACAATGCATCTTGCCAGGGTGATATGTCCAGGCAAGGAATCAAATATTTATTATTTTTAACTCCTCTCCTTGCAGATAAGAATGCAACTGATTTTTCAATCAAGGGAGAGTGAAGAATCAAGATATGAACGGGGTGACATTGGCTTGATCTAATGTCCACTGGAGATCCTCCTTTATTTGGATGTTTGATTTTAGGTTTTCTGACACTCTTCTCCTAGCTCTTTGCTGGTGCAGAAACAGCAGTCCCATTCAAATATTTTCTCATTTGAGTGTGCAAGCAGCACATGTACTACCTCCTATAATTCTAAAGCTACTGCTTGCATTTGTGTCTGTTAGAAAATGAGTATGTGAAGCTTAGGAATCAGATAAGTTCCCAAATGGCTTCTCTTTATGTTCCCCCTATTAAATAGCTTTTCTCCATTTCTTAAATTAAGTGTTTCGTATTTTGACAGTAGATCAAGCTGGCCTTGCTGCTGTAATTGTCATCTTAAAACCCCAGGTTTTTTATGAGAGCTCATACTGCTAACAGCAAACTGAATATGCATGCAGAGCTGCCTAGTGTGTTTCATCAGCATTTTCACTTGCCTTTCCTAGAAGTATTACACCAAATTTTTCTTTTGTGGTCTTGCCTTGTAGATATCTTAACAGCTCCAGTGCTGTTAATGACAAGTTTAGCAGGTTAGTTGGTGTGGAAGTAGAATCAGTTGAGTAGAAAAGATGGGCATGGGAATGAAGAAAACCAATTTGAGTGGACACAGTGGGCGGCAAAACCTCAACAGGTGCAGGAAGTGTTACCCCAGGGAACAGCTTTATGTTACAAGCATAATGCACATCTTTTGGCTTTGACAACCCCTGCCTTCAGCCTGGTGCCTAAAAGGCACCTAAACCTATATTCTACTCCCTGGTGTGTCTTGCTGCTTAATTATACAGTATCTGTTTGATATGTGTTCATATTTTTCTGCAGGAACAGTTTTTAAAAAAATTACTCAACATGAGCATGGAATTATTTTAGGGTAGTTTACATTCACAGTTTCCTGAGTGACATCTCTGCAGAGGTAGAGTCACAGTGAATTGTCAATTCGTTTAATAAGTTCAGTGAAAAGATGGAAGAATGCTTTCCAAATACAAATTTGAGCTTTTCTCTAAAAAAAAAAAAGAAATTTCATGAAAAAAAAAAAAGAAAAAAAGAGTTACAGAGTCAGGAACCTGCTCTGACCCATTATTGTTAGACATGAAGAGCGCTAAAAAACAAAGCCCAGAGACCTGAGGAACGGGATATCTGCCATTTGTATTCCCTTTTTCTCCATGCCATGGTAGCTGTTACAAGGCCCAGAGAAGGCTGAGGCCTTTATGTGTTCTGTGGCACAAAAGGATGTTCTCTGCAGACGGAAGAACCCCAAAGCCCGGCGCTTCCATTCTTGGGGCAGGGGTGCTGAGGGCGGTGCTCTTTCCTCAGAGCTAGCACTCATTTTGGCTGCTGCAGCTTTATTCGTTTCCTTCAATCCTTATTTGCCAGAGTTGAAGCCGAATTTTAAACACTGCTGCTAGATTATAATGCCTCTGCTTTTCTTCCAGGTTTCTGGGTTTTGTTGATGGGTTTTTTTAGTCAGGCAAGAGTACAAGGAGAGTGATGGTGTCAACTCCAAGGTCTGAGCAAGTGAGTCAAACTGCAGCACTTATTTCTCCCAAAAAGGCCTTTGGACACAAGGAAATAATAGCAAAAAATCCAATTAGAGCAAAGAGTCCTTTTGCCTCTAAAAGCACCCTAACTAATATGGATGTTTCAATTTTATTTTTTTCCTCAGCAAAATGACAAACACCAAAAGTGTTTTCCCTCCAATTTCGAGGGATTTTTGCTTTTGAAATAGATGAGCTAGATTTCCCAATAAATATATTTCTTGGGATTTTGTAAGTGTAAGTTTTTAAGCATGTTTTGCCTTACTGCAGCATGCAGTAATGAAAATATTGATCTTATTAACTGTGCTAATTAGAGCTGAACAAAATACCTCCAGCAACAGCTAGTGAATATGCAATGAAATGACAATTCTGAAATTGCTTTGCCAGTGTTTACAGGAGATGAATATTGTCAAGGATAAGTTTGCTGTCTGGAACATTTTAAGAGGAGAGAGGGGTAAATATTTGCACACTCTAAATTTTAAATTCATATTTTGATATTAAAAATTCCCCTTGTAACAGCAAATAATATATGCGTGTATATATCTATATATATATTTTTTTTTCAACTAATCTGCTTAAAAGGAGAAACAGAATTAAGCAGGTTTTACTATGCAAGTTCAAATGAGAGTAATGCCCTGTTGTCATAGCCTGTGAGTGGTGTATATACAAACCGTCTGGAGAAGGAGGGAAGCCTTGGATAGTTTGGAAATGCAAAATGTTGATATTTGTGAAGAAATTACTTGCTCATTTCTGGCAATGACTCTTTGTACAGCACCTGATACTAAATGTTAAGCATGTATGGGCTTACAGGAAATGTGCTTTAATACGTATTAAAAATGTGTTTAGTACACAGGAAAAGATGAGCCTATAAAATACTTTGTGAAAGCACTGAAGAAGATTCATTCTGTTGATAGTGTAAGATTCAAAGTGAACTTTGAAGTAATAAGTCATGTTTGCTTTTGAGTACCAGTCTCACAACACCTTTGTCTTGTAGCAGGTCACAGAAATGCCAATGCAGAGGGATTCTGGGCCCGTGTCTTTTAGACATGGCCAGCAATGTAAGAGCTGAGGTTTCACTCTGAGCTGTTAAATATTGTTCTATACTCTTCTTTTACCCTACAACCCTTATTCTGGCACATGGTCGTGCAACAGAGCAAACAGTGGCCTCTGTTGTAATGAGCCATTTCATTACTAAAGTGCTGCAGCCATTTTAAACAGCATACATGGTACTCATATTAATAATTCATTAGTGTATCAATTACTTATATTTAGTTCTAATTATTTAGTTAATGTTTCAAAGAGTTTTTCAAATGTAAGTATGTCCTAGGGCGTTTCATTGGTACTATGAATTGCTGAAGTTTTTTTGTTTTGCCTGTGTGGAAAAGAAAGGAGTTGTTGAGTTTCCACACAATCCTAACATGTGGGGGCAGAATGAAAGATGTAGCAAATTTATGGTGCTGTGGTGGCCAAAAGCAGGCAGAGCTAAATCCAAAGTCTGGCATGTGCTCCTTAAAACGAGGCGTTTTGCCATGTTTTTGTTGGAGAAGCACTGGCTGTTGGGTAACAAGAATGAAACTTCTTAATTAATAACATCAATTCTTGTGAGTGGTTTGTTTTTTTTTTTCAGAGTAAAGAATTAACTAAACTCTTTTTTTTTTTTTTTTTTTTTACTTCCTTGGCCCATGTTATACTGTGGATTTATGTTCCAGTACCTCAGTTCTCAGGGTTTACAAGCCTGGTTCTGCAATGCAGAAATGGAATTCATTCATTTTGGTTTCATTTTTGGGCACCAAGCCCACAAAGTCTCTGGCATATGGGGATGTTGATGGGATGACTCACATGCATAAAATTAAGCTTGTGTTTAACTAATGGTAGGATCAGAGCTTTAGTCACCAGTAGAAATGTATATTTGATTTCCTCTCAGACTTGGCATAACATATAGGGAAAGATATATTCCCAGTTGGAGACAAGGAGAGAAGGTGGTGATCAGGGAACGGGAGCAAGTCCCTGCCCCTCATGTGTTTGTTTGAACTGACAATATTTCTTACAAAATGAGAGGCTTGAACTTCATGAAGTTTTTTTTCTTAGTATTACTGTTTATTCTAAAGAGGAAAGCACAAAAAATCACAGTAAGGTAGAATGGCTGGCTAAGATAGATCAAAAGCTTGCATTCCCCAGGTAATTGTCTTTCCCTGTGAATGCGACTCCTCTGAATGCTTAGTGCTAATGAAAACAACAGAAGCCACTATGAGACTCAGCTGTAGCTAGCTTCTGCTTTTGGCATTGGAAACGTAACTATCCCAATAACTCTCAATGCTGAACTCTGGATGCTCCAAATTATGTATACTTGGATTTTTATGATCATGCATGCTGTTTTCATTATTATAGTGCTCCTCAGAGTTTTTGCTGTATATGTTCATAGTGTGTAAACTCCCGACCTATATCTGAATATCTATCACAGCACCATCCCATGCTTATATCAGTGTTTAGCTGCTCCATATCTTTACATTTCTTCCTTGTTCTCATGCAAAGATCAGGTGTGGTCTCGTGTAAAACAGAGTGAATTGCTGCAGTGTTCTTCTGCCATTCCTCAGCAGAATTTCTTGCCTGCTTAATATCCTGTGTCCTCTGTGGTTGTCTTAGCTGGGTGCTGAGCCTGGATATTAATCAGCACAGTTCAGAAACTTCCCAGACTCTTCATTGGCCCCCTCTGATTATATTTTACCAGTAAACTTAGAAGAGTTTTATTCCATCTACTTTACATTTGTGTACTCTTTGTGATCCTTCCCAGAGACTGCATTGACCTTTCTTTGAAGAGCAAGCACATCATCTGTCCGTGAGGGTTTGGGGCTTGAAAGAGCTAGCAGAGGTGGGTAGCAGAAAAGGCAGCTCTTTCCAAGCTTCCAGCCTTCTCCTGGAGAGAGCTTCAGGGAACATCTGATAACTGCATTGGCTGGGAGTGCCTGGCTCACTGCTGACGGTGAGGTTTAGCTTCCAGAGGCTTTTGCTTCTGTCAGCTCTAACAGAGAGCTTCTGCTGGCTGTCTCTTGGTTAGGAGCTGCTGCAGCCCTTGCCTCCAGCTGACAGCTGCGCAGGGGAAGTCATGCACTGCTCCAAAGGCTGTGCAGGAGCCCAGCTCCAGCCCGGAGCCAGCGCAGCAGTACTGCTTATAGCAGCCCTTGGCAGGGTGGCTGTAGAATGGCCCAGAAATTCTGCTTAAAACTGTCCTGTTGTAGTGTCAGAGTGCCAAGGGCCATGATCCAGCATGAGCTGAAGGGACTTAGCACATTAGAGGACTCAGCCCAGAGGGGACTCCACTGAGAGCGCGCTGCCATCCAGACCTTGAGCTGCAGGGGATGTCTGATGCCTCTCCCTGACTGAGCAGCGCAGGTTGCAATGAGGTCCCTGTTGGATATAAGGAAAAAAAAAAAAAAATCACCATGAAGGTGATCACACTCTGGAACATGTAGCCAGAGGATGGAGATATTCAAGCCCTGGCTCAAGAAAGCCCTGCATAAACTGGCCTGGGTAGCAGTGCTTTGAATGGTGGATTGGACTACAAAGGTCCTTCCTAAACTAAGTTATTCAACAGAATAACTGTACGTGATGGGGAAGTGGCGCAGAGGCTGTGAATTTGGGCTTTGGGATTGACTCATATGAAAACCCAAAGAATCATGTCTGTGTGGGAAAAAAGGAGCTTTCATTAATGATTTCATTAACTCAAAGTGATGCCTTGTCCTTTCTTCTCCCACCACTTAAAAAGGTTTTTGAACTTCCCAGTTTAAGACAGAAAATTAAGGTGACTCTCTAATCACTTCTCATAAAATGACCCTGCCAGGTTTGAAGTGATATTGATTTAAATTTGTAGAGGGATGGAGAAGATTGCAATCCATCTGATGTGGCTGCCTCAATAGACTCAGAGGGATATGATTATAATTATCATTGCCATTAAACACTAATTAGTAGTGTTAATTAGTTAAACACTAGACTAAGCTTGTCTCGTTCTGCTGTTGTGTTGTTTATTTATTTATTTAGGGGAACAAGGGAAGGTAAATTAATCAGGAAAATTTAATTTGGTCTTCTCACAAGAAGAGTGGATCTTGATCCTCTTACTTCTTGTCTCTCTCTATTTTATGAACCCCTAGAAGTTTTCCTGCAGAGTTGCTGGAGAAGAGCAGTAGTTCAGCTGTGCACAGCTATCCTCCTGAGGAAGATCCTCACTCTGCTACTCCAGCTCTGCTCTATAACATAATATCAGCTCTGTGCCTCTGCAAGCCAGAGGAGAGTTTGCCTTTGACTTCAGTGGCAGCAGAAGCAGGCCCCAGATGTCACAAATGTACTCGCCTGTCTCAGGAACAGAACTAGTGACAGGTTTAGAATATCATTGAATTCTCTGATTGCTCCGCAGTGATTATTAGGGGGATTTTTTTCAGTGTGTCACGTCACACTTGCTGGAGTCCAGGGCACATGGAAAACCCCTCAAACTGCCCTGGGCAGTCCCAGACCCTGGCTGGGACCCCAGGAAATCATTGCCTTTGACCTTAGTCCATGGGAAAAACTTCCAGCACTCGTAGATTAATTGAAAACAACAAAGATTTGAAATAAATAGTAGTTTAGTTTGTCACAGGGTGAAAATTTGTAGGTTTGGGTTTTTAGTATGGAAGTAGATCAGAGCAAGGTGGAGAATTTTGGGCGGTGTCTCATCTTCTTCTTCTTCTTCTTCTTCTTCTTCTCTTGCTCCATC
Organism: Donacobius atricapilla; assembly: GCA_013397315.1. NCBI lineage: Eukaryota > Metazoa > Chordata > Aves > Passeriformes > Mimidae > Donacobius > Donacobius atricapilla. The sequence continues at coordinate 606,980 of WBMY01014425.1, forward strand.
TCCTGCTGTGACGGTGGCACAGAGACATTGGTAGAATGGATCCGAGGTAGAAATTGCGTGTTTAGAATAGGTGATAGTTATTGGTAGAAAACTGTAAATATAGCACGCTTTAAGAGTTAATTGGATTGCAAACCTTTAAAAACGACCTTGGACCTTCTGTCCGTGTTCCTGTAGCTGCTTTCCTTCAGTGCACTGAGACTGTTGTGAGGCCTTGAGATAAGAACTAGAATAAACACCTTCGAAGACCGAAGCTACTGGTTCCACTCATCTTTTGAACCCTTGTACAGGACTTTGAGAGGAAAAGGCCCCTAGTTAGGGGATTGACAGGGTGGAAATTCCGTCAGCACTCAGTGGCACAGTCCTCCTGGCTCTTGAAGGGTGAGTTTATAGAAATATTTAATTTCCCCTTATGGAGATTTGTGCTTCGAAACAGTAGTTGGCAAGAGAGTGTAGTGAGTGACTCATGGTGCTCTGCTCTGCCAGAATTAGGGAAAACTGAAGTGGGTAACATTGCACTGTAGCTGTGAGAAAGAAATAGGAGCTGATCCTCTTGCTTTCAGAGCTACAGTTTGGAGTCCAGAATTTTCAGAATCTCAGGCAAAATTCAGAGGTTCTTGAATTGGTGTGGGAACCACTTCAAGTAATACCAGAATGGCATGAGGATGAAAAGATGGAAAACTTTTCCTGTGAAAACATGATGCTAGACCAAAGACAAGGTTACCTGAGGGAAGAAGCAATTTACTGACATGCATGAAGTCCATGCTTGAAAGAGTTATTCACAACAGGCTGAGGAAGGTCTGTAATGCCTTTCCAAAATAAAGTCCTGTGGCTTTGGCTGTGAGTACCCTTACTCACTGACCTGTGCTTTTTCTTCTGAAAAGAGAATGTCTTTGCTGGGTAAAGGATTTAGACTGCTGCCTCTCTGAACCAGGAATATCTCCTGTCTTTTGCAGGTATTTCATCTCAGATGCAGGCCACTGCCATGCAAACACTACTGACCCGAAGTGGAAAAGGCAACGATCATGTCTGAGATACAGCAGCAGCTGGGTGACTGTAGAAGAAGAAAGAACATGCACTAATAAGGGGAAAACTGTGTCTATGTATAAAGTGTCAAATATGACTTAGTATATAATTTCCAAAATTTCTCTTTTAAAATCTATTTTGAGGTTCCTTTTCCATTTTTAATTACTTATATTTGTTATTAAACTTTAATTTTTTTAATCATTTGTTCTCCAAGTAAACCCTTTTTATCTAGTCAAAGTTTTCTATGTCACTTTCCAGGTCACTTTATCCTGAAAAATGTACAGAATCCATCTTCATCCTGTTCTTAATTAAATTTTTCATTTATTCATGTAAGGTTTTTTTAAATTTATTTATTTATTTATTAATATATATTTTACTGGGTTTCCAGACATATAGACACAACTTTTGGGTATATCAACAATTTATTGCACTTTAAAGAATAGAAGTTGGTTTGGTTTTTTTTGCTATATTGCAATCAGATCTACTAACAAGTGTCCAGCAATATATAATAAAGTTTTTGTATAGCACTGAGTAATTAATTAACAGAACGGGTACATGATGAATCATTTAACTGTATCTGGAAAACTCTATACAGTAATAAGCTCTGAACATCTTGTTTTTCACTGAGGTGGAGAGACCCCATGAGATCTATTAAAATTTCATGTATCTCTTTTCCAGAATACAGATGGGATCTTATCCAAGCACTGGAGAGCTGAAATCTTGAGTACAAGCTTCCACTTCTTGTCCTGGACTCGACTGAAGCTTTTCTGAGGGACAATTCCCTTTTCTGAAAAAGAAATCTCTGAACACTTACCTCACTATTTTTGCAGGAACAACAAAACACACTTTCTTTGAGTTTTGCAACGGCATAAAAGCACATGACAGCAGTGTCACAAAATAAACGGGAAGTAGAAATTAAGTATAAAATATGCACTAGCAGGTTTGCCCCTTTGAGAAAGCTGGACCTACCTGTGACAGATTCCTATTCAGAGTGGGCTGTACATCACTGATGCCCTTGTTACAGGTATGGTGTAAGAGGCAAAACACAATGGAATATGTGAGCAGCATTTGGGCTATAACTCTGAAGGAGGATGTGATGAGGTGAGGGTGGAGTATAAGCTCGATATTGAATGGTCCTGCTTTGATTGCTTTGTGTCATTCTCATTCTAAAATTCATTACCACCCCAGTTTTGGGGGTGAATGGTGTTAATGTATTTTACAGTGTGATTGGTTTAACATCATGTCCTGCAACACAATCTGGCTTGCTGCAGCAGAAACTGAAACTGGAGAAGGGCATTTCATTTCCGGCAGACAAAAGTGGTGATTGCCCAGACTTCCTGAGTTCCTGTGCCTCGATGCTGTAACATTTTGTTGATTTGACTGTGAGTTATGATTTGCAATAGCAAACTAGGTAAGTCTTGTAATGGCAAAATCATTAAGGGATAATTTTGGCTCCCAATGAAGCCTTTGACAAACACCCTCTCGATGCTAGTGGGAACATTAGTGAGGTGTAGACCTCTAATTTGAAGAATTTAAATTATGAAGAAAGGCCCATCGGAGTATTTTTTGGAGGAAAGAACTTTCAACAATGAGCACTCCGTGCCAATTCTGTCCCCTTGTCATCTGCTGGGAGGTGGGAAGGGATTTACCTGTGCCAGGAGCCAAGGCCAGGCTCCAGCACCTCTCCCTTGGCCCGGCAGAGCTCAGGCTCTGCAGCCAAGGCAGCCAGAGGGAGTCTGTGCAGTCAGGTGAGGGCTCTGTGCTGCCTCCTGTTCACACCTGCAAGTCAGCACTTAGGAGGAAAGCAGTTGTGGATTTTTTTTTTTTTTCCTGAAGCAAGAACAGGGACTTTTCCAAAAGAGGAAGCTTCTGCAGATGTTGGCTGGTGGAGTCAGAAACCTGGCTATCTGCTCAGGCTTGCTGATCTACCCATTCCTTGTTTTTAATCCTGTGACATGCAATGAATCACTAATGAGTTCAGAGGAGAGCTGTAACCTCCATAAATAAAAATAGCACTTCTACCCTAATTTTTATATCTGTACATAAAATAGCCTCACCTTTTTTTGTCCTCTTCTCTTTCTACATATTTTTATTTTTCCTGTAATCCAGTTTCCTTATTCATTGTGTCATGCATCCTGCTCGTAGAAAACTCATCAGGCTTACTAGATATGAAAATGAAAATATCTTTTAGGATTTTTGTAATTTCTTCTGCTGTAACAGATGGCCACATGCAAAACAATGAGAAACATAAAGATATTGAAATCACCCCTCTGTAATTATCAAATAAATCATGAAGCTGGGAGTTTCTTGGGAGCTTAAAGGACTCCTTCATAAATTAGGAGATTACTTAATAATATAAATTGGCTGGTCCAAAAAAAAACCCAACCCAAACCTCAAAAAAGCAATAAATCAAAATTGGCCTTTACTGGGGGAGACCTTGGAAGACCTTATACTCATTTCTTTGTTCATTTTTTCTGTCTACAAAAATCCTGTCAATGCTTCCTGTTCTGATTTTTAGCATATTTGGTAGCATCCTTATCTAAGAAGTTTTGCAGCAGCAACACAATTCAGAAATGACTGCATGGCAGGATTGCTCCAGCGGGATTGCTCCAGCAGGAGACTACACCCAGATCATGGCTAATGTACATGTTGACTTAAACTAGCTCAAAAAAAGTTCTTATGGCTGTTATGGAGGGGAATGTGAATAATTTTTTATGTAAGGGCCTAGCAAATACGGTACTTACCTCCAAAAATGAAAAACAATCAGCAAGAGAGAACAGCTCCGGCCTTTTTCCTCTTCCTCCTTTAAACCTCTTCAAAAATTCTGTATGTAGTCTAGACTACAGTGTAGACTGTAAAAAGAGATTGAAATTTTTTTGTTGTCTTTTTATTTAGACAGTAAGAATAAAATCCCTGGCTGATGGAGTTAAAATCATTGCCCAAATGTACATGAAAAGTGGAATGAAACTAGCAGCAGCACCACAGTCAAATAAATTCTTTAATATATTGCCACTACATTGAATTGAACTGCTAAAAACTTTCTGCTCTGGCTGGCAAGTTGAATGAAATGTGAGACAACATAGAAAATTCTGCAGGAAACAGTTTGCTTGAGGATTGTCATTGCTCTGAGAGAAATGTCTCCTTGTTTTGCTTTGGCTGCGGTAACTAACCTTAAGTCCCCACAGAGACCTGTATGATGATGAGCTGTGGCACCTGGGAGCCAAGTGTTTGTGCCCTCTTGAACTCTCTTATGAGAAATGAGACTTCAGTTCTTGAGGAGGAAGAAGAGTGTAAAGGGCCAGTCTCTTAGGGAATACTGTCAGGGCATTAGGGCCAACAATGCCTGCATCCTTTCGCAGATGGCACAAACTGGTTCATGCACGTCTGAAAGGATGGGGAAGGGAAAAACAGAGCCTATGGCTTATATATCTTTATTGAACAAAACCCGTATTCTGGGCCTTGTGACTGTTTGAATGATTTCGTCGTAATTACTGAGTCCTCATGAAATTCACTTTACTTACTCCTTTTACTAAACAGACTGTTTCTGGTTTGGGACAGCTTGGGAGCCCAAATAGTACCTTTAAGTGTGAGAGAAGAAAGAGGAGTGTGAAGGCAAGCTGGTTAATGGATTCTGCATGCCACAGCTGAGACAAGGAAGATGAAGTGTGATTCTCATTTTAAGTTGGCTCAGTGCTGGCACTTCTGTTCCAGGTGAATTGCAATGAGATTTTCACGGAACTCATTCTTCTACAGAGACTGGCAGACATTTAGCTCTGAATAGAGTTATGCCTGGCCACCTGTGTGTCCATTTTGCCCCACGCAGAGTGCCTTGGCCAAGGCTCTTCCATTCTTCCGGTTCCTGGCCTTACAGAGCTGACAACCAGGCAGATGGAGGGGGTCATCTTTTGTTAGATATTTTTCTCTATAACATCTGTTAACAATCTACCTTTATTTAAAAGTAAAAGCTAGGTAGCTGTAGCCAATTTAAGACCACATCTCTGAAAAAGGCAGCTTTAGGGCAGAAAATTAGGTAGCCATGTTCCTTCCTCTCTTTGAAAAGGAGAGTCTCTCTGGTGTGAAAACCATTTGGAATAAGTATTTCCATTACTCAGAGACGATCATATTGTAAATTGAAGTAAAGAGGGTGCTAGCTATTTGCCTCAGGACTTACTAAGTGGGTTAGAAGCATAGGCACAGACTGGCTGTAAGGGGTTTAGTCATGTAAGCTGAATACTGACGTTTCTAAAACAAATCACCATTTTTATTGTTTAAATTCAGACTACATAAAATCAGAAAAAATAGGAGGAGTTTTGAGATTTTCCTGAAATAACACCATCTATCTCATCTCTTGCAAATACTTCTTAAGTAATTTTCAAGACTTATGATGAACGAGACATAGCAACTTCCTTGGAAATTTATTCCAGTATCTAACTTTTATATAGACAAGGATTTTCTTATATCTTGCAGCAATTCAAACCCTTTTTTTCTCATCCTCTTTACCACAGATCAACAGTATCCCCTTTAAAATAAATTATATGTTGAAGAATATGGTTGTGTCTTCTGGTCTTCTTTTCTGCAGCTTAACCAACCTCAATTCCTTTTCGGTATAACCTATTTTTTAAACACCATTAGTTATTTTATTTTGGTTTCTGTGTATGTCTTCAGCTGGTCCATCTGACTTGCCAAAGTCTGACCCAATACTCCCAGTTATGACTAACAAATGTCCTATTCTAAAGCTTTTCATCTTTTTTATCTTTTCTAAAGATGTCAAATACAAATGTCAAACCATCTGTAGAAGCTGCTAGTTTTGTAATAGAATGATTTGTCTTTATGTGGTTCTTACTCTGTATTGACGATTGTGAGAGAGACAGGGAGACTGGTCCATGATCAGAATTCATTTTCACTGTGATTTCCAAATGCTTATATACTATTCTAGGAGGGGTAGTTATCTTTTTTCTACAATGATTAGGTTAAACATCACACAGGCAAACTTATACATTTTACAACGTGTTTTGCTTGCAGAAGTTTGATTCAATCTTCTTTTCTTGTTGTCAGTCTTGATCCAACCTTCATGTAGTCTTCAAAGCTCTGTTTGTTCTTGCCAAGGCATCTTGGTTATCAAACTGGTTATGCTAATTAAATCCACATCTTATGTCCACAATTCTGGGGTTCAACAGTTGGAGAACTTTTCATTTCTTAAGTGTGAACTGTCATTAATAACTGTCATGAATTAGTACTCAGTGTATTTGGTGATGCCTTGTTAATGCTTCTGGAAATATCCTTTTAATATTTAGGTTTTGATATTGATGACCTCTGTAACATGATGTGTAATGGAAAACAAAGCCTTTTAACCAAGTTTCTCACCTTTTTATTTTCACTTAAAACTATTCTATGATGATAGAGGCAATGCAGCCATTCCCCAGAAATCTTGTCTATACCACACTTTACCTTTCTGTACTTCTTTTAGGCCTTGCTCAGTCCTCTCATGTCTGAATAAATCACTCCTGTTCTTATAAGTCTCTCATATTTGAAGCATTCTCTTCATGAAACTATTTTTGTTTTTCTTCTTGAGCCCACTAGTTGGGCAATGAGCTTTAAATCTAGGCTTACCACCACTCTGAGGATGGCTCCAGATGGAACCAAAGCATCGATTAGTGCTAGAATGCATCCTAAGTCTGGTAATGGGATGAAGAAGGTTTAATGTTCATCTTTGTAGGTTATGACATGTACTGAAATTCTGGTGTTAGCTGCAAACATAGTCATCATACTTCAAATAGGGGCTTTGTTGTTATTTTAATTTATTTATATTTAATTCTCCCCTGTCTCTTTTCCAGCATTCTCCCTTTAAATGAATAGGTGATCAAGACGAGTTTCTAAATTTTTAATTAGTCCTTTTAGACTAGATAAGTGTGTTTTTCAATTATTAAAAACCCGATATTTTTTCTTGACTTCTGGAACAGAAGTTGCACGGGAGGGGTTACCCAGGCAGCACACTGACATGTAGGGCCGGGCACACTCAGTTTTCAGCGCCCTCCCTAGCCCAGGCTGGGCTGTGTCAGTCTGCAGCGGGAGCTGAGCAGCTCTGCCTGTATTGATGGGAAAGGGGCTGGTCACTGCTGTGACCCTGAACTTCCCTTTGAAATCCTCCAGATCAACCTAAGAACCCTCAAGGGGAGATGGCTGTGACTGACTGAGGTAGCGTTGGGCATGCTTCTCCACTATGCAGTGTCCTGTTACTTATTACATCTGAAATTTTTGAATTTAAATTTATGGGTGTTTTTCTTTCCACCTGCAGGGCAGACATTCTGTTTCACAAACACATCCACTTTTTACAAAACATGCAGGGCATTTTACCTCAGTGGCTGAATTTTTACTCAGGTAGCTTTTGATGGAGATGTTGTTTTTATACTTTTCCTGTGGTGTAGAGCTTCACCAGAGGTTTGACTGGCTCCCATGTTTCGTTGTGTTCATCACAAGGGGACGCATACAGAGCTCTCTTGAAAGCTCGTCTTTGGTAAGGGAATTACAGGAAGGGAGCAGCTAACTTGTTTCCTCTTCAAGTTGTGCTGAAACAAAAGAAGTACCGGTTGGACTGCCCCTCTTCTTTTTCCTGTTCTACTGGATGACAGTCGAGGCAAGTGCACATGTCAAATGACATGCTAAGTCCCTTACATATCACAATGCAGATTTCCTTTTCTTTTAGGGTTTGTGTGACATATTGTGAGCTGGATGGTGATTTTTATTAAGTACTCAGACATGTATTGCTGACTTCTGATTTCCTCTGACAGCTCTGTGACTATAAGCTCCACTGGTCTCCTTATTTAGACACATACATTTACCTGTCATGGAGGCACAGCTTACCAGTATTGTAAATTTTGACTTGTTAAAGTTCATGTTGCCACAGAAACACTTTTATTTTCAAAATTATTTATAATTCCTTTGGGGCAGCTGACTTCTCTGTATTTTTCATCATGTCTCTTATTTCATTTTTAAATTAATTTCATGGCTAGGTGCAGTACCCTACTGCGCACAGTTATTGGACCAATATAAAATCTAAGCATCACAAAATCATTTCCAAAATTTAGGCAGTTGTTGGAACCATTGCAAGAAAATCCACAGAAAGTCCTCCTTTTTTTTTTTCCTTAAACTGAGTCATTTACCTGACATTTAAAATATTATCTTTAATATTTCTTTCTACCTCATTAGAGAGTTAAATAATCCATGAGATAGTGTGTATTAAAAATCTATTCAAAATATTACAGTATTGCTTTTAAAAAAGCCTCACAAATCTACCTTGTACACTAAGCCTATACCTCATATGTTGGTTAACAGCCAAATAGAGCTAGGTCTTACAGCCTAATTAAAGGCAAAAATCAGGACAACCAGAGATGTCTTTTGTAAATTAAAAGTCCTCTTTTATGTGCTATGGAGGTGTTAGCACTATTATAAGGACTAATCAGACATTTTACAATGTTCTGGCACCAGGGGCGAAGTGGCATTTGGTGTAGTTTAAAGATTATTCAGTTTCTTTAGAACACTGGGGTTAGATTTTTAAGGATGCCTTCAGTGCTTACCTGCTGTTACAAGGGGAAATACTTTATTGTCTCATAAGAAGGAACTGGGCTTTTTGAAGAATTAAATGTTCGTGTGTAATGGCAAGCTTCCACTTCTGAAAGCCACTGAAAAGAACAAGAAAATTGTTGTAAATGTAGTAGGCTTCATGTGTTCAAGTCCACTCATAAATCCCAGCCAGAGTACATATCTATAAACCCAAACTCACCTGCTGATTGTATGTGGCATTTCATATCAGTTTCCTCTGTAAAATACATATTTTATCACTCGTCTCCCCTCCCCCAGCAAATACCCAGGTAACTCTTCTTTGCTTTCCTTAACAAATGGAATTAGCAGAAAGCCTGGGCCAATAGTCTGTGCCTTTTCACAGTAAAATTAGATGATCCCTTTCATGCACAGACATTTCTTTTAGCATCTTATGATTTGTGAACCAGACTTATGCTTATATTGGGCAGTAGGAAACGTGGGGACCAACCTGTTTTCATACTTTATATCTTAATATTTGCATTGTTATCACTCAGAAATTGGTTATAATCATCCTGTAGCTTCCATTTTTCCTCCTTTTTCTACCTGGCTTTATATGCATTCATATCCTGAGTGTGAGATTCCTTCATTCTCGTAAGGGCATTACATGCCTGACTAGAAGAAGGAAAAAAACCAAACCCAAGACAAATATGCACATGTCCATTTTGTCTTTATCCAAATGATAGAAAAAATTGTGAAAAAAAATTATGTGTGATGTTGTCCCTACTGTGCTTCTCAACAAGTGAGCAATGCCCTTTGTGAGCGAAATTTGTAGGTATATCACAGATTTATCTGAGGCTTCTGGAATTTATAAGTAGACCTTTAGATGAGACATTCTGAAGATGTTAATCAATGTCAGCTCTAAAGAGTAATTTAAAAAATTTCATTTAGTATGTGAACTTCTTGCAAAAATATATCTTCTGATTAACTGTCTAAACTGAAAAGTTTTGTCTGCCTAGTGTGAGAGCAATCAGTATTTAACAGACTAACAGCAGTTTCAAAAGAATTCAACACCCAAATGTAATGGATGCTTTTGAAACGAAATTTTCTGCGCAGTGTTTAGGGATTTAACCATGCAGTGCCCATGAGTGCTAATGGGGAATTGTCCGGACAGATCTCTGCACATTACGCTGCACATGCACTCCTTGGTGTTTAAAGCAGGCCTGCTAACACCCATTATGGAGCTGCACTCAGGAAAGGACAGGAAGAAATAAGGTACCTAAACATCCATCGTGCAGCAGTACAGTCCTCCTTTCAGCCCCACTCCTCCCCACTCCCCCAGTTTTGGGGGGGGGGTCTATTTAATTTGCTCTTCTTTTGGATTTATTTATTTTTTTCCCTCATAAATTCAGCAAGAAGTCTATATGAGGATATTCTTCCCTATGGAAAGGCATTTTCCCAGATTGAAAAACAACCCTTTTTCCTAGGGGCCCAGTTGAAATTGGCATGGAACCTGGGGAGTGGTTATAAATACAGCAATAAGGTTTTCTGCTTTTCTTTTCCTCTTTCATTTCTTTTTAACTAAGCCTTCATGTCAATCCCAGCTATTCTTATGCTGATTCTGGACCTGATTCAGCTCCAGCAGAACTTAGAGATGAGTGAGGGTAATGTAATGGAGAAAGCCTCACATAAATTTGCCAATAGCATTTTTAATTATCCAATGCTGGTCTGGTAAAATTGGACTTGTATTGAGAACACCTAAGTTTAGATAACATTTTTTCTACCCAGTGCTCAATTTTTCAGTTATTAATCTCTCACAGATTGCATATCTAGCTTCAAGGTCTGTTTCTCCACATTTATTTATTTAAAATTCTGATAGGAAATTTCGGAAGTCGGTCATCTCAGCACAGTTGTTGTCATCCTGGCGATAAAGACAATGAATCTGGAATGTGGGCAAATGTCTGAGAGCAGGAAGCTGAAGCTGCTCTGTCACACCTGGATGTCCCAGCCATCAACCTATGTGGAGAAAAGGACTTTATAGCATCTGTGAAAACAGGAAATGTCTTTGTTTTGTTCCAGGTGACTGCCAACATTTTTGAAATACCAAATTTACTCCTTACAATGAGAACGTGGGGAGCCAAGAACTGGGGAGGGAAAATGAAGAATAAAGGTCTGACGGAGTTTTTTCAGGAAAGCATAATCACAGAAGAGCTGCATTTTCATCTGGGATTTGTAATTTTTTTAAGGTCTTGTGCTTTACTTTGGTTTGATGTTCTGAATCTTGCTTCTTTAGGAAAAAATTGAAATGAGGTTAAGTAGAATGTCTTTGCAGTGGGGTGACTCAGCAGAAAAACATAATTGCAACTATTCCTTCTTTTTTGGTCATAGAAATGAATGAAATGTGTAACTGCAACCCAAATCCACTTAGGTAATATCCCTCCCTTGGAGAGCTGTGGACCTTGGAATACAATGCCTGATGGCTTCTATCACTTTTCTGAGGACTTGTGCAAGGAAACGGAACTCAGGTTAAACCCGTGTTCTTTGGGGAGCTGACACAGGGTTTTTTATCTTCAATGATAATAGAGTCACATGACAAAAATTCCTTTTTATTTTTCCACTTCACCATGTGCATTTTATTTTTACTGGTGCAGAATGTGTGCTCTAGAGTTAATATTGCCTTGTAGTTTTTCACAACTGAAATCTCTCAAAAATTGGCAGACAGATTAATACCACATGCTCAAGGTGCCCATTAGTTTTTTCCATAATTAGTGGAAAAGTGCCACAGCTCATTCTAAGGAGTTATTAGGCGCATTTCTGTAGGAATGCAATCAATTCTTTGCTCTGTACAGTTAGCCAAAGCCAGCAGATCCAGCTTAAAAAGTTCTTTTAAGGATCCTTTAAAGACAAGTAAAACTAGATTTGAAAGACTTACCACAAAAATGCTGTTGATCCACTAATGTGATTGAGGCTCTGGCAAATGGTATTTAACTTTTCCTCTTTACAATACTTTGTCAGAGGAAGATGAAAGTGATGTTTATGAGTTTCCTTTAAGTTGCTGAAGTGGCTCATGACAATTTTTTTTTCCTTCCTCCTTCCTTTTTTGTGATCTATGCAACGGCAAACTATTCCTGATGAACATTTATTTAATGCTGTTCTCTGTACCTGTTCTTATTAGTCACTATAGCATCCCTCCCCCAGAACTGTGATTACTCTCTGACTCCACCTCCTTTCAGGTTCTGTAATTTCCTTGCTTTGTCCTGTGCTGGTCTCCTTTTCCAGCTCCAGCATACAGCACTGCCCTCAGTGCTGCTGAGCCAGGGGTCTGCTCGCCTGCAGCGCAGCCAGCCTGTGTTCAGTGTAGGCACCTGCTGGGACAGCTTTCCAGAGAGTTCCGTTCCTTACAGCTCCACCACTGGCCTCAGTGGCTCAGTGCCACATGTCACACAGTCTTTGCTTTACTTGACACCCATCAGCTTAGCTCTGCTCTGCTTGCCTGTCAGGCCTTACTGTGGGATCCTTGTGGCCACCGATCCCACTTCGATATTGCATCCTTTGCTTTCCCAGTGCCTTCTCCAGATCGCGCTTCACCTAATTTCCTGCTGTCTTCTGCAAAAACATTCTTCCCCTGTACTTGGAACTGGTGAGGCCATACCTCAAGTGCTGTGTCCAGCTCTGGCCCCTCAGTTTAGGAAGGACACTGAGTGCTGTGTCCAGCTCTGGCCCCTCAGTTTAGGAAGGACACTGAGTGCTGTGTCCAGCTCTGGCCCCTCAGTTTAGGTAGGACACTTGAGTGCTGTGTCCAGCTCTGGCCCCTCAGTTCAGGAAGGACATTGAGACGCTTGAGCGCATCCAGAGGAGGCACCGAGGCTGGTGAGGGGCTTGGAGCACAAACCCTGTGAGGAACGACTGAGGGAGCTGGGGTTGTTTAGCCTGGAGAAAAGGAGGTTCAGAGGTGACCTTGTCACTCTCTACAGCTCCCTGAAAGGTGGCTGTGGTCAGGTGGGGTTGGTCTCTTTCTCCAGACAGCACTGACAGAATGAGAGGACACAGGCTGCACCAGGGGAAATGTAGGTTGGACACTAGGAAAAAGTTATTTATGAGAAGAGCGATAAAGTACTGGAATGGTCTGCCTGGGGAGGTGCTGGAGTCACCATCCCTGGATGTGTTAAGAAAAGACTGAATGTGGCACTCGGTACTGTGGTTTAGTTGAGTAGTTAGGGGTGGGTTGGACTCGATGATCTTGGAGGTTTCTTTCAACCCAGTGATTCTGTGATTCTGTGGGACTGCATTGAGGGTCAGGGAGCACGGAACTACCAAAGGGGAGGGTTGGGTGCAAGACACTGAAGGCTTTCAGTCCTTCAGTAGGGCAGTGTGATGCCCCCACTGCCAAGGAAGGATCCCTTTGATAGAAAAGTGTCTTATGACAATGCCTGAGCCTTGGCACTCCTCAGTCTCTTGCTTTCCTCTCAAGAGCTGCACATCCCACCCTTGTGCCACTGTCACCAGGACTGCAGAAGGCTGCAGGAGGCAGAGGGGCTGAACACCTGAAACTGGAGGCAGCTCAAGTAGGTCTAGGAGGCCAGAAAATGTTTCAAGCTGCTTAAAGCTGCTAAGGTGATATAAACACTAAAGTGATGAGGCAGCCACAACCACTCCAATCTCTGATTAAGAGAGCCCAAACCTCTAAGCAGGGAGGCTTGCTGAAGTAAGATAAGCGTAGTAGTTAGTCACTGCTTATTCCACATATATCAGGTCTTTGTTTAACCACATGTGGGAGAAATACTTTTCCATCTGTGCTCTGTTACTGTCAATTTTAAATGTGGATTTTGACTCCTCCTGAACTGTTATGGCAGTTTCAACCTCATCCTGTCCTAACAGTCCAATAGATTTTAGTAGCAGCTTTGTTTGATCCTTCTACTGAAGACTCAGAATTCTGCCAGTACATACCAGAATAGGTGCCCTCTGAGGAGTGGAATGCTCTGCATTACCCCAGCACAGGGGCAAGGGTCTGTGGTGTGCCTGTCTGTACTGCTGCTGCTCCAGCAGAGTGGCGCTGCTCTGATTGAACAGATGGATAATTGAAATAACTGCTCAGGGAAATCCCTACCCCTGCCCCAGGTATGGTATTCGGTTTCTTTGTTTAAATAATACATATTTCACATTTCAGTGGTAGAAAACAGACCTTTGAAAGCATTATATTTTGTCCAAATTTGTGTTGTCTGCCGGTAGTTTCCCACTGTCCATGCAATAGTAAAACTTCCTATTACCTTACAGCTCTGAACTATGGGGGTTTCTTTTCACTAATAATTTGACAGCCCATTGGAATACTATTTGAAAATATACAGACATTTTTAATAAAATATTTTTGGTCATGAATGCTATGGGGAAATTTGGCACAATATATCCTACTTTCAGAAGACAAATTTGCATTTTTACAGGAGCAGCTAGAATGACAGAATAATTTAGGTGCAGCAGAAATTTGGGTGAAATCCAATTGCAACAGTGAAGGTACTATTAGTAATGTGCTTAAATCAATACCATTTATCTTTAACTTTCTAAGCACAACTAATTTACAGACCCTGGGAAGAAACAGTGGTAATTGGCAGCAGTGTGAATTCTGCTGTTTTCTCTTTTTGTCTGTCATTCTTTTCAGCTCCTGTAAGAATACTGCACATTAATTTCTTGTTCACTAAGAGACTAACAGATCTCTCTGTATTGTTAGCTTTCAAATTTGTCACATAACACTTCTTTATCTCCCCCTCTTCCACAAGCCTTTCAATATAACATCCCAGGTGTTCTCCTTTGCCTTGTTTTGCCCTTAGAAATCTCTTTTTCTGCTTAAGTTGTCACTCAGCCTGCCCAGCACTTTAGCAGACCCATACTGTGGAAGGAATTGCTCCCTAATCATAGGTCAGGTTTTGGTAGGGAGGATGACTTGGAAATCAAGATTTGGGTAGTGATTGCAGGGATCAAAAAAGGGTAAGTTAAAACCATGCCGCTGCTGCTTTTACCATCCACTCTCACTGGAGCCTGTTGTAGAACTTCCTAAACTATTTTCTGCAGAGGGAAAGAAGAAATGTTGTGTTTCACTTTCAACAGTACCTGCGGTTTTTTCCACAAAATCTGATTTCAGAGCCTCATTTTATCATAATATGCCTGCACCATTAGGGACTAGGATTATATGCTGATAAAAATGTTACCTCCTTTCAACGGTAGCTAGCAAATATTGCCATTTTGGTCCACTTTAATGCCATTTATTTCACTGGGGATACTTTGTGGTTCTGGTGGCATTATATCCCAGTAGCACTCTTTCTAGATTTCCATAGAATTAATGGAACTATGTGAAACTTAATATCTGTTCTCTATTTTCAGATACACTGACCAGACAGACTTCTAAGAGCAATTCTGTTTGGCATCAGTTATCTACTCTTTTCTATATCATTTGTGCTTACCTGTACCCTGCAAAGTCATTTTTACCTATTGCAGCTATTCCAGTAGCACCAACAGCCTCAGAATGATCTTGTTTGTAGTTATTCCATCTCAGAATGCAGGAATTGGTGGCCCAAAGCAGGACAATGTAAACCGACAAGACAGAAAACAGGACAGCGTAAAGCTACCCAGCTCGGAGGTGTGCAGCAGGTCAGGGGTGCAGCTGGGAGAGAACTGCAGTTATCTCACTGCCTCCGAGGTGCTGTACTTTGGGAACCTCACTCTCTTCTCAGTTCAACAAATCTGCACTCTGCACATAAGTCATGTAGGGATCTCCAGTCTGCCTCTGTGCTCTTGCCAAACCCAACAGTGGGAAAGCACGGTGAAGTAAGTTTAATGAATGTCATTCATTTCAGCAGTGAAACATAACTTTAATATTTTGCTTAGGCCTAAAATTTATATGGAAAAAATGAAAGTCATGGACAGAGCTGGCCAGAATTTTCCAGGTTTTTGGCTTTTTTTTACAGCCAGAAAAATACTTATATTGCTAAGACAAAACATTCTGCCCTATGTAGTGCTGTTATTTAAGTTGTGCTAGAATCCATAATGTATGAGGTTTATTTTCTCCCTTCAAGGCAACTGGAACTTGTAGAAAAACAACTTCTTATCCCCCGCAAACTTCCCAGCCAGACACTTCTCCTGTATCGCTGTTGAGTGAGAGTGCGCAGTATCCATCACTACATATCCATGCCTCCTATTCTATCACACTGCCCTTCCTAGACTTCATTTCAATTTTAAATGAATAAAAAGTGGGTTGAATCATCTAGCTTTTGTAGATAATGTTCCTTGTTTGGCTTGTAGCAGAAGAGCCCGGCCTAAGTATTATTGGCAGATGTGCCACAAGAGCAGCAAACTCAGGAACTGAACAGAGACCTGACAGCAGAGTACTGAAGCAGTTGTCGGGGAAGCTACTCTGTCTCCTCAATCACCTGTCATGCTGGGACATTATTTAAAGTTTATATTAGGTGATGATTCAGCAACACGTAAACTTGGAGAGCAGCGATTCCCCTTAGCAGGCCACGTACCTCTCGGATAGGATTCAGGAGGTTCTCCTCGTCTTTGACATCCAGAATAATATTTACTGTGCTGTTCAAAGCAAGTGTCTTTCCTTTATTAAAGGGTGGCCAGTGGGGATGAAATGTTTATGCTGCAGAGAAGCTGCTGAAACTGCAGTGCAAAAGGAAGATGCCGCTGAGCAGATTGGCTGGAGTAGAACTGCCTGCCAATGGCACAGCACAGTGACACTGCAGGCTTGTCTGGGTCATTCGTGAAGTCCAAGTTAATGCAAACTCCCTTTGCCACCTGCTTTGTGGAAATCTCTAAGAAGAAAGAATTCAGGGGATTATATGTGCAATTGGTCTTTTTGTAAGTGCTGTAAACAAAGAACTGTGTGTAAGGAGTAGCTGAGGAGAACTTCAGTCATGGCCAAGCTGCATAACCGGTGATGAGAAGAAACCCCTAATTGTCTAGGTGGGATAGATCAGCTCCCACAGTGCCACGAAACATTCAGTGCCAAGGTTGGACATGAGAGGTTCACATTAACAGCCATATCACAGTATGTTCCTAAAGCTTTGTTGGCATCCATGCCTCAGTGAAAATCCCCGTGCATTATGTGCAATCAGTATTTTCTCCTTCTGGAAAGCCAGCACCCTTTCAAGGCAGCAGCTGGTGCAGTCACTTGGTGCACTGAGAAACTCACTGAGCCTTATCTTTGAGGGGTAACAATGACATCTCTCAATTTCCTATTTTTGTACACTGAACATGCCATGATCTTGGATCATGCAGACCCCTGGGGATGTGGAAGACTGGAAAGTACGTAATTGTAAGGATTTTGATTTCTTGCAAATGCAGGGAGGGGTATGGGAAAAATAACTGTTGTAGATTTTTAGGAAATGTGGGAGGACTCTTGACACAATCTTCAAAATATTCATGTGCCCATGTAGTCACCAGAAACATTCTGGCCGTGATTTTTCCTCCTTGGTGCTTACAATTGGTTATTCTTTCCTTCTTGATTCCTTTTGCTATTTACTTTTTCTTTTGTTTAGCTGCTAATCTTGCTTTCTTACACGACAGGACTTTGTGGTGTTGCGTCCTCTCTGAGGTGTCACAGCTTCTGAGGTCACAACTGCCCCGGTGCCGCCACCGCGCACAGACAGAGCTGGTGCTATCACATGGTTTGTGTTAGGGCATGAAGGGCTGCCTCAGAGCTTTTAGAAGATTCACTCCTGGAAAACTTCAGTCTTAATAAATATAGTGTGGAAAGGAATAAGATGCCTGACAGACTGAGACTGATATTGTACAGTCTTACTTCTTGAAGAGTAATGCTGAAGGGTAACTTTGTCTCTTAAGCTTTTGACCTCCACAGATCAAAGTTGGTTTAATTTTGGTTTATTTTCCAGGCCTGTCTAAAATGCCTGGTTCAGTCAGCATTGTCCTTTAACACGCCAGGATTCCAGATAACATTTGGGCACTTTGTGTGCACAGCCCCTCAGCCCTGGTGTCTCTGCCCCGTTGTCTCTTCCTACTGTGGAGCTGTTTAACGCTTGCAACTGCTTTAGAGTTCAGTGGAAAAGAGCAGTTTAAGAAGGTAAGCTGATCCAATTTCAGAGACAAAAGCTGGTCTGTTCTGACAGTAAAGATGTGTTTTCTGCAATTACTATTTGCAGACCTCTTTTGTGGAGGAAATGGGAATTGATTTGGAAGAATCCCTGGCATTGTAATGCTACCAAAGTGAAATTGCTTATTATCAATTTGCCATTCGTTCTGAAAGTCTTTAATCCAATTAGAATTATTTTATTTCAGCACAGCCATTGCTTCCACATTATGTACATGTAATCTTGTTCCAATAACACATCTGTGGTTCTCTTAATTTTTGTATATTGTTTTAGATAAACAGTCCTCTTCTCAAAGTGATTTAAAATTAATGAAAAGTATCATCAGCTACAAATATTGATTACATCTGTAGAATAAATAAATATAAAAGTTTACTTGAAATACCCCGTGTCCTTCAAATTTCATGAAAATGGCCACCTCAGAGATGAAGATGACTTTCCATCCACTCAAGACACCTGATGTTGCCAGTTGCAGTGACACCAGTGTTCTGTCCACCAAACAGAACAGCTCTCCTCTGGGAAATGAAAATGATTAAACCATTGAAGTCAATGCACTCAAGTCATTGAGTTGTGATGTGATGTAAGAGTCTTGCCATCTTCTTTAGTTCAGTGTGCAGCTCAAAAATGCTTTTTTTTTCTTCTTTATTAATGCTGTATTTCTCTGACCTTCGCTTAATGAACAATATTTTTTTCCTCCTTCCGCCCCCCCTCTTTTCTTGCCTCGCTAAAGATGGATTTATAAGCCTCATTGCATTGGAAATGAGGTATGAAAGCTTCCACCTTTTGCATTCAGTCCAGACTTGACTTTAAGTAAAAATATTTTCATTTTTAGGTGGGAGGGCTGGTATCCTCAGCTTTGCATTTGGCTCTTGTGTGGACTGCACCAATTTGGCACACCTGAGGAAAACTGTAATGGGAGATTAGGATGGAATTGCTTCTTGGGGATAAATTCAAACCAATATTCTTTCTTAACTCTGTGTACTAGTGGGTATTCATTTATGATTTTGTAATTTGGCTTGTGAGCTGATAATGGAGAGAAGTTCTCACTTCCATGATCATAGTACTTGCAAGCAGATTATGTGATTTGATACCTTTTGTTGTGGTTACTGCTTATTGTGTCATTGTTCATGCTCTGATTGAACAAAGCAATCTAGCCTTGATAGAGCTGATATATTTAATGAAGGCAGAGAATGCTCCAATAATGTCCAAAGGCCAAATAAATCTGTAGGTAGTAAACCCTAACTCTCGTTCCAAGATTTGAAGTAGATCTTTATAGCTCTGGATGCTTTTTGCTCAGTCTCAGACAGCTGCCTGTGGATGCTCTCCAGAACAGAATATCTCTAGAAACAAAGCCTAGATCCCGTGAAAGAGGTGTCTAATGTACCAGAGACCAGCCCAACTGGTCTCTGTTTCAGAAACCCACAGACTCGCTTTGAACCAGTACATCTTTGGACTGGGAGAACATTTTAGGGTCATGTGCTGTGTCCTCATGACAGCAAAAACCCTATAAGTTTTCAAATTTCTGTGCAATGTCTGCACTTATAAAATACTTTTAACTGTTGCTGATTAAATAATCTGTCTTAATTAAAAGCAGATTTTAAACATAAAAATGTGTGATTATAACAAAATTGCTGCTTTTCAAAATTTTAATTAAAAATAGTTCTGAAAAAAAACAAACCCATGAGGTGATGTCTGTGTGCCACCCTCTCCTATTTCACTTTCTTCACAGCAAAGACTGTGGATACTTATTTGGAAGAATATAGGGCTGAATGGTGAATCCAGCTAATTCAGGAGCCTCCTCAACGCTCAGCCTGTTCTCTTTTTCTCTTTCCCTCTTCCATCTTTTACTGTTCTCGGTGTCTTTCTTTTTTCAGGGTTAATTTGTACTCTTAGAACCTAATGGAATAAGCTGCTGGCTGCAACAGCTTGTGTTAAGCAGCAAAGATGGTGTGGGAACAATTAATGAGAGCTAGCTCTGAAGCAGCTTTCCCAGTTTTGTGATGGCTGTCATTGGGGCAGTCGATTGGAGGCTCGTTCCAGTTTTCTGGAGTCTGTTCTACAGCCATTCGGCAAGTGAAATTGAGATGGCATCACTTATAATGCCCAATAACCAAAACCTGAGAAAACATTGCTTTCTTTTCACAATATTGCCAAAATTCTAGCATGGGAGCTCGTTGTCTCCCTCCCCCCTTCTCTCTGGTGCCATTTAAATTTTGTTGTTTTATGCTGTTCTGCACCGAAAAGTGAAATTACAATAATCTAATCTGATCTGATCTAAAAAAGGCGAAAAGGGATTAGGGATGGAGATTTATTCTCAGTCTCTATTAAATTTCCTACGTTGGTTACTTGAATTTCCCTCCCTCTCTTTTTTTTCTAACGAGTTTCTGTTCCCCTTTCCCCACTCGGGGTGAGGGCGAGGCAGAGGAGGGACTTGCTGCACATGAGCTGCTGGTGGAGCCCTGTGGAGCAGGTTGCTGCCGGGGCAGGAAATGGAACACACACCTTCCACCCAGGCACATTTCTGCCTCTAATCAGATCTGCAGTCATGCAGGGAGAAGTGACACTGACAAAACGTCAAGAAATCAATCCTCGCATGCACGTGGGTTCCAACTGGAGCTATGGATAGATTTCTGACAGAGAGGAAATGGCCACGGCCAAAACTGTGTTGTACATCGTGATTACAGCTGCAAGGAGCACTTCATTTAACCCAAATAGCAGCGAGCCTTTAGAACGTGAGTAACTGATCCAAGCTTCCTAATGGAAAGTTAAAGTGAACTTAATTAGCAGCTTCAGCTTGTGTTTCTTGCTGTGCTGTACCACTGCCCTCAGGAATACCTGCTCTGCAAAGCTCTGACTGAAAGGCTGCTAAGATTTAAATAAATCAACTGTACTCATTTATAAGCTTTCACATTATTACTTTATGACTAAGTATACATACCTATATATTTTGGCCAAGGCTGAAGTAATAGTTTCTCCCTTTCTTTAACTGAGACTTGCATCCTGGGGCTTAGCAATAGGGTGCACTGTTCATACATTCCAGCACAAAGAGAAAAGCAGAGATGCCCTTGGAGCTGTCTTTGGTATGCAGCGCATGCAGCTCTGGTGCTTCCCTGGAGTCTTTTTCCCTTGCACAGAACATAAAGAACCCTATTTCCTGGATTCCACAGTTTATATATTTTACATAGAAGATGAAAGCCCTGGATTTGTCCTAGATTGGCTCCCTGGAATGAAAAGGACTGGGAATTTGTTTCTGTCCTTTCAGGCCATAAAAATTCTGGGATAAGAATTTCATAGCAAAAGCACCACAATGTCATAATTCTGTGGGTCCCTGATGGAAGGTATAATAAAGAGCACAAAACCATTTAAAAAACAATTAACAAGGTACTTCATGAAGAACTGTTATTAGCATTAGTTTTGAATATGATTTAGCATTTAACTGTTATTAGAAAAATACTAATATGTCTGTCACATAAAAACAAGTTGCAAGAGTTTTCTGAGGCAGCAAATCTGTTCTAAAAATATAAATTTGAAGCTTAGGAGTAAATAATGCTGAAAGATATGATGTGTTATGAAGTCTCTATGATACAGAGATGGAAGAGAATAATTAATTCTGATAAACACAAATTATATGAATTGGATTATTTATCTATCTATTTATGTGGAAGTGTGACATGACTATTACTGAGAATGCTTCTGGTTTTCTTTATTATATTTAAAATGCAAAATGAAGCATGTTCTCTGAATTGACTTGTGAGCCTCACTGCTGCCAGATATTGTTCAAGGCAGAACTTAGTAACAGTTTGTAGAAGGCCAAATCATTTTTATCAGTGAACAGAGATGTGATAGGTGAGACTAAGGGCTAGAGATCTGCCTGTGACAAAGCACATGCTGATTATGATTGAATTTGTTGTTTGGCAGACTATTTTCCAATTGTTACCTATATCAGCTTGGTTAAACTGCGCTGCTGCTGTCAGAGTGAGGAGCACCATGTCACTGGGTCCTAAGGAAGCTTCACAAATAGCTTCTTTTCCTTAGGTATATAGTGGGTGTGTATCAGGTGGAGGTTTCTAACATTGTCAAATACAAATTCTGGAATTTTCTTTCAGAAAAAAACCCTTATTTTTTCCTACTAATTTTTTGAGACTATAAATATCACTGTTTAGCATTTTGTTATCTGATACTTATAATCGTAATAGCTGCTAGCAGATATGGGCATGGATTCAAGAACAAAACGTTGCATTTCTTTACTGACTAAGCACAACCTTAATTAAGTCTACAAATGCATGGAAATTCTGGGTGAAAGTTGAGGGTCCTCTGCAGTGCATCCTTGTGCTTCAGGCATAATGGAAGGCTGCTGGAATAGCTAGTTGTACACTTGACAGAAGGCATCCTATTCATGGGCTCTAATAGTTGGAGATCAATTTGATAGCTAATTACTTCCAGCATAAGTGAAGGCTCACTCTGAACCTCAGTGTAGTTTGTTGATTCTATCAGTGTGGTACTCACTGAGAAGGCCTCACAGAGACTGCACATATTATTACCTTTTTTCTTGATAATTAACTGTCTGCCTCCTAATAGCTCTGTTCCGCATTACTGTGGAGAGTGAACTCCCAGCTGAGGATGCAGGGGCACTGAAACAGTCGTGCAGTGGTATGTTCTGACCTTTAAAATATTCCATGTACAGTATAGACAGTTGTATTGACCTGCTGATGATAAAAACTGTGTACTAAAGGGCACTGTTACAGTACTTTCAGCCCAGACTACCACCCCAGTCCTCAGAGTGGCTTCAAGGAGTGCTGAATTGGTGCCTTGGAGGAGAATCCTGGCTCAGGGGTAGAGTCTCTTTTTCAGATGTAGGACCTTTAGCACCGACCTACCTGCTCCATCTCAGTTTAATGCTGTGAAGATTTTGGTGTCTGGCACTTGAAAATAGGTGTTATCTAATATGTTTCTTTTAATACACAGTCAAGCCACATACCTGATATCTGATGGTTTGGGTTCTGCCTATTAGTTTTGGAAGAAGTTTTTTTTTTTTTTTTTAACTCGCTTTCCTTCCTCTATCTCCAGGCAGAATAAATCTAAATTCAAATTTAAAAAGTGGAGTGGGGAGTGCAAACAAGAGAAAGAGAGGCCAGCAGTCAGCTCAGCATGCCAAGGTTCATCCCAAAGCAATTTTTACAGCTGCATTTTAAACTAATTAAAAGAAAAAAAAGAGGGTTCATAATAGAGATTTGAACCATGTCCTAACAATAGAAGAGCAGCTGGGTGCTGCTAGAATATCAGAGGTTGCTGAGCATTGCAGTTTGAATGAAACTGTCTGCCTAACTTTAAAAGAAGATGTCAAGTGTAGACCCTCTCTCACAGAAAAAGAAAAAAAAAACCTTATTGATCCATTTAGCTGGTAACAGATAGGAATCAACCCAAAATGTATGCTCTCTAGCACTCAAGTTAGATAAATGTCAAGAGCTGCAATTGATCTAGAGCTCACTGCAAAACTTCATGGCCATACAGAGCTATAGACTGGTGAATTCTGCAGGAAGTGATGGATTCTACAGAGAGATTTTGGTCATGTTTTCCACGACAAACCGTGTTTTTACAGCAACCTGCTTGAAGGGTGGTATGGCACATGACGCTGGTAAGAGTCAGCAGAACTGGGCAGAATTCCCTAGGTTTTTGAGAAGGTATGAAAGAGTTGTATTAGTTCTGGCGTTGGATTTGGTCTGTTGGATTTGCTCAGTTTTTCTGTGCTTTTCTACAAAGAACTAGTTATCCTCAGTTGTGACTGTGCTGGCACATTTATCAATTTATTGAGACGGGCACGTTCACATCCAGCACTGCAGTGACTAAGTTTTAAGTTTGGACTTTATCAGTAAAAAAAATCACAAAACTGTCTCTGAACCACACTTCTATCCAATATAAAAAACTGCAGGTTGGTTTCACACAGAAAAAGCCCCAAAACAAACAAACAAAACCCAAAAACAAACCCAAATTGTTAGACCTAGTTTAACCCACAAGTACAGGTCAGTTTTCATACACTCTGAATTACTCAAAATTAATTGCTTCCAAAAATGTATTTTATACAATAATGTCAGCAAAAAGTTGACTATATTTGCATTCAAAGAATCTAAGAAACATAAATGTAATGTGTTTTCAATGTGATATTGCATTTGCATAAAATTGATTTTATTTGTAAAAAAAAAATGGGTCAAGAATGATATGTGTCCAAAATAACCATTTGTAGAAAAGCTCATTACTATTCTGGACTTCTCTGCTCCTCTGGTTTGGCCAAATTTATCCAACCAATGTCATAGCAGAAGAGTGGGAATTTTGTTGCCAGGGCTACAGGACAGGAGGAAAAAAAAAAAAAAGGCAATGGATAGCACAGAGCCACATTATTTTTTGTTATTCAACCTGGATATCAACGTGAGAAAAACTTGAGGTAACTATTTACGATATGTAAGGAGACCGTAAACAGACATTGGGTTATCTCAGAATCTTTTAGGGAAACTGTGATTGTAGACCAGTATGAAACAGATTTGTCACAGAAGCCTCAAAGCCAGGTTTTCAATTGTTCATGTTTTAAACTGGATTTTGGAAAAAGTTCTAAACCAGGAGTAGGAAAGGGAAAAGCCTGAAGTATTCTCTGCATTGTACCATTTGTGAATTTTGCTTTTGCCTTTGATGGTTTTCTAGGCAATGCAGTCCTGTACCTGAAAAAATCCTGACAGGAATATAGAATAAATATAATTAACATTTTAATGATGTAACAGTGGAGAAAGGTGGTAGATTGAATGAACAGGTGTTCACCTGAAAATTTCTCAGTGTCTTTGTTCCCAGTGTAAAACACCTCAAGTTCAGCTGAGCACAAGAAAGGAGCATCCCCGAGCCCATGATCTGCCCAAAGTGTGCCATCACGTTTGAGCCATCGAGGCAGATGCTGCTGGCACAGAGGAGCCTTTTCCCCCTCCACCTGCGTGTGGGATGATAGCACTGGAGAACAATGTCAGCATGTGCTGGGCTCGGCCCACTCCCACCCCTTTGGCATCCTGTTTGAAAAGTGCTGTAAAACCATTCTGCTGCCTGAGGAAAAGGCTGTATTTAGTGATACAAGAAATTACATTTGGGTTTTTTTATGAGATGGATTCACAGTATATACTTCTGAATTCTCATGCTGAGGAAAATGTGTTGTTCCGAAGTAAATCATAGAGTCATAGAATGATTTAGGTTGGAAAAGACCTTTAAGATGGAGTCTGACCATAAATCCAGCACTGCCAAGCCCAACACTACTGTTCAATATGTTTATTAGCACATATATATTTGTCATTATGATGGACACATGCAATGCCAACGTATGCTGTGAAGAGGAAATGCCTCTCATGTAAACAGAGAGAAGTAGAAAGGTTTCTTCAAAGTATGTCAAATATTCTAAACTATCTCCACAATGACTCAATTCATCTTTCATTGTTCTTTGAGTCCTACCCTCCTCAGAAGATATTTTTTGGGGAAATAAACAAATCAGATCATTAAAAAGAATTGTGAGAATTAAACACTTTGATACCCCAAAGTGAGAGGAGCTTTCTCATTCTGTCTAATCTTTTAAGGGTAGAAAAATTCTTCAAGCAAAGTCTGTGCCTCTGAGTGCATTCAAACCTTATTGGGAGCTGAACACACATTGCTGACCTACATACAGGTATTTGTTCTCAACTTCAGAGTCTTACTAAGATTCCTCCTTTCAGTTAAATGAATAACAAATCTATCTGAAGATTTTTTTAAAAAAATTATTTTTAAAATATAAACGATCACTTAAGGCACAGCAACAGCTCCAGCTGAATTATTTTTTACAAATGACTGTTGCTGTCTTCAGGGGCTCTAATCCATAAAGTTATCATGGGAGGTGTGTAGCAAAATTGAGTTGGAACATTTACCATAATTGTATAACTGCTCTGACTGTGTGGTATGTGGATATGTTTAATGTAATGATTATAATCAAGTGGATGACACTGGGCTATCAAATCACTAAAAAAATAATAATTTTTTTCTCGACTAAGTATAAACAGCTCATGTGGCAAAACTAACGTATTTTATTCTTTCCTTTTTTCCCCAAAATGTTCATAATGAATATTTGATATATAGCCAGTTTCCCACTCTGAGTTTCTGTTGCACTTTATTTCCTAATGGGCCATTGGTAAAAGAAGGCAACATTTCCTTAGGCTCAAGTAGGAACATTAATCTTTATACTGCATTGGACTTGATGAATGAATCTCCAAAAACTTACAAGCTTTTTGTGAGGATCCAGAGGAATCTATGCAGCAAGAACAGTTTGGCATCTGCTTGTGCCTCCAGAATTGCTGGAAGAGATCTCTTGGCACCTCTGCCTGTACCTATGTGGAACATACTTTCCCCCAAAGTATGTTCTACATAGGTCTCCCAATGAGTTCATTTCCACTCCCAAGATTAAGACCAAGCAATGAAAGAAAAACACAGCAAGAATTGTCTGAGAGGGAACAAAAGCCCCTACATTAAAGTCTCAGAAAATGAGCTTTTTTTTTTTTTTGTGAAAACTTGATATTGTAATGAATAACAGAGCACTTTGCCAGCTGAATGGCTGCTAAATATAGCACTTCAATCAGAAGTTTCTTAGATAGTAGATCTCTAGGTAAATGAACATCCTGCTTCTGCCCTGAAGACGTCTTTCTCTTTAAAATTCCAGTCTTTAAAATATTCTTTTTATTCTTTAAAATAACTACAGAGCTCACTAACAGGCCTGGCCTGTCAGTGCCCTCCAAGATGGCTCTCACAGCTTAGGCTGCTCTTAGCAGCAGATTGCTCCAGCCAGGCTGCTTTCATCCCCTCACACGTGAGTTGCTGCAGAATTGGAAAGAGGGGGTTTAGGACTTGGCATTGCAAATGTTTGCACCCTTCCCCCCTTCCCAAAGTCACTGAGTCCAGCATTAAAGATCAGAGAAAACTTTTGTAATGATTCATGAGACACCACTACCCTCCCTCTCTCTGGAGCACCCCGGTTGCCTGATTCCTTCTACACATCAATGTGGTCTTTTATTGCTGCTTAATAATAAATGGTATTTTGTTTGCCTACCTGACACTTTTATTAACTTCAGTCGTGTGTGTATGTGCACATGTTTCTCCAGGCATGATTTCTCTCCAACACCCCCCAAATTAGAGGGGGCTGGGGAGAAAAAGCACAGCTTTATTTGAAGAGAATTTGTCCCTAATCTGTTGCAGCTGTAGGGGACCATTCGGCCAATTAAACAGAGCAGGCTTTGGCTCCTTCCCAAATGAGGTGACCACATGTTACATTTGGATCGGTCACCTCAGGGGAACTGTGGGTCACAGGGCCATCTGGTTGTCATTTCCTCTCTGGTCAGCATGAGGGAAGCAAGGAGGAAAAAGAAAAAAGTACATTTTATTTATCTCATGTCTTGTTCTGCAGCATCAAAAGGTCCAACAGCATCCAGTCAGAGCAGGAGAGGCTCACACAGTGTGATGAAGTCCAGGATTTGGGAATGAGAACTGTGTGATTGATTTGCTTAGCTTTGAGGTGTCATTAACCTATTTCTGTTTCTCTGCTGCAACAGCATAAATGTGAAGGTTCTGTTACTATCAAGGAGGTATGGAAGGTTTGTGCTGCTTTAACTGACTAAAGAGTTTCACTCCTAGGCAAGAAACGTGGTACCCCTCTGTAAGAGAAGAGTCTTTCTGCTAGAGACAAGTGAAAAGCTCCTCAGCTGGGAGGGAACTGGGGTTTGATAGCAATGTAAGAAGACATTGTGACCTTCAGTGTCTCAAATGAGTGATGTAATCTCCTGCTCAGCAAATAGTGTAGATCAGGAATTATGAACAATTTAATAGCTGATCTGTAGCTTAATTGACTCCCAAACTGTGCATGCACCTAGGGATGGAAGGTAACCCAGGCTTCAGGGCCATCACAGCGAGGTTGTCTTCACAAAATCAGAAACATCTGGTTTCAGCTAAACCTAGGCACTAATAAGCTAATGCTCATAATGAAGGGGGAAATGCTTCAATGAAGTAGTCAGGTCAGTGAACCCCTTTTCCTCTGAAGGTGCCTGGCCCACAGTTTTCAAACTGTTATGGTTAACACAGAGTGATTATTTGGCTTTGCTAATGAAGTAGTGTCAATGATGGAAAGGTTTTCTTGATCTGAAACTTTCATCTTTTCAGTGCAATGAATTCAGAGCTGTAATACTTCCGTTCCAGGGTACTGAGCATCACAGTAGCTAAAGAATCATGAACAAGTCTGTGCAAGCCAGAGGAATTGATGAGTGTGCTTTCTTAGGCAAGGTGAGTGCAGATGCCGGTATTGAAAAAGGGCTGCAAGACCCACTCAAAATTGTTTGAGAGATGGAGGGTGCACACGGAGCTGATGAGCCATGGCAGCCTCCTTGTAAGGATCAGCCTTGATCAGAGGCTGGGGAGGAAGGAGTGGCTTGTTCCCCACATGGTAGAGCACAGCAGATCAAATCATGGCCTAAAGCCTTGGACCAGTGTCAGACCTGACACAGGCATTATGGGGGAATAGTTCAAATCAGGGAACAAGTGAACTTACGGCTGTGTGCTATTCAAAGCGGGGACTTCCTCTTTAATTTTTTTGTAGAGGACAAAAAAAAGAACAAGTTGAATTTCTCTCTTGTTTTATGAACTCATTTCTTGTCTTTTCCCAACAGAGGCTTGTTTTATTTTTCTAGAAGCTACCCCAGCCTGAAGCCTAAGACCCAGCCTCCCACCTCCTTCATCAGTGCATACATCCCTCTCCATTATGGGTTCTGGTTTTGTCACATACGTGATTTTCCAAAGTGTGCTGTGTACAGTACATTTGCCTGAGGAATCCTATGATTACCAATCTGCTTGATTTTTGAAAGGTTTGCTATTTTTCTTTATAGCGTGTTCTAAATATCAGAAAATACCTGTACAACAAAACTGGAAGTCAAATGCAGTTGCTAATTAATGCCTATCAAACGGCTCTAAATCTGAAAGGAAGAGGGGTGATTTTGCTTTAGCTTTTGTCAATAACTCTGACTTCTTCCTTTGGACTTCAAATCCCTTATCCCTGTGGTTATTAATATCATACCAGCTGATGCATAAAATTCTATGTGGGCATTTTCAACAAGACCTAGTGGGCTGAGTTTTCAGAGGGTTTAAGATATGGTAGCCACCCCCTGCCTTGGCTGAAGCTACAAAACTGTCAGATTTTGTCCTTGAAAGACATTCGGATTTTGAGATTATGTTATCATTGAGAAGGTTGTCCTCTCATTGGGTTTCAAGCAGATTCAACACAAAACTTGGTCAGAGTAGAGATGATCACTTATAGAAGTTATGGCTAAAAGACTGGCTATGGGTGAACACACCTGGGGGACATGGGGTGCCCTTGCAGGCCATTTCAGCCTGGTGTCACCACGAGAGAAGCTGCTGGAATGTGCTGCTGCCCCGGGGAATCTGCACTACAACCAACGCACCCAAAGCGCCCCGGCTGAGCCACAGCCCAGCTGCTCCTGGCAAACCTCAGCGGGGCAGTCTCTGGAGAAGCTCAGGAGACTTGCAAGGTCAGGCTGGAAACTTTAGAAGCTGGCCAGTACTCATTGCACCGGCTGCATATAGTCTTGAAGATAAAGGACATAAAGAGCATTTTGCTCAATTTAAAAACAATTAGGATAACTGCTTTATTTTTTGAGTCAAATGTGACTTGCTTTAAAATTTCAAGAGGATGCCCTCAACTACACTGTGTTGCAATCACCAGAGCTGGGAGGTCAAAACACTTGCCATGCCCTTCATGTCCTTTTAGGGCCTGTAGCTGTCTATGTATGGCGCTGATAATAGGGTCTTGCATAATGAAATTATTCTCCGATATATGTTAATTCTCCAATTACTACTGTTAGCAAAGTTAGAGTCCATTTTTTAATTGTGGTTAAAAATACTTTAGTTGTCTTCCAACTGGGAAGCTGAGACAACCTAGGAGGACTCAGGAAGTAGGTGCCAACCTTTTTGACACCTGAAAAAAACCTGCCTTAATATCGGGCTCTTGAAATCGTAAATGGCTTTCATGGGGATCTGGTGGTTTAATCAACAGCATGTGATAAAAAGTGGCAATTGTGCCAATATATTCTGCCACGGTTTCATCTTTAACATATCTCTGAGTCTTCTGAAGTTGATGACTAGGCCGAGGAGCTTGTAAGCAGTCCCTAGTAGGTTTGATAGTGAAATCTTGATTAAAACCATGGTGGGATTTTACACAGAACTCTGTAAAAGCAGCTAATAAATCCTATTTAATTTCATAAGAGAAAAGAGAAAAAAAAAATTAAACCCACAAAACTAAACTAAAGCTTCCAGGGTAACTATCAGAAGAAGTGGCAAATTCAACACAAGTATTTTATTTCTTTTCTTTCTCCCTGCACATGCTTTTCATCCAGAGAGGAGACGGAAGGTAGCCCCCAGTATTTCTAAAACATAGTAATTTGTCAATGCCCTGTTTGTCTAAAATGGATACTGTAATAAAAACAAGTGACAAAATACTGGTCCTTTGTAGATCAGATTCAGATTTTTCTTGCACAACCTACAATTTTCCTACTGTATTTTGTGGTCAGCGATGCCAGTTCCAATGAATTTTCAAATTATAAAATGAAAGAGCTAAAACTAAACTCCTCCTGAGTTAAGGTATATATTTCTGAATTTTTAAATTTTAGGGTAATTTAATCCACTTGCAGTTTAACAATATTGTCAAAATAAATGGCAGATGATAAATAATTGTAGGGCACGTTTTAATTATCCAAATATTGCAATGGTTTTATCTCAAATACTGTTCCCCAAGTCCAGATAGCTGCTTTTCAATCCCTTTACTGGCTAATATCAGAACTGAAGATAAACAAGCCATGCCCTTTTAACCTGTAGAGTTTGATTGGCATCATGTTAAACTAACATTCATCTACCCTAAGAAAACATAAACCCAGCTTTTTCCAAGGTAGAAGGAAACCACAGGACTTTTTGGATAAGGTCATGTTCATCCCCCTTTCCTTCCTCATTTGTAACATCTTCCAGAAGCACAGAAAAATGGCAGTTTTGATTTGCTTCACTAAAGAATGGCATAGTTTGACTCAGATTAAACATAAACACAACTAAACATGAGTTGCAGGAGCAGGACTACTTGAAGCTCCCAGAGTGAAGGTAGAAAAGGAAGGACATGTGGCTTTATCTGCATGGAATATTCATACACCAAAGAGTTGAAAATTTTTCTGTCTCTTCTTTATTGCCTCTGATCAGATGAGAGTTATATGTCACAATTGAAGAATTTATCTGTCTCTGAATGTACAAGTGAGGCCTAATTCTGAAATTTATCACAAAAATGTCAAAGGCTTTTATGTAAATAGACCTGAAATGTTAAAAATAATTTTTCTCTTAAATTTCTCTTGAAAGCAGCACTGTAGTGGCAAAGTCCCTGATGAAATCAGCATCTGGCAGCATTTGTCCTTCATGTCCATATCCCACTCTCATTTGTATGCATGAATTTAACTTTTTGCAGGAGAAGGTTTTTACTGAAAATTGGTTTTAAAATTGTCACAGATATGTTTATAGGATGTTAGACTCTTGTGCATAAGAAAATATTACAATGTGACCATATGGAAAATTTATTAGAATAAAATAAAAATATTATGAGAAGGTTATAATGCCTCTATAGTCACTGTGAACAATTCTTTGACATGTATAAGACAGTTATGTACCTTTTAGAGGTTTCTACAACTTATGTGTAAGCAAAGGAACCAATATTTTTGCTGTGATACTGTGATTTTTAGGAGTATTTCTGCCTCAATCCATATGCAGTTAAATACAGTTCTTGGTCCAATTGATCACTTCTCTCTAAATTAAAATCTCTCATCCAATACCTCAGAAGGTACTTATGAACTAATTCTGCATTTCCAGTCCACTAACTGGCGCTTTGGTTAACCACACTGAGCCTGAGTATTGGCCAGCACAGAGGAGACCTTGTGTCCTCTGGGTCTGTTCAGGTTTAGCTGCACAAGCCCAAAGGCAGAAAAGTAAATGTTGTGTGTCCTGATCCTTTTTTTTTCAGGTCCTAAGTACATGGAAACAAAACAACAACAACAACAACAAACCTCAGAAACTGAATTAAAGGCTGTATTGACAGAATTGTTGTGTAGTTCAGGGAAGCTAAGTTGATGTAGTGATCCACAGTGCTTTTGTCCTCTTCTAG
Organism: Donacobius atricapilla; assembly: GCA_013397315.1. Taxonomy (NCBI): domain Eukaryota; kingdom Metazoa; phylum Chordata; class Aves; order Passeriformes; family Mimidae; genus Donacobius; species Donacobius atricapilla. The sequence continues at coordinate 638,879 of WBMY01014425.1, forward strand.
AAGCAAAATAAATTCTATCTTGTATTAATATTACTGATGCAGCAAATAATGTTGCGATATTTTATCCCATAAAACTATAAACCGTGCTGGAAGTTTGCAGCATGGCTGAAAGCTGGTTCAGCTCAAGTACCATGAGCTTGGTTAAGCAGATGAACAAATGAGAAATCTGTATCAGGGGTGTAATATTAACAGTTTGTGTGCCCAGGAGCCCCAGTGAGCATGCACTGTTTGTTTGGACAAGTGCTTCTGGATTCCAGGACTGGCCCCCAGGTCAGTGTCAACACTTCCCAGCCATGGGGCGGGGGGGAAAGGTTTCAGGAATTTTCTATCCAACGCTGCAATCAGGTTTTCCCGTATTTTCCTGAGAGTTGATAGATGTAGCTCAGTAAAAGATGCCACCATTGCCATGTTCACATTTTTGCACCTGAAATACAATGGCAATAAATTCCCAACATCTCTGTTATTGATTCTGCACTATCAGAATCTGGTTTCCCTACAACCCATATGAAACTGAGGAAGTATCCTTAAAATCACAAGTTAATAGGCTCAGCAACAAAGTCTCAGTTTTTTAATATAGTTTTCTCTATCCATGATTTCTCTAAGTTGTGGGCTCGATATTTCTGAGCCCAGGAGCATTTTAGCTTGCTAATCATTGCTAACTCTTTTCCCAAGGGAAAGCTGTCAACAGTTTCTTTTTTTTTTCAAAACATCTCTCTCTGTTTCTCAGCACAGGTTCAGCAAACAGTGTGCCCTTTGCCAGAACAACTGTCCCCAGGGGTTGTTTCCTATTCCTGAACCAATGGAGAGCAGTGTCAGTCCCATGGACCAATAATAAACCTTTTTAGTGCAGCATATTCTAAAAGAAACTGTTGGAATTGTAAATAAAGCCTTCTTTCTCTTCTGACAACTATATGGAGTCAATCTATTTCATGTCCTACTGTGACACTAAGTGGTTTTGACAAGGGATAGAAGAGGAGCACAGGTATTAAAGATATGTTTAGCAAGTTGTGCATGGAAGTAAATGTCTTTTTTTTTGTCTTAGTTTTATGCATTTTAGAAACTGAGATGAAAAGAAACTCTTAGGGGCATTTAAATAATAGGTGAATTGCATGCCAAAGCTTTTCTTGGATTCAGACCTGTGACTTTTCTTTTTCAATATCCATATTCCTAATATTTAAGATAAGCTAACAGTAATCATGAGGTAAAAAATAATTTTGCTAGGAGATCCATAACCAATATTAAGAATAATTCAGAAAGTTTAAGTTCTTTTCAAATCTGGAAATTACCCATAAAAATATCTGAAGTAAGTTTAGAGAATGGTATTTAAGATGATGGCATAGGGAATAAACCAAAAGGAAAAAGGAAATCAGGCTTCATGATCTCAGTAGATGGTTTCCAGTACTGCTTGGCTTTTGGGTACAGAACTTTCTCTTTGGATTATTTCATCAAGAAGTGGATGTGCACACCTGTGAGGAACGATAAAATTATTTAACTTGGAGTAGAATGTGGGGAAACAGCTCAAGTTTTGATTTCACCTCAAACTTTTATTCTGGTCATGATCATGATATTCAGAGCAGAATTCTGGAAATATATTAACATAATGGGAAACTCCCTTAAACATAATAAGGCTCCTTTAAACAATCCATGAAACTTCTAAGTTTCTTTACCTGTTTTTCACTACTTTTTCCATGCAAAAGTTGGGTTTTTTTCTTTGCTTTTTCCTGAAGATGAATCTTTATTTTCTGCATCTGAAGCCCTCTGCTCTGTGTACCCTGAGACAGACTGTTCCTATCTCTTTTCACCAGGCTGTCACACTTTTGATGACTTACATGCACTGTCATTCCTCTTAGGCAAAACAAGCCTGTTTGCTCAATCTGTACTCCAGGGATTTTTTAGGGGTGTTGTATAACTCTGCTTGCTGTTATTGCACCCACTGAACTTGTTTATGTCTCTTACATGCTTTCTTTGCAGGGATTTAGGTAGAAGAAATGTCTTTGCAAAACTCCCAAGTGTTTAGGTGATGAGCAGAATCATCCCTTCTTTATTCAATCACATCACTTATGGATTTTACTGGGGCAAACGGAACGTCCTTGGGATGCTGTGTTGTACAGATCTATTACAAACCAGTTAACAGGGACATTTCATGTAATCTAATTTTAACTTACATAACCTTTTACAATCGTATTATTCCGGCCTAGGCATTGTGGTGTACGTGTGGAAGAGGGCGCACCCCTGCCCAAAGTGCCAGAGTCACTTGGCTGCTAAGGAGAGAGCGGCATTTCATCTCACGCTCGGAGAGCGCCTGTGGATTCGCGTTCTTTCATTTGGAAACACAACCTGGCTGTAACAAACTGAAAACTGCTTCAGGAAAGTGTTAATTTCTATGTAGAAATTACGTTTCCCAGCTCCACACTAGAAAGGATTAAGTAAGAACTTGCTAATTGGAGGAGGTGGGAGGGCCGTGGATTGGTAGGCAGAGCAGGTAAATAATGTAACTGGTGGAAATTACGAACGAAATAGGTGAACAAGCAATTGCCTGGCAGGTGTTGGAGATGTGCAGCGGGGTGGAGTGAAGGGGTGGCTGGCGGGGGGCAGGCAAGGAGGAATCTGATGTGCACTTTGAGGCTCCCAGTGAGCAGAGCTCTGATTAGCACTTTGCTGGAGATGACTTGGGCGTGAGGGGAAAGGACAAACGAGCAGTGAAAGAAGGGGGGCTTTCTTTCTCAGATTTGTTTTCCGGCAGGACTATGAGCTTCTGTGTTTCGTGTGACCACTGCCTGATGATGTGTGGCCTGTCACTACTCAGCAGCCACCTGTAGGCTGGTATGAATGAGCAGGAGTTTTGCTCAGTGGCATTAGTGAAATATGCCCGATAAAACCGTGACAGCTGCTCTCTGCAGTAGAAAGGCCAGGTTTCATCCCAATTTAGGTTGCCTTTTGAACAAATCCTTGGTATTAGCTACAGCTTTATATAGTATGGAGATTGGTGGGAGCACTTTGTTATTCTCAAGCACAGGCACTGAAGAGTAATTCAGTCATTACATATTTTAATACAAATTAGAGCTTCCTGAGTAGCAACTATAAATAAGCTCTGCTGCCACGTGTGGAAGAGGCAGATGAGCGTTGTGCTCTCACAGAGCAGCCCCATAATTGAGAACCAGATGCGCCTAAGCTCCAGCCCTGTTTCTGGTCTTCATGTGCATGCTTGAGTGATTGCCTGCACCAGTGAGTTGTAATTAATTAGTTAGTGCCTGGGAATGTGCACAAGGTATAAAAGCACTACAGAAAGTATATGAGGAGGTGTTTTGTTGCTTCACTTCCTTCCCATCAGAAGTAGTTGGCGTGACCTGTTGAAAAGCACCTAGGTAAATATATGTTTTGCAAAAGAAGGGGTGTTAATATTTGTTCCATTTTCTTATTAAGTGAACTATGAAAGTGAATTGTTAAAGCTTTCTGTATTAGACTGTAATGAAATTCAATCTTTTATTTATTTGATAGGCAGTTAATGGTGATGTGTCAAGGTCTCAGCCATCAGCTGGTGCTTTATGTTGATCTCAGCTGTTGTTGTGGATGGTGATTTTTTTCATCACTATAATTTTAATTAATAACACGAAAGGCTACCATCTATTGATGATGATGGTATTGTAATAACAGAATGAAAATACATTGTTTTCATAGGGGTCCAGAGGTGCAAACTGCACGCATCTCTGTGTTTTAAATGAATTACTCTATGCTAGGGAAAGGACCGTATATGGTCACTTATCGCTGGGTATTTTTAGGTATGTTGTAGACATATCATATACTTCTAGAGATGGCAAAGACAGTAACTTCATCTTTAAACATGGCTGTTTCTTGCATTTCTAGCAGTTCTCATAAATTTGGTGAAATGTCAATTCTGTGGTTCTGAAATTATTTAGGAAATATGAATTAATTTTGGTATTCTAACATTAATATTTCTTGATAGGCTATTAATCACTTGCCTGTTAGGTGCTTAAAACTCAATCTTTCAAACGGAAGATGTACAAGATGAATGTATCTCCCCTCTTCCTTTGGGCAAACAGACCACAGCTTTTCACCCAACCAGGCATAATGCAGGGATGGCTGAATGTCCTAATGTAAGTAAATAATAGATAATGCAATTAACTCTACAATAATGCAGCTGCCTAACTACTGGATAACAGCTCTGTTCCCGGCCCTCCACCCTGTTCCTGGGGTGTTCTTTCCCAGTGCTGTGCCTTTTAAAGGAGGGCACTGTCTGTGTACCCAGACTAGGCTGGAGGAGCAAAGAGCTTTGTGCCTCACCAGCTTGCCAAGGGTTTTGAAGACAAGGCAAGTTGATAAAGAAGTCTCAGTAGCTCACCAGGTCTGCTGTAATGCAAACAGAAACACCTTGCCTGGGAACAGCATCCCCGCAGATCTCAAAGCTGGTCAGCAGGGATCAAGTTGCAGCTGCCAAAAGCATTTCTGCCTCAAAGGAGAGCGAGCTGCAGGTGTTTGTTGTCCATGGTCCAGCTCGTGGTGCAGGTGTGAGCCGAGCAAAGCCTTTCTGCTCCACTGCTGCAGCGTTGCTGTGATGTTTCCCTGTGTTCCCAGTGGCATTTCCATTGTGGATGTGGAATTGTGATTGCTTGGTTTCAGTCTCTGAAGTTTCAATACTTACACTCTTTGGAATGTGAGACGGGTGGGGCTGGGCTCCGTGTGCCTTTGCTGGTGGCATGGAGGTAGAAGGGAGAAAACTTCCCTCCTTTCAGCAGTTGAGAATATTATATTAAACACTTCATTTCTTGGCAAGTAGTCTGTTGTAATATGGCAAGTCTTTGCTGTGCTAAGAAAGTGATTTTTATAGGGCACCAGCTCTAAACCTAGGCCGTCAAGAGTAAGTAAACCATCCTTATTTATACAGCACTTCCTTTGGAAATGTAGGTGCCACCTGTCTGTTTGCCAAGACAAAGAGTGCCACTGCTTTTTTTGGAAATACTGGGTGTTTTTAATACTCTTATTTTAGTTTAAAATAATGCAATTTTTTTAAGAAATGGGCTGTAAAGTGGGCCAAATATTTCAATTGCAATTTGTGCCTTTGCATCACTGTCTTCTCCCTCTTCCCTGGGGAATATCCTAAAGCAACACTTCAAATTGCTGTAAAATGACAATTTGTGCCAGAAAACCCACCCTGCTTTTCTAAGCATCAGTTTCTTTGAGAAGGCATTTGTAAGAAGGGCTTTATAACCCTGGGAAGGTGTTACAACACATGTGCTTTTTGTCCCATCCTTAACCTTTCTGCTGATTATTTTAAGTATAAATATGAATATATTGAAATATCTTGCTGTACATTAAGATGTTAAGAGACTCCTTAAATCTGTATATCCTGCTGAACCTCATTCATACAACTTTATATGGCTTGAAACTGATGAGGAAAAAAAATGGTGTTGTCTTCCTTTTTCCTGCAGTTTTACAAAGCTTATTCTAAGTCTGCAAATTGAAGTCCACATGTGGGGTATTTGGATTCACTTGTAGAGGGGGATAATGTAGGATCATCAATTCTTGAGTGCATATGAGTGCTTGTATGAGATGAGGATATTTAATAGAAAATTATTCTGAATAGAAGAGAGTGCTAAATTGCTGTAAAACTTAAATGAGAAGATTGCAGTGTTATCAAATTAAGCATGCCTGACACTTGATACAGTTCAAATGTATTGTGAGTCCAAAACATGTGGATTCAGAAAAAAAAAACTTTGCCATTTTCAGTCCTCTCATTTCTGACGTGTGTGCACAGTGCTCTTATGAGGTTTTGGTGTGTTTTGTTTTTTTCCTGTTGCATCCTATCCAGAATGCCTGAATGTGTTAATGACTCGTGGAGTACAGACCTTGTCTTTCAGACGAGTTCCATTTTGTGGGCTGGTGAATTCCTAGTAGAGCACATCATCTTGATTCATTTGAAAAAGATATTTAGCTTCTTTTCTAAATCAAATCGGTTTCATAAAAAGGTATAGAGACTGAGATTTACAAATAAGACCAGAACCGTAGGGGGTTTTTTTTTCAAGTTAAAACTCCACTCAATACTTTCTTAAAGGTGTAAGAATAGGGAAATAAGAGTTTTCTATTTGACTCTATTTCCTGAGATTATTTTCAACTGTCAGTTATGCATGAATTTTTTCCCTTCTTTTTGGAGTTGAATATTGCTCTGCTCACTTGTGAGGGCTTTTTGTTAAATTCTTGTAATACTAGTCCTATGTGAATTAATCTTCATATTGTCTGTAAAGATAAATGTTTCTCTATAAATCTTGCATGCACTTCTACCTTTAAAATACAAAATGAGCTCTATTTGTAGATTAATTGGTACCTTTTCTCATACAAATGACAAAAGAAACCTGAAGTATATTAGTAATGTGATGGCAGTACTACTTCAAGCACAATTACCTTGTCTTAAATTGAAGATAATCAGAATTGCAGAATTAACTCTAGCAATAAGGGCCACTTCTTCAAGTGGAATTAGTAAGAAATTAAAGGAATGTTTGTGCAAATGTAAGTCTTTGCATGCTTTTTCATCTTGGGAGACATGTGGAAATAACAGAATGAAAAATGGAGTGAGGTGGGGTTTTTTAGAAGTATTATTCTACAGTTTTGACCGTTTATGATTGTGGTGGTTTGGTCCCTCAAAACCAGATCTTGAGGCTTGAGACAAGAGACATAAAATCTGGTCATCACACCTTATTTGTGTATTAGTTTTTCCTGTTTGGTTGTACTGTAGCTGGAAGTCAGTCAGCACTGCCTGCCTCTGGGAAGTCAGTTTATCAAAAACTTTGTACAGGCTATTTTAACAAATGGACAACAATGGATTTACTAAAAGGCAACCTACAAACCTTTTTCAGTGTCAGTGGGTGAAAATTCAACTGTGGATCATCGAAGTGAAACCAAAGCTGTGTGCTAAACAATATATATTTAAACTTAGTTTTTGTGTCAATCGGTAAACATAAACATTATGGATCTGCATGAGTTTCACATTACAATTTTGTTAGTGTTCATATGAACAAGTTCTAATGAAATTCTAATGGAACATAATGAGAAATTAATTTGTAATAATACATGGAGCTCAAACACCATTTAAAAATAACAGCTGAACTACAGAAATATGAAATAAGCCCTTTGTGTACGGATGTGTCTGCAGAACTAATCCAGGAATTTCCCCAACAATAATGTTATCCACAGGGTAAGTAACCTTCTAACATCTGTATGTCACACTGTTTTTCTTTTCCTAAATCACTCTTTAGGATCTGGTAGATATTGCCTATCTTGAGGCAAAGAATTGAAGAGCAACTCTTTCTCAAGGTCTGGAGCCCTCCGATGGCAGGGGCTGACAGGAGGGGGGTCCGGGGGCTCCTGCCTGCCTGGGCTGGGCTGCAGGAGGGGACTGCTCAGCCTCCAGTCAATGGGAGCTGCCACCCACGGCGGGCAGGCTCTGCTCCTGGGCCCGGGGATGTTCTCTGCCCTGGACACCTGGCACAGCTGAGCTCTGGCTCTGGTGCCAGGGGCTGCAGGTGGGGAGGGGACCGGAGACTCTCCTGTAGCATTGAGTTTTTGGGCTGTAAGATGACTGCTGTGGGGATCTTTAGAAGGACTTTAAAGAGATTTAGAAGCATTTTCATTACATGGTCTGATTCGTGGTTCACAGACACTCTGACTATTTAAGCAAACTTCTGCTGCAGTGTTGTTGCGTACTATTTTTCACGTGTTCCAAAAAATTGGTTTTCGATTTTCTGCTCACATTCAGCATAAAAAACCCCCATTTTCATCGGAGTCACTGCACCAAAACCACTACTGATAGGGAGGAGAGGTTAAAAAGATAATTATTGGTTTAGATTTCTGTAAAGTGTAGGAGTAGGTACCTGTCACTGGAACTGGGGAAGACGTTGTGCTGCTTCTGCCCTGTTCTCATCAGTAGAGCTTTGAATGTTGGCAGCCCAGCTTAGGCAGTGGTACATTTCTTTGGAGGAAGGTGGGGACATCACTGAGCACCATTCATAAAAACACCGCTGGGAGCTGTTTGCTGTACTGGGGAGCTCATTCTGAAAGCAAAAGTCTGCATGTGCAGAGCCTGGTGGAAAGTCAGAGTAGGTGCAGAACCTGAACACTGAGGGCCTTTTCTCCCCAAAATTTCATCTTGTATCTGGTCTCCTATTTATTCCTATCTGTGGGTACGGTCCTTGGAACTAATAGTAATGGGAATAGTTGGAAAAAAGCTAATAACTAGGAAAAAAAAAGCCACATGAAAGCAAGATGGAACCCTGGCTGTGAGAAAGGTGGGGTTTAAAATGCACTGAGAGAAAAACTAAAAGGACATGGGCAAAGAGAGAACTATCAGAGAGAGTGAGTCCAACATCTGTGAGTCCTCTGATGACCAATATATAAATTTATTTTTAGCCTTTGTCTCTGCACAAGAGGAGAGCCACTGAAGGTTTATTTGTTATTTGTTTTGGCTTGGTTTATTTTTGTGGGAAGGGAAAGACATTTGACCTTTATCCCATCTAATTACCCATCAGACTCCTCTAATACTTAAGCAGCAGGAAAGGACTTCACAAGTAAAAAATCTAAAATTTAAATGTACTAAGGTTGGAGATGCAATTATCTACCCAATGGTTTGAGAAAGTTCCAGAGGCCTGATGCAAAATCCATTCAATTTAAAGGAAGTCTTTAATGGGCTCCAGATTATACTTTAAAAGAGGAGATCTACCTTAGCCTGCCTATTCCTTTTCCCTCTCAATTTTCTGATTTGGAAAACTTATACATTTTACTTCTGTCATTTGAAGTAAAAGTGAATTCCTTTATGATAAAACACTGGAGAGAACTATAAACATTTAGGTGAATTAAGAGGTATTGTATTCATAAAATTCTTTCCAGTAGCCAGTACTTAGGTGGTCATCCTCCATTCTGAAAAGCTCTGCTTGATGCCACCATGATCTCACACTTGTAGATGGACGACTGGGCAGTAAATGAAGGGATTTGTTGGTTTTGCATCTCTTTGTACATTTGTTGGTTTTACATGTCTTCGTAGAAATGCAAAGTTTGACCTTCTCTGTTGCCATTTGTACCCTTTGCCTGGTACTGTGTGACTTGTTGATTCTCTTTCCATTTGACATGAAATGTTGATATACTAAGGAAGTTTGCAAGGGAGCCCTGACAAAATCCTCTGAGCCACCATAAACAACTGCTCAAGAAGGCTTGCTCCATCTTTTTAAGAGGTAGGCATTGTAATTCTGAGAAGGATAATGGATATTCTCTATTTAGGTGATTTATTTTGGCAGGATCCAAATGCAGTGTCAGATAGAATAATCATAATTGTTATAGCACAGTTCCATATATTCCTAGAAATACATGTCTTACTCTCCTAAATCCTAGTCATTGAACTTGGGGGTGGGGTTGTGGTGGGTTTTTTGTTTGGTTGGTTTTCATGGGTTTTTGTTTGTTTTGGTGGGGGGTTTTTTGTTTTTGGTTTTTTTTTTGTTTCATGTTTCTGTTTATTTGTTTTGGGGGTATTTTGTTGGTTTTACATTAGACTATATGATTCCAAAGAAACAAACAAAAATATCCCAAATGCTTTTGTTAGTGGCAACATTGAGCCATTGAGGAATAGTGGTACCTGTCCTGCATGATTCTGCCTCTGGAGGCACAAAGACACATTAGATATGTTTGTGTTTGTTTTGTTTGCTTTCATAAAGCAGTTTGCAGTTGTAAACCCAAGTATAATCAACGTTACATGACTTTCCTGTGAATGGCATAATTACATTCACACGCCAAGAGTGAAGTGCTTTGACAGTCTTGCAACAAAATTCACTCAAAGCTCTGAAGCAAAAAAAAGAAAGAAATGCAAAATCAACTATTGTCTTTTGGTGAGAATAATAACACCTGAGACTCCATCGTGCTTATCCACCAAATTCTATGTGGAATGTATTTTATGTGCACTAGGCTGTTTACAGCGAGCCATTTAAAATAATAGCCCGTGAGACCGTTCCCTGATGCACGCTGCTATACCTGGAGAGCCTGCCAGATACCATCAGGAAAATGGACCATAAAAGCAATCCAAAACCTGCATTCTTAGTGGAATTTATCTGATAAGTACCTTGCTAAATCCTAAGTGTTTCATTCATCTTTTTAAAGTGTGATACACTGATCTGCTTATCTGTTTAGCCTCACTGGCAGCATTCTCTCCTGAGGTTAAAACACATAACGAAGACACATCCATTCACCTTAATAACTGTTATCTCCCAAAGAATAAGAGCTGCAGAGTCATTAATTAAACATGATCGTTCTGGGGAAGGTCTCCTGATGAAGATGTATGTATGACTCACTCGGTGTCAGTAAACTCTCTTTCAAATACAGTTTTTCACGTTTGACCACTTTCAGTGTCAGGTAAAAACTTGTCAATAAAAGAGCCTGTGTGTCTAAAAGCATAATTTGTAATAGACATACAACCAATACCTTTCACCTCCCTCTGCCATCTGTAACATGCAATAATGGAATTATGGCAGATGAATAGTCCTATTTTTTGTCATAGGACTAGAAGCTGGGAAATTTTTTTTGCTGCCATCAAACTCTGAGAGATAGAAATCTTTTAATATAAAATTTCTGTTTTAACATACTACTGTGTGATTTTAAATTTTATTTTAATGCCCCTTCAGAAGAAAGTCACAACAATTCTAAGTTTTTCTTGGAGACATTTGAAGAAAATTTTCTTAAGAGAAACACTATTTCAGTCAAAATCAAAATATTTCTATGTCAAGTGCAATATAAATCCCAGTTTCTTACTAGAAGTATCCAAATGTTTGATATTGATGTGTTTCTGATGAAAAGAAGTTGCATTTCTGTGAAGCATATTTGAAGTCACAAAAGGTTTCATCTTTTTCCTTGCCTTATGTTTTACCTTATATCCTTGATTCCTTCTTATGTAGATGTCCACCCTCTGTGTCTTCATAATTTCAAACACCTCTGTCTTTCCTTTGATGTGTTTTTTTTTCTCTATCTATAGATATTTCTCACAAACTTAATTAAGTAGACCTTTGTCTCCAAACTGCAAAACTGGGAGATACCAGAAGCTACTCTAATGGAAGCATAATAAAATAGGGGCACAGAGTTTTTTGACTGTGCTCGAAAGTGGCAGGGAAGCCATCTACTCTGTGGTTCTCAACAACAGGGTAAATCTTCCCTTCTACCTCTATCCAGTTTTAATTAATATATTCCAATAAGTAGTTAGCTGAAGGCCTACTTTTGCTTCTCTTCAAGACCAGTATTAACTAACAAAACCCACTGAGCAAAGTATGTGTTTATCAACGCTGCTCAGTGGATGCTGAATCCCTTAAAACTTGAGAAACATAAAGGTATCATCCATTGATATAGTTCTGAAAGTGTCTTTTGACAAGTTGAGCAGAAGGTACTTTTTGTTCTATTTAAGGTACCCTTAGGCTACCTACCTGGAAAAAGAATTTAATGTGCATGTGAATATAAAGTTGTGAATGGTTTGTAGGGTAGAAATCACTAATTCTGGCCAAGAACACAAACATCTGCCATCTAGTCAATGAGAATTTTGGCAGCAGCTCCACCACTGGGTAGATGGACCAACAGACCCTGTCTGTTCCTGGCTATGGGGACACATGTTTTAATAGGAGCAGTAGGGTCTGGGTGCCTTCTTTTTATTTTCCACTAAAAAAACAGAGATGACATGAGGCTTTGTGTTACAAAGTTCTGTCCTTAGACTCTTTCTTGAATACATTCTTCTGTTCAGCAGCAGTATTGGGATGATGAATTTCTGGTGGACAAATCTCTCTGCTACCGTTACATCAACCTGAGCAGAGGAGTAGTTTCCAAGTAAAATTGCAGCTGTGCATCCTAGAACTTTCAGAGAATCTTTTATCAAAGCATATGCTTTTTATGCTCAGTGGAAAATGATCAATAAAAAGAAGAAAGATAAAAAAAACACCCTGAAATATCTGGTGAGTGAAACGTCAGCTGGGCTGGTGGTCTGTGGCGTGGTGCTGAGGCTCCAAATTTCCACTCCGAGCTTCAAATCTCTCCATTTGCAGAGGAGTGACCTAAATTTTAGGTCTTTTTTGCACAGTCTTTTTTTGAGGCTGACTCTTGTACTTTGGGGAAAATTCTCCAGAGATACTGGTTTCCCTCTCATGTAGAATGTGAATCATATGGAAAATGTACCAGAGCTGTGTGGGAGTAGCTCTTTCGTGCTGAGATAGGATGCTGAGATTCAGCCCTTGCCTTTGGGACCAGATGCCAGATCTGTGTTCTGACTATCTTTGGTACATATGTGAATCTCCAAAAGGGCTCATTTATAAAAGGAGTAGAATATCTGATCTGAGATCAGTCATGTAGATCTAAGGGAAGGATTTTGCCTTGAGTGTGAATTAGTCTCAAAGACAAAATTCACAGCAGCCTACTTGTTAATGAATTACAAAGTCTTTATTTTTAAACATTTTAATTCTTCTTAAGTTCCCACAAGGAACTTGTTATGCTTTGCACTTGAAAGAAAATTGAGAAAATGGAAGTGATGCTTTGGAGGGTGGGGAGTCTGGTTCCAATACAGATGAAGTTGGTGCAATTTTACACACATAATGTAAATAAAGGTGCTGATAAACGGAGCATGCACCATCAGTGTCTGCATGCTCTAATCTGTGATATGATGCATATTTATGAACTTGAATATAATTAAAAGCTGGTGTTCCAAGTGTCACTCAGCCCAGTTCATACACAGATCATTACAGGAAATACTTCTCTTGAAATGGCAGAGTATGTGCAGTGTGGACCTGTGTCTGCAGATTATATGATTTCCCATTTCTTTATTTAGAGCTTCCCTTTATGGCTCGAGACCTGGAAGCTCCTTGAGAAGGCATTAGGAAGATATTTATCTAATTAATTACTTTGAAGTCTTGAATGAGTGTGTGGGTTTTTAGGTTTTTCTTTCTTTTTTTTTCTTTTCTTAATGTGATTTACAAAGCAACAGAGGCATAATTAGTTCAGTTTGGAGAATGTGTTCAAAAACTTTTGAAATAACTTAAAAATAGGTGAGTTTTTCAATATCAGTAGAAATTTCAAAGAATGTCTGGGCATACTAGGTTTGCTGAAAGTACTCTGGAAAATTATGATTTTGATGTGATGATGTTCTAGCCTGTAACAGCAATCATCTCAGAGAGATTTAGGGCTCTTGCCAGTGAGGGGGCACGTTATTATTATCAAGGCCCATATCAGAAGCCCTTGGGATTTTTAGGGGCTCTGTGGGAAGAGATGTGGACTGGAAGCTGCTTGATGTGGACCATGTCCCCAGCTTAGTTTATAGCCACACTTGTGAGGGGGGAAGATGCTAAATCTCCATCCTTTGGGAAATGCTTGCCATGGATCAGAGGCTGCAGAGCACGTGCAGCTGGTATCTGTATGAGACCAACGTTTGTGTGGTTATGGGGGAGCAGGGAATTCATCTCACACATCTAAAATTATCTTGATTTTCATTTCAGCTTTGTGGCTCACCTTTAAGAGAAAGCAGAACATGAGCAGCTGTCCAGTGAGTGATTCTGTGCCAGCTGATGTGGAATGTAAGGTCTTTTATGTAGCTAAATGCAGTGATTTAAAACATCTGCCCATACCCCTGTTTTTTCTATTTGACTTTTGTTCCACAGTGGAAACTTCTTAATGTGATGGAGACTTTTTATCACATGGTATCATATTTTCAGGGTTATCTCTTACTTCATTTTTAGAAGTAGCTATGTATTTTCTTGTGAATGATGGCTTATATCTCTAATAACTTTGGGAGTATATTCATATAGAATTGTGGCTGTTGAAAACTTCTTGTATTTGAGTTTTGGGTTATTTTGTTGTTTTTTTTCTTCTACGGGAAAAAGATGTAGTAGATAGCATATTACACTGACAAAGATGAATATGAATAGAGGAATTTATTTACCTGTAGAGAAAAAGCAAAAGTAGTTTACAGGTATAATTTTGGGGGCTTTGTTTAGGGCTTACCCGCCCCACACCCGC
>WBMY01014425.1:652962-747722 GCA_013397315.1 Donacobius atricapilla
AAAAAAAAAAAAAAAAAAAAAATTGAATCCTGCTGTGGAATACATGCTCCATTTGTGTGACTTGTGTGACTGTGTGGATGTGCTGTGTGTTTATGTGAGGAGGGGTTTGATCCCTTTGTTTGCTCAATGCGAATGCCAGAAGTTTGTGGAAACTGTTCACTTGCCCTCACAATGCAAAGGTCCTTGTTAACTTCTGCCCACAGGGACAGTCTAGAGATTTAGGGTAGGCATGAGTTCCAGTATATCCAACTAATTATAGCTAGAATTTCGATTTGCAGCCTTTTTGGTGAACTCTTGTGTATTTTTCACTTTGGCCATGAACCCAGCACATGAGTACAGCCAAGCCCTCTTCTGTATATTGGGATCCACTGTGGGGATCCCTGATAAGATGCTGAAGCACAAGTGTTCCCTCTGTCAAAAGTTGTTACTAAAGAATAACTTTTTCAATTGACCTAATCCTAACCTTGATCATATCCAGATTTGTTGCTGCACATAGCAAAAACTGGATCACCTTAATTTATCATTCTCCTTTTAATTTGTCAGTCTGGGGATATGCTACCTTTTTACCTTTAAGGAACTATTGTTAATATTTCTTTAGACTTGATTTGTTGGAAGCTACTCATTTGCAGTTGATGTCTAATTATATTTTTAAGACAATGAGTTATGAAAATATTTATATAGTTAATCAGTTACATTATAAATGAATAATGGCTAAAAATATAGTAAGTAACTTTATATATGGATTACAATCTTTAAAGGGTTATAGGTCTTTAACTACCCAGTAAAGCTAAAGAGAATTTAGAGATCACTGTTTTATATTACTTTAGTGTTATAACTTTACTTTGAACTTTCATTACTGACGGTTGAGGCCTTTCAAGGATTGCAGCACCTATTTTACCTTTTGGCTGTTACTTTTAAGAAATCTGTGATGTGAGACCAATATATACATAATTTAGGTAACAGATTGAGGAATTGAAATAACTGAAAAATAGTAATTTTAATGGCAAAATACTGATATGTAGAGATTTATAGATATAATTTCTATATAATATACATCAAAGATATGAATATTGTGCTGTTACTCAGTAAATGTATTTTGCAGTTTCTGCCTTGTATTGCTATGAGAGAGGAAAGAATGAATGCTGAGGATTAATCTCCCAGTCTGTCCTAGGAGTAGCTTCTGGGTCTAATTTACCACCAATAATTGAAGTGTTTCTGGCCACAGGGCTGTGAGCAGCAAAAATAGGAAAACACGTGCATTTAAGTAGTGGCCATAGCCACTACTAACCCCAGTTAAGTTCTGAGTAGTTCTGAGGGCTATTCTCATAACTAGTTAGGCATGTGAATGCACATCTTGTTGGGTTCGATCAATTGTCCCCTAAAACTCGCAAATTCAAATTTAGTACCTGGACTTCTTGATGAAGCAGCAGCAGCTGGTGCAGTGTAGAGCCTTGGGCTGAGCAGGCAGAGCCCCCAAATCTCTTGTGTTATGGGGCTGGAGGAGCTTCCATTGCCCAGTGAAGACATGGAGATCAAAACCCTTGAGGCGGAATGAGGAAAAGCCACCTCTATCAGCAAAGTGCTGTAAGAAGTTCTGTGTTTTTCTGTTCTCTCAATAGTACTAAATCCAGCTCTAACACATTCTGTTAAATAAAATTCAAAGCGTAGTTTTCTCCCAAAAGGTCACCTAGGATTTTACTGTTTGTTCAAAATGTCTTATAAAATTAACTCTGTTCTGTCTGAGTAAAAAAAAAGAATATGAACCTGTCCATAAAACATAGTTTTCAGCTCAGAACAACAGCACAAAAATTTACTTAAGATAATTGTATGGACTGTCTTCTTCAATTACTTTCAATAAAACTGAATATTTGCAGTTCATGTTATACCAACACAGTCCCAACCTGCTCAGCCAGATTTGGTTTTGAGTAGCCCATAAAATGGTCTGTGCCTTCTTTTAATACTCTTTTTTCTTTCTAATACCATTCCTCTAGCTTTTAATCTCTACCTCACAAACCAGGCAGCTATAGGTATATGTAATTTTTCTAAGCACTAAACCACACTGATTTTTCTAAGTACTAAACCACACATTTCATTTGAAACCATCAAGTAGGAACAATGTTTATGTGAGTCTGCAACAAATTCCATGTGTGAAGTCTCTCATTTACTGAAAATCTTCCATTTGCTGGGGCCAATGGTTTGTGCCAGAGGTTTGTGGTGTGTCAGATGTCCAGATTGTTTGACTGCACCAGCAGTTTGCTGTGCTGTCCATTTGCCAGCTGGAGGCAGAATTTCATTAATCCATCGTATAGAGGGAGAGGGGTAGGAAATGATGTAGCTCCAAGGCTTTGATCTTTTTTTGTTAATGAGCTGGTTTACACCTCGGCTATTAAACAGTTGGAGACTTTTTTTTTTTTTTACTGTGAAGCCTAAATTTGGAATAAAACAAGCTAAGCCAAGCAGCATTTTTCCACCTTCAAGTAATAGATTCTATTGCCCTATAAACTCAATAATTCTTGTTGCCCATTTCTTTCTTTTTGCTCCCTCCTGCCATTCATTATTTTTCTTCCTCTTAGCATCGTTGGAATATGGAAAGCATTTGGATTTTGTAGAATGGCTTTTGTTCTCAGTTTTAAAACACAGCTTCTCTCTCTGCCACCCATGTGCAAACTGCATCAATTTGTGAGTTTAACCTTTTCTAAACACACAAGCACAGAGAAATCCCACCAGTTGCCCTCATTTTTGGTGGGCTGCAGGCGTGCATGGGTTATCTCAAGTTACTGACTATGATTCCTGTTCTGGATTCTCTGGATTCACCATTCTGTTGTAGGTTGAGGGAAATGAGTTCAGGTTCTGCCTTGGTTTGGTTTTCTTACCCAGGGGCAGAGAGGAGACAGGGAAATAAATGACATCTTAACTCTATTGTCTTCTCCTCCTTTAATGAACTGATTGAAGGATGTGGATGTGTACCAAGGGCACATTATGCCTCATTCTGGGTAGGCCTTTTCCTGAGTAATTTGGCCAATGGTTTTTGTTTCTGTGAAAAATGGAAATCTGTCAAGAGTAAGAGGTTCAGCAGAGGATGTTGTTGATGGCAACATTTGTCCTACCTGCTCATCTGTGCAGCAGTGTGTCAGGTTGTCTTCTTTACCCGAGGAAGATGTGCACTCTGGTTTTGGTAGTTAGAGGTGTCCACAGTTTATTGTAATCTTGTAGCCCCAGCTCTGAGTGTGTCAGCTTTAAAGTTTAACTCTCTGGTGCACATCCAAGTCTCTGAACAGCTGTGTGTGTAAGACTGGTTTAACAGCCCCCAAAGGAGCCTTAGATTTTGTTGTGGAGAATAAATAAATAAAGTTATATAGGAAATAAAATTAAAATCAGGTCTTCTCTTTCTCATATCTCATGTAATGAGGAAAAAGTTTAGTATCCAGACTTAATATAATATTAAATTTGGCAGATCAAAGCAAAGGTGAGAAAAGTTTCATATGGGGCTATTAGAACATTTTTATTTAAAATTCAGGTGGAGCTGATGTGTGTTCAAGGTTTTATGGGGTTGAAGGACAAGAGTTTGTTGGATTTTTTTAATTTTTCACAGGTAAAGTTCAATAAAAGCTGGAAAAAAATTCAGCGCTCTGGCCCTTCTGAGGGCGAGGAAAGCATCACCAATGCTACATGTCATACAGGTAGAGTGACTGAATGATGAGCACATTCTGAAAAAATTTAGTTTAATCTCAGGTCACCAGAGAGATTGAGAGTTCAGTTAACCCTTGGTGAATTCCCAGGGCCTGCTGCCTCAGAAGGGCTCCTCTGTGTTTTGACTGGAGGGAGCCTTGGGCAGCTGGCCTAAGAACAAGTACACCAGTGCCAAATGTGACTGAAATCGGGTGGATTTAGTTTATCTGCCTCTAAAAACCTCAAAGCAGTGAGGGGACCAGTGCCACATGGTTAGGAAAGGAGTGTATGTCCTGGCTGATGAACCTCTGTTGGCAATGAAGGTTGTTTCTCACTACAGCAATGTTTAAAAAATGGATTCGTGCTTGCTTGGCTATATGCAGTAGGTGTGGAAAAAAGCTAAAATACCGGAGAATGTAAATTAACAATCTAAATACTAGTTTCTAGTTATCAGCACAAAATTAGACATTAAATAACATGGGAGGCATTCATAGGCATCAGCATTTTTCCTTTAATTTTTCTGAAGTGTTGATTTCGTGTTGATATGCTTAGCATCATACTACTGATATTGTTTTTACTTCCCTTGTCAGTGCCTTTGATTATCAAAACATGGATAAATTTTTTCACACTGAACTAAAATCCATAAATCTATTCCTTGCTGAACCACTGTAATAGTCCTACTCTTATGTCAGTGATGTCAATAATGCTTCAAGTTCAGGCAGTCAAATGGAGGTTTCTTAAAAGAAGAAAAAAGAAGAAGATGCTCAGAACTCTGATCCTTGTTCTTAGTGTATGTTTGAAGTTTGGAAAAAATTATTGAGAACTAGAGATATCTATCTATATATTACTGTATCTTGCACCATGAACAGGATAGGTTTGGCAGTTTTATTTCTAATTCTCTGTGGTTTCCAGGTTTGTTTTTGGTCAGCAGCTATGTCTGCTTAATCAAACTGCAATTTTCAGTTTATGGTTTTGATGGCCAAATGTATTTTGTTTTGAGGGAACATGTCCCACTTTGCTAGTTGACCATGCAAGAGATGTTTAAGTTACAGGCACATATTATGAACAAAGAAAACAAAATAACTTGCATCCACTGATTGCCATGGTCTTTTAATAAGAAGACCAGTATACTATAGCAGTGACAAAAAGAATAAGATGTTAAGAAGGTGGGGCAACGTGGGACAGAGGAAAAGGTAATTAATTGTCACTCAGGTGCTTTACTTCCTTGTAAATGTCTTCAGTGTCATCTCTTGCAGTCATAGTTTAATAACATTATAATAATATAAATATAAATAAGTAACCTCATAATACACTCATGTGGGAATCTCCTACTCCAAAATACAGAACTAAAGAATCCCATTCCTCTGAGCTGCTTCTCCTCCCACAGGAGGCCTAGGAAAGGAAAGGATACTCAGACCACTTCAGCATTTGTTCTTCACCTTTCACCATTCATTCTTTGAATTTTTTTGATCTACCTTCTCTTTGTCACATCTCCTGGCAATTCAGGGGGAGGATTTGAAACCTTCCCAACACAGTTGCCACTGTTGGAGGCTTCATATTTTCAGCACCCTGTCAGCATAATCTCAACAGCCTAATGCTTATAACATGGTTGTAGAGGTGCTGAAGGTGGTATCACCCAAAAGTGCTCTCTGTGTAGGTGAAACGAAAAGAAAATCTTCTCCAGCCCAAAAACAATATTTACAGTATTTACACTTTCCAAAATGATCTCTCAGTATTCATAGTACCTGCATTGTCAATACTGCCAAGCTTGGGAACACAGGAGAATGGCGTAGATAGAGATTATCAGATGCATTGTAAATCTTTTGTTCAGCTGTCAGATCATCTGAATGAAGATGGTTTGGTGTCAGGCATCCTATTATAGCTGCTTCATGCTTAGACTTGTTTCATTTGTTCCCTGGGTGAAGCTGGCAGGAGTCACTGAAATATGAATGATCTTGCACCTGGAATCCTGAGCTTTTGCCCAGAAAATCTGCAGTGGAACCCTGTGTGAATAAAATAGCTCACATCTTGCTTGGTTCATCCCAATATTGATATCACTAATACTGATGGCAGATTAAGCTTCTGTCTTCAAAAATGACTGTTTTAATTATGGTTAAAATCCTCCTCTGTACTTTATAATATTTTACTTTGAAGTTATAGTGTTTCTCTGGGTGCCATTTTCAGATCTGAATATATTGTCCTGTAAACCCCACTAAGCTGCTTCATGCCCATTTATTGCCCTTAAGAATTGATTCCGTCCCCTCAAGCACTTCCTTATTTTTTGAACCTGTGCCTTTGTAGACTTTACAAGATCTGTTACCACATTAATCACTATAAATTCCAGTGTGTGCTTAAGGTCTTTAATGTTTGGTCCCAAGAGGCTTCACATGTACTACGTGAATTAAGAGTTCTTTACATACTGAAAAACGTGCAGAATAAAGACGTTCTCTAGAACTTGAAACACTTTGAGAAGTGGTTTATGCTTTGTAAGTGCTGCTGTGCCTCACATACCTCCATTTATAGCAGTGCTTTTGACACTTTCTTGGTAAATTTGGCTTCCATGCTCTGTAATTAATTGAAACATTCATTTATGCCTGACTGAAAACTTTTGATGGCTCCATCTTTTAATAAACAAATCAATTTTTTGTCTTAAAATTGCCCTAAATTCCAAAGCAAATAAAAAGTATTTGAAGGTCTGAACTTCATTTTTCTCCAGTGAGATCTATACACTCTGGTGCTCTGCTTAAGAACAGAGCAGGACGTGTCAATCAGAAATGCAGATACTGATTTACAGGGTATTCAATTAGAGCCCTGTTTAGTGAGGAGAAATGAACTGAGCATTCAGCTGACCACAGTGTGTTCTTTGCGAATTCATTACTTGCTGTGCTGGAAAACTAACTGGTCAAGGAAACTTGGAGTACCTGTCAGGGTTGCTACTTCAGAAAAACCCACTCGCCTCCGTCAGCACGGCTGTTTAGATAAACCGATCACTTCTCTAATCGATTCTGAGTGCTGAAAAGTCGCCATGGATACAAGATCCTGCAGCAATCAAAACAGAAGGTACGTTTAGAATTGGAAGTGACAGATTTATTCATCACATACTTAACAAGCCTTTGAAGGGAAAGAGAGAGTTTGTCAGAGTCCTTAGGCTGTGTATAAAAAGATTGTGGAGAAATACTCAGAGAATTGCCAATAGGCACTTCAGTTGGAGAGGACTGGGTAGTGTTTGCATTAGAAGCATTGCACAGATATGTTTGCTTGAAACTGTTGCTCTGGATGACAAAACCATCAAACTCTGCAAGCCTGTTGTCATTTATCTTCAGTCTCGGGAGTGAAAGGTCAGCTGCAAATTTCTGTCTTGTTGGTGGAGGGTTTCAAACAGTTCCAGGCTCAGCTTAGGAGGCAAGGAATGCAGGGCAGCCACTTCTGAAATCAAACCTTTGGATCCTTCTCTCATTCAAAGCAAACTTCAGAAAGTGAGTTTTTAATTTGCCCTACTAAAAGTTGCTAGAATCCTGAAGAAGAATTGCTTGGATTTCTGTGTGATCCTGCTGAGCTGCCTTCTGCCGTCCTGCTTTATTGTTGTCTGAATTCAGTGCATTTTTTCAGCCGGGTGCTGCAGGGATGTCGCCCCTTCGTTTGCTGATGATGCCACGCCGTGCTTTGGCACACAGGACTCAGTCCTCAGAAATTCACTCACTTGTATGAGTGAGATGGGAAACAAACCAACAGAATCTACTTTTACTGTGAAAGGTCATGGAAGACAAATTAAAATGACCAAAAGGAGAGGGCAGTGTTGCAGTCATTTCATTCTCTGGGATAAGCTCCTTGCAGTCTAAGAACTGTGCTGAAATTAATTTTGTCTCTTAGTTCTTTCAAACTGCTCAGAAATCACCTCTCCCCCTCCCACTTCTGTAAACTGGAATGTATATTTAATAAGAGGACATGCAAAACCAAACTCATTTCCTGGTTTCTCCTACATATAAACATACAGTGCTAATTGAATTTTTTTTGTAAATCAATGTTCACAGAAAAATAAAGCATGTTTCCTTAGTTCAAAGCATGTCTGGGTTGGAGGGTTTGGTGCTCAAATCAAGAAACCTCTGTGGCGCTATATAAACATGCAAAGAAAGTCAGTATAATTGATAGGATTTCTTCTTAACATTTTTTTGGTTTCCTTTTCAACCTGAGGCTTTCTAGTAAAACTTGGAGACCGAAATTCACTTGGAAAAACCCAAGAGAAAGAATTCAGTGAGTCTGTGAGCAGCAACTCGGCTGTGTTCAGCTGGTCTCTCATGCCAGGGAGGTGATCTGCCAGAGAGGTGCTTGTGCAGCAGAGAGGACACGAGGCAGGACTTGAAAGCTCCCAGTCGGTGCGTAAGTGCTCCATCAATCTGATTGCCTCAGCCGGTGTGGTGTGGGGCCCAGGCACGTGTTCCCTGGAGATGCTCTCCAGAATGAAAAGGTTCTGGCTCCACTGCATTTAGGAGTGCTCTTGCTTTTGCTTAGCAATTCTGTGATCGCAAAAATGAATTAGGTTTCCCTAGAATCTTCAGTTTGTGGATCTGAGTATACATCATTCGATGCTTATGTCTTTAAGCTCATATACACATTGTAAACTTAGACTATGCATTCCATTACTAGAAATAAATAGTGAAACAAAATTTGGTTTCAATTTAAGTGGATCTGGCTTAATTAGTACACTATTATATGTCTTCCTCTTCAGCATTCTGAGGGTTACACAATAAACGCGTGACAGAAAGAAAAGTTTTCATTAAAAAATTGAGGTTTTCTTTACTGCTATATCTGAAGCTAGTGCTATTCACAAAAAATTTGAGTGATGCCCAATATCCTTTTGCAAATCCTCAATGCTCCAAAGATATGCAGAGGAGTGTGATTTATGGTGCTCTCCTGTATCGTGTGTGTCTTTCTCCTTTGTTTCGAACACTCAGTCACGGAGGAAGAACACCTCCTTATGGCCTTCAGAATCATAAAAAAATTAATAGCCAGATTTTGGAGGAGGGTTGGGGAGAGTTGCAATCCCCAAAACACCTGGAATGTGTTTCCCAAAATATTAATCCTAGGAGTAATTTCTAAGAATTTTGAGAAGGGTAAAAGAGTTTAATGCTCCCAAGACAGTTGCAGGGATGTCTTTTAAATTATGCCTTTTTAAAAAATTTTGTCTTTTTGCTTCTCTAGCTAAAAAGAATTCTTGCTGTAGTTGTGTATTGTCCCCCTGCAAACATTTACCAGCTCCTCTGTGAGCACTGCTGGTCTCTCCTGGTGCACAGCCAACCTTGTTAGTGTAAATTAATGTTTTCTGGACTGGCAGAAGTAAGGAAAGAGATGTGCTGTTAGAAGGTTATTTAGACAGACAGACATAAGGGGGTTTTAATCCATTAAAATAGGTTTATGTTGATGTTTTGCTCTGAACCAAACTTGCAGTCTTCTATGGAATTTCATTTGTGAGGGTGCAATATTTTAGGCTACTCTGCTAGATCAAATCTGTCCCTATCCTTCATGTACAGGGGAAGAGGGACCATAGCAAGAGTTGATCTCAATCTTACATCTCAGCTCCCAGTAATTTATAAATGATAACTTATTTATAAATAGAATTTGTTGCATTTCTACTTATAATTAACTCTAATATCTACTCAAGGAATGATGTCTTAAAAAAATCTATAATCAAGAGGGAAATTTGTTGTTTGAATGTCAGTTTTCTTGGATAAGGAAACATGAAAGAATGTTACACATGTCACCATGAACAGCATATAAGGAAAATGCTTTTGTAGTACTTGATTCGGGTTAATCTTTATGTTATAAAATCAAGTAATTTTGCATCACTACTTAGATCTACAGTAATTTTTCCTCAGTTATTGTGTTAGCAGGTACAGCATGACCTTATTAAAACAGAAATCCTATTAATCCTTTGTACCAAAGTCACAAATCACAAGAATACACTGGGGTAGACACTCAGGTTTGAAAACTGAATTTACCTTTGGCTATCTTACTTCTTGATGTATGGACTTATTTTCCTGTCTGTATCCTTGGTGGACTTTATAAAAGGTTTAAAGTATGAGGTCTGAGATCAAAATTAATTTTGCTCTCTTTACACAACATACAGCAAATCCATATTAACAAACACAAAAACTGAAGTCCTGTCCTGGGATGCAGTTGTATAAATTACCTAATGCATCAATTACTTCTTTAAGTTTTTTTTTTTTTTATGGAAACTCATGATAAGTTTCGATTTAGAAGTACTATTATAGTATAACATTTCTAAACAGAGGAAGGAAACTATTTTATGCTAAGGAATGGACTATAATTCCTGAGAATGTAATGGGATTGTCCCTCGAAAACCTCAAACTGAGATACAACAACTTGCTTCCTGCCTTGGCTGTTGTAAGAGCAGGGGATTGAAGTGGCCACGGATTTGAACTGCACCCCCTGATCATAAGTTCAAACTCTCGACAAGTTTTGATTTATAGCCACGCAGGTTAGGAATTAGCAGAAGGCAGAGAGCTGCTCCAATAAACTCCATTGTGTCTGGTTATGTCCTTTGCCCTCTGAAGGAGGCTGCTGCAAAACAGTGCTGGGAGTTCTCTATCTGTGCTGGTTTTTTTGTGGGGCTGTTTCAATGGAGCAGTATGGGAATGGAAAATTCAGCCTGACAAATGAGTGAGCCATCCATTAATTCTGCCAGGCCTGAAAGGTATTGCTCTAAAACTAGAATCTCTGAAGGTATGAAACTCATTACCTCTTCATGCTGTCAAGTGCAACTAAAATCTAAATTTTTAAACCCTTTTTTCCTGACACTAATTTCCTTTTTGGGGTGAACTTATTTAATGCTCTTTGCAAGGCACTGAACTGAAACCTAAGTTTCTGGAGAGTTTCTCAGAGCTGTAGGTTCTGGTTAACAGCAGGATGATGCTCATTAGTATGACATTATTACTAGATAATTGGGCTGATAATGCTAATTCAGATCTTGATCACTTTGATAACAGCAAATAATGAAGCTGATAATGAGGAACTCTTGTTAAGTGGATATTTGTTCACAGAGCCTAGATTGACTACCAAATATATTTCACAAATGGTTTATTGCTTTCACTCTCTTTTCATTTTGGTGGTTCAAAACCACTAAATGGACATGGGACAGATCACCTAATTTTGGGAGAGTAAAATATAGGTGGCATATGGAGTCAGTCACTAAATGATTTATTACCTATTAAACTATCAATGGCTAATTTTATATTTTAAAGATAATACTGA
Organism: Donacobius atricapilla; assembly: GCA_013397315.1. Lineage (NCBI taxonomy): Eukaryota > Metazoa > Chordata > Aves > Passeriformes > Mimidae > Donacobius > Donacobius atricapilla. The sequence continues at coordinate 663,901 of WBMY01014425.1, forward strand.
TGGACTCTTTAACAAAATGGATCTAAGCATTTAATTCTGGGGAAAAAGAAATCACTAACACTATTAAAAATATATGATGTAAAAGTAAAGATGAAATTTAGATAAACTAATCACTCAATGTTTCAGCCTGTCAAGCTAATTTTATACTTTAAGTATTGTTTTGCCCAGAACTTTTTCTTCTCTCTAATGAGAAATACTTCCTTTGAATCTCCTGTTTGAATGTATGCTGGGGACGTGTGAATTATTCAATAAAAGATGTGATTTGCAAAAGTTCCAAGTTGGTTTGTGTCTGGACATCCAAGAAAAGTCTGTGCTGGCCACTTGATGGATTTCCCTCTTCACTGATTTTTCCCAGTGCTCAAAACAGTGTGTTAACATTTTATTTATTCATTGTTGAATAAGGGATGGCACATACCCATAACACTTTAATTTCTTCCTGTTATGGGAGGACCATAAGAATTCCTCCTGATGCTAATTAAAAAAAAAAAAAAATTGCTCATTTGTATACATTGTTTGCTGTTTACTCTCTGAATATTTAGCAGCAGAAAATTACTGGCAGGAATTGTTACTGACACAGCAAATTTCAAATTGACACTAGAGAGCATTTGTGGGAAATATGTCTCACAGCTGGAGTAGGAAGATTGAGTAGAAAATCATCACCTTAATACTCTGTGATCTGAATGGGTAAAGAAATCAGCATGTTTTGAATGTCTAAAAAATTAGTGAAAAACAGGCAGCAGAACAAGTGGCTTTTACCTGCAAGATAGCTTTTAAACAGCATGGAATTGCAAGCAATGCAATCATCTAGCAGGGAAGCCCTAAAGAGATCTCTCTTCCTCTGAAATTTGGTACTAAAAAAAAAAGCAGGTGACAATGGTGGCTGGGTTGTTGGATGATTACCTATAAGCCAAGAGACATGATGAAAATTCAGTGCCAATGGACCTGTAGCTGTGGTACAAAATATATGCTTATGAAGTACAAAATAAGTCACATGAATACAAGTATATGAATTATATAGAGTGTATTATTATAGAGTGTATAGATTTTCATGTACACTTCCTGGTTTTTTTTGCACCAAAGACATTGCTAAATCACAAGTGTAACAAAGCATGCAAGTGCCTTATTTCCTTAAGACATAAGGTTTGCTTTTCCTTTCTCTTCCCCCTTTAATAATTAGGAAATGCAAATAATAAAAGAAACAGAAAAATTACCTTGAGTTAATGGAATTACAGAAATGTTGAACCTGGATAATTAGTAAAACTTGGAAATGTATTGGGTAGTTTCAATATATCCATGATTTAGAAGACCACCCTTTTGTTTGTTAGTTTTTCTCCTGCCTGAACATTACCATCTTCATGTCCTTCTGGCAGTATAAGGAAGGTCTCAGACAGGTTTGCTCTTGATTTTAAAAAGTTGCAGAACCAAAATGAAATAAAAGGACCTTGGTGAAGAGTTAATAAATCTTCCCTGTCTCCTAGAAAGCCATGCTTCAAGTATTGATAGTGATGCTTTGGATGCACTTCCCCAGTGTTTTTGGGTGATATTTCAGAGAGCAGTGTGGTGAAAGGGAGCTAATATTCAGCCATCCTCAAAATTTTAGGTCTCATTGAAACCCAGATTGTACTACCTTAGATGTGAATTGTCCCACGGAGTTAAACACCTTTGTTCCTGGTGGAACAGAGTTCCTGTCAAAATGAGGCAGCCTGAGCTGCCTGAGGCCAGCTGAGGGCAGGATGTGTCACTTGCTGCTGCTCACGCAGGACAGCTGATTTACCATTAGAAGTCCAAGCCCACCTCCTTATTGTTCAACTGAAAAGAAGAAACAATTCTTGTTTGGCTTTTCAGTCGTGCAGTGTGAGGTTTAATTCCTCTTCTGTCATTACCTGAAAATACAAAGGTTTTCAGGACTGTGCTCTCTGACTTGGTGAGCTTGTCTGCTATAAATCTCCTTTCAATGCAAACTACACCTAGTCATTATTAAGGCTGGTGGTGGCTGTGTTTACATTGGAAATACAGAACCGCGTAAGTACTTCAAGAAAATATTGTGGAAGTACAGAACTACATAAGTACTTCAAGAAAATATTGCCACACTACTTGTGCTTCCGTTTGCAGAACTTGATTTGTTTTCACTGAGCCCTAGATTTTTTCTCCAGATTTGCTATACAGACCCTGAAATTCATTAATCACATGTTAACTCTGGGGTACTAACCTCAGCTTCACAAGGGGGTGGAAAATGTGGAGTGAGAGAAGGGCTAATTTTACTCTTGCTAATAGCTCTTAGGTAAACCAGTTCTCAAATCAACAGTTTTTTTTATTATTATTATTATATTTTTGCTGTTAAGTTTCTTAGTCTTTTTACTCTTTTAACAAAAGGCTGGTTCTTGGTTCTCTTAGTTAAACTGAGCTGGATGCCAGAGGAGTTTAAAGTTTTCTTCATGCTAACACTGAATAAAATGTGTTTATTTTCTTTGCTAAATAACAGGCTCTGCTATATGTTTCAATCTGTCTTTCATCTGGTATATTAGACATACATTATCGGTTTTTATTGAATGTACCAAGATATTTCTCTAAGAAATGATAACTATGTAAATAATTCAAATACCCAGAAATAAAATTACTGTGGCTTGCCTTGTGTGCTTTCTCCCCTGGCAATGTGATACCACAGGAATATCACAGGGTAGGGGGTGCTGATTCTTAATGAAGGACAAAGGATTCCACTTCCTCTACACAAGAAACTAAAGATTGTCAAAATATGAAAGAACAGCTGATATATTCTGATTTTCCAACAGACCCCTAAAATCAGCATCAGAGAATAAAAGCTGAGGAAAGCAACAGGCTTGAGCTGTTTCAACAATGAACGCCATCACAGTGATGTGGGCTGCCCAGAATCCTGCCAGAGAGCCTGTTCCTGAGCCTGGTATGGGAATGACACTGGAATTGTGATTTAACTGCATACTGCAGCTGACATATACCTCTATCTCTAAGTTTAACCTACCTTTATGCAAGATATTTGGTACCATTCCACTAGATCAGAAATCTGGTGTAACATCTGGTGTAATGTCTTCAAATCTGTAAATTTTCTATTTAACAGTACACCTTACACTTATGAAATATCTAAAATAGCCTGGTCACTGAGCACTGGCCTCTGACAAATCCTGTTAATAGGGATGGTCTTACCAAAGTGATTTTTCTAAGGGAAGTAATATCTAGGCATAAAATAAATGTTCATCTTGTGTAATTGTTTAATGTCCAAAGTGGCTCTAAAAAGCCCTATTGCTTGCAGGCTAATGGTCAAGTGCAAGCAAATGCAGCGTGTTGAAGGACAGAGGATGGGAAATTGGCCGTGCTGGAATGAGAGGGCTGATGTGAGAAGCAGAGCATTTCAGTGAGGATGTGAGAAATACATGTAATGACTTTCAGGAAAAATGAATCTAGCAAAAAAGCTTAGAACTGCTGCCAGACCTAACGTCGCTGATGGTTTTACAAGACAGAAAAAAAAAAAGAAAAAGAAAGGAGAGCAAATGAATTTTTTCTGACAATACTCAGATTGGTATTATACATTTTGGAACTTATTTGTGTAGTTTGGTTTTTAAATTACAGCAATATTAAATCAATTCTTAATAGTTTCAATGATTTTCTACATTTCTAGGCCTTTTGATAAAAGGAGGAAAACAATATATTACTCCCCTTGAAATCTATTCTGCTCCATACTTCTACCTTACTATTGTGCAGTTAGGGTGTAAGAATGTTGCTTGGGACATAAGTTACACACTGAAATATTGCTGCTGGTATTGTGTAAGAAAATATATATATGCATATATGTGTGCGTATAAAATATCTCATACACTTTGCAGGTCAAAATATCATCCTTTATCTTTTGTGGATTGAAGAGAATACTGTAAAGAGACTTGTGCTTCTAAGTCTACTTCAATGAGTGTGTCTCATTTTCTTAAAACTGAAGTACCTTCTGGGGAAAGGAAATGTAGCAGATCCTGATGTTTTACCGAGCAATGAATCATTCATATACAATTAATGGAACCTGAAACACCTCCTTTACCAGAGAAAATACAAACAACACTTTCCCCTTTGAAAAAAGTGGGTAGCTACAGAACTTGGGAAACATAAAATACTGGAAACAAATAATAGTTTTGTTTGGCACTTTGGTTGTATTTCAACGGTATGTGTTTGTTACTTTTAAGATGTTCCACCAAGGTGGATAGAATAAGATTGTAAATTTAACACAGGTCAGGTTGGTGTTTTTGTTTCAGAAAAAATGCCTTTGCTTGCCAGAATCTCTTGCTGATGCCAGTGAGTGAGGTGGGAGGGTGACACAGACTTCAGAGGAATCAAATGCCATTTATCTGCATCATGTTGTTATCTACACATGCTTTTTGAAAGTGCTGTTTCCTTACTTGCTGATTATGATATGAATCACATTATGAGCCATTTGTATTCTCATATCTCTCTACTAAACAAGCTTTTACATGGGCAACTTTGGTGTGATTCCCGATGTCCTGTGTTGCTGGGAAATGATTTCATGTCTTATGAATACTTGGTCTAGGATATGCTATGAAAAATATCCTTAAAAAATCTGCTGAAAATACTTATGAAGTATTTGAGGACCCATAACTCTATAACTGACTACCACAAATTATATTAAAGAAGGAGAATGAAAAAAGTAATTCTTTTGCTGATGGAAGTTGGCAGATGTATCACTCATTTTCTTAGTGAAATGGATTCAGCGGAATTAATGTTGGACATAAAACTTCCTTTGAGAGGCAAAACTGCTTAAATTGCAACCTTATAAATATGATCAGTCTTTCGTAGGAATAGGAATGAAGATTTCTAATAAAATACAGGCTTAACTGGAAAAGTGCTTTAAATGTGTGCAGGATAGGGTACAGCCATTTCCAAGAACCAAACCTGGCACTCCTGTGTGTCTCTGCTTGTGTGGGCAGGCACATCTTTGGGGCAAACACAATGTTTGTTTTCTGTGGGCAGAACTGATTTTGTTTGGGAAGATTGATTTTTTTATTTTAGCTTCAGCTGTTGCAATTCTTCCTTTCAATCTCGAGTTAAATTTTCAGACTTCTAGCCAATGATGCAGCCATTCTGCAGAATGCAGCACAACCCCTATTCCCATGAGCAGGGGATCCTTATTCTGCTCTTCTCCAGCCCAAATAACCATCCTATGTGAGCAGCTGCTTCCATTTTAAGGGTGTTTCTGACCAGGTACTGAGCTCTTGCCTCGCTGCTAATATTATTATTTCATTTAATAGTGAAACAACTGCTTGGCTCAAGTGTCTTATTCTCCCTTTTGTCGTGGAAGAACTTTATCTTTTTGGAAATGGGCATTCTTAGGAGGACAAGGGTGCTTCGTACAGACCATGTAATGGTGGTCTGAGGCAAAAATTATATCTTTGTTAAAATAGTTGGTCTCAGGAAACTGCCAGTTGGCACAGTGAATTCAGAGAATTGTGTGCATCAAGGTTGGATTGCTAACATTTGCATGAGAGTTTGGGCACTTTTTTTTTCTTTATCAAGGCTTTCTTTTTTCTAAGACAATTTTGTATGGTGTTGTTCAGTCAAACACATTTCTTAAAGGCATTGATAGAAAGGACAGAATTGTGTGCCTCAAAGGGACCTTTTTAAGTTTGATAAACTTTTTTTTTCTAATTTTTTTTTGGCTTTTTAGAAGTTGTGGGAGGCAAGAACCTAATCAGCCAAACAATAAGTTTTATGTAGGTACTTTATATATAACTGAACCAAAATTGCAGTTCTCTGCCAGCTTTCAAAGGCCATGTCATTATGTCCCAATAATATATGTATATATGTTCAATTTTTAAAATTTCAGATTGGCTCTGAGTTTGAGTTCCTGGTTTAGTTCTTGACCAATCTGGCTCCTATTAAAATTTCCTCCTCCAAGATGCCTTTCCCATCTTCCCCTTGGTCTGTCACAACATTAACATGGTAGTTGCTGTGCTCACCCTGCCTTTTTGAAACCTAACGGACCCTCTCTGAATTCAGTGGCTCTGGTAGCTGGAGAACCATTTGTGATGAGTGTGTTGGTATTTTTAAACCTTTTGTTGCTGGAGTACTTCTTTAACCACTACAACAGGAGCTCCTTGATGAAGCAATGAAGCAGAAGCCAGGTGCTGTTCCCTTGCTCAGATTATCCTGTGACTTCACGGGGAGTTGTCCCCTTGCAGCACTCAGGGAAAGTGAACTCAGTCCCCTAAGCAGGGAGAATTTACGTGCTGGAGAGGTGCAAATGCTTGAACTTCTTTGTGGCTGCTGCCACGGGGAAGCTGAGCAGCCTTGGACAGCAGCGGCTGCACCTCCTGAGCAACACATTGGGTCAGGATTTCAAAGCTTAAACAGGTGGTGTCAGGTGTGATTCAAAGCTTAAATCTGTGATTTATTTTTTAATTTGTAGCCTGGACTAAATATGAGTCAAGTGTTTATGCCAATCTTCTTTGAAGTCCAATTGGTTCTCTTAACCAGATACTGTTTTGTTTAAAAAAAACAAACCAGATGTCCTCATGCATCCTTGGATGTTTAAAACTGTGATGCGTCCTTAGCACCTCAGCTAAAATACATTTATTTACTCTTCTTTCATGGTTCATCAAGTGACTTTGAGCACGAGCTATCAAAATGATGTGCCTGGCAAGATGAAGAGGTTTGTAGTTGGAAAATGAGGGTATCCAAGTATGTCCCACTTGGCTTGGGAGTTAGCAGGAACTTCAGATTTGGGAAATGAGTCAGTACCTCGCTCAGGAAATCAGCATGGGTATGGCAACAACAAGTAAGACACACCAAAGGATTTGTTATTCCTTTCTTTCTTTTTTTCAAGCATAAATGTGACCCAAATAACTTTGTCTCTGCTCCCTCAAGGACATGCTCATTATTATTCTGTGTAGGGTCAGGATGGGAAGGAGGTGGGTTATGCTGTGCTTAACAATGGGCCTGAAGAGCTTAACCAAATCAGACCAAGGATAAAGGAATCGATAGTAAGAGACAAATAAAATAAGCAGCGCTGCTTTCTGAATATCACATTAGTGTCACACATTCTCCATTCTGTTTTGTGAAAGAGAAGCTCTGAGCTCATATAAATGTCTGTTTGTTTTTCAGGTGTGGTGGTGCTGAAGAGCTTTTCCTCTGTAGTGACAGAAAATTGAGGGCAGACAAAGATGGATTGGGGGGAAAAGCAGAACACAAACACAAAAATAAGTGAGATAAAGTAAAAAACCTAGGGCCTGGTATTAGTTATGAGGAAGTAAAAAAGGGATCATCAGAATGAAAAGACACCCCAGCCTCTCTTTCCTAAACAAAAAAATGCCACCAGCAATGATGAGAGACCCTAGTGGCCCATGCATTCCAGTGGTTCTGGGGTAGGATTAATCTATCCCAATTTAGGTATCCAAAGAATGTATTTTTGTATTTGACAATTTATAATTTCTAATAAAGGAAAACAACTAAGCGCTGTAAAGGAATAATTGACCCTATTGCAAAGATAGAAATTGGGAGAGTGTGTAAGTCCTAGGACATCAGTAATATTGTGGTATCATGGCCTAAATGTAAGTGTAGGCACAGCTTCCCATTTAGTCAGGATTTTTATATATCCCTATTCTTAGTGCTTTTTCTTTTGCTGTGTTTTGGAAACAGAGAGGCTTGTGGCTGCTTTCTGTTTGTTACTCTAATGATTTTACCAGTGAAAACACAACTCTCTTTCTTGGCTTTTTAATCCAATCATCTAGATCTGCATGCAGTGGTTCACAGTCAGCATGGGAAATTTCAGTTGAAATGCTGAATTTTTAATGTTTTCATTGAATTGTAAATCTTGGTGAATTCATTGATCTATCACCAAGAGACATTTGGAGAAAATTCATAGACATGTTTGGTTAAAAATTTCTGGAGAAAAGGGATAAAAAATGCCTGGTTTTGCTGTGTTTTTGCTTGTATTGTTATATAAAAAGTTTTCCATACCCCCTAAAAATCATATTTTGTTTGAGTGAGTCTAGATTCCAGGAACAGCATTAATTTCTGGGTAAACATGCAGAAGGAGAGAGAGATTCTTTACTCCCCCAGTTCAGAAGTTTAGTTCTATTTCCTGGACAGCCACTTTTAATTGCAGAGCTGCCCATTTGTTGTGTTCCTGACACTGAATCCTGCATAAAATCATCGCATTTTGTTGCTGACTTCATAGAAATAAGTTTGACACTGCTAACTTGAGAGGCATCTTTGAACTTTGCTGTGAGAGGGTAAAAAAAGTAGTAAGGAATAAAAATAATATACAATAGATTAAAAGGTGCCGGAACCCCAAAATGCTCATGCCTAATAAAAAAAAGATATGAGATTCCTGAAGAAAACAGAATTATCTGGCTTCGTGTGGAAGGTCACTCTGCTACCTGTGTGGTGCAGAAGAGACTGAACTGAGAGCTGTCCTGCCAGGGAAGCAGGAGAGAAATGAGAGGAAACTTCCTGCCTGTACAGCTGCGAACATCCGAGAAGGAGGAGTGGAGAGCCACCCACTCATCCAGAAATGCCTTTCAAGAGTCCTTTTGAAATGGTGCACTTGGGAGAGCGTTTACCTGAACAACAGCAAGTAATCCCTAATTGAACTGCCAGAGGCTGTTTCTTGGCAATGCAGAGCGTTTTACTTTCATCCTTCCCTTTTCTGGTGCTGACTGATAGATAGGCTGGTTCTGCAGTTGCCGCTGCAGTTGAAATCATCACAATACTATCAAGTACTGTTTGGAGACGGTTTTCGTTCTCTCTCTTTTCAGTAACTTCATCAAGACCAAACCAAACCAATTGGCTTAAAAACACTCGAGCTATTTAGAAACAAATCCTTGTGTACATAGTTTTGATTTATGTTAGTCATCCAAAAATGCAAAAGGTAATAAATCTTAAAACAAAAGTTAAGTTTCAGTATGAAGTAAAAGCATCCATATACCAAGATTCATTGAAAAGTTACTTTGAATTAGCTGCCTATCATGGGTCTAGTTGTATGTGTACATACAATTTAATTAATTTCTTGCTACCTTTAAGTTTCTATTTTAAAAAAAATTGCTGCTATGTTTTAGTCGCTGCTGTGGCTAAACCCATGAGATTTTAAGGACAATATTCTCTCTTCATGCCTGGGTCTTGAGTATAGTTTTTTATTAAAACAGCAAGTTGGGAAAAGAAAATCTGTTCATGAGAAAAGAGCCATCCATCTACATGCCACATGCTCAGAGTCTGGATCAGTTTGCACAGCCTGTTCTCACTGAGCCCAGCCTTGTTCACATGTGCTACATTTAGTATCAGCTGATGCATTATATAGAAACATGTTGTGCTTTTCAATTCTTTGTCAGACACCTACAGGTTTCCTTTAGTAATTTTAATTTTATTACGAGAATACTGTATCTGGACCTTTTGTTGACTTTGTTCATTGCTTTCACAGCAAGACTCTTCTTGAAAATCATTACAGACTCAATGAATCTTACAGATACCATAATGTGAGTATGTTCTCATCTTTCTTCCCAGAGGTGGTGGCCCCTGCTGAGTATGTAAACAGAAATGCAACCAAGTGTTGGCTGCAAGAAATGATGAAATAAATGGTTTAAACAGCACCAGGAGTTTGGGTGAACCAGACTCTCTTCTGGCACTGATGTTTTTTCTGGGTTCTGTAAAAGCAAAAACCCTACAGCATTTAGAACAAGAAAACTCTTCAGCCTTCCCCTTTTAATAACTAATAATTTACTTATTTTTAAAATTGTTTCTGTACTTTGCACTTGAGGACAGAGAGCAGGTAGGGACATGGTCACATATATGGCACAGCGGAATCCCACCAGTGTGTTCAGTTCAATCAGTCAATGTGTGACAAAAATATAGAACTGCAGCTGAAAATGCTGGAATTGCTGCCACTGTGGTGCCTGTTCTTATTTGTAAGTACTGGAGGAGGAGTTGTATTTCACCTGTTGTCCATGAAACTGGTAGGGGAATAGAAATGAGAAAATTCAGCAGCTTGTCCACATAAAGAAAGTCTTGGGCAAAACCTGTGATAGATTTTAAGCTTTTAATGTCCTTCACCCCAGCACTACTCTTGGTGAATTTGCTGTTCCCAGAGAGATCATGTGGCCATTTCTCTCTATCATTTGAAAAACTTTACCCTAAAGAACTAAGGTTTTATCCAGCAATTATTGCAGGTAAAAAAAATCCCAATGCCTACATTATCTTATGTATTTATTATTTATTTGAAAAGAAATCCATTAAATATCTCACCTGGATTCCTTCAAAGTGCTGATCTACAGCATCCCTAGAAAGGGGACGTTGTTGGTATTTTAGGCCACCTCTCTCTTCAATTTGATTGGTGATTTCTGATTTATTAATGATTCACACTCACTCCCCATCCCTATGTAAGATGGGATCAACCTCATCCCAAAATTTGACACAATCGTGGCAATGATTGAGGTGATTAGTACTAGCCATCAGTTTTGCTGTTCAGAATAAAATGTGGCAAGTGAATAAAGCCTGATGGCATGGCTGTGCAAAATTTCATTTAACAGCTCATTGCAGGCAGGCCAAGTTGGATTGCCAAATATATCAAATCACTTTTATAGATCTAAGCTGTCTACCTTCTGATTTTCTTAATCGTAAATGGTATAACAGATATTGCTATGGTTTCCCCATGCATTGTAAAAGGAAAGTGTTTCAAATAAGGAGCAGAGCGAGTTGATTTGTTTGGTTAAGTTTACAGGTATAGGTTGTATGTACTCCAGATGTTTGCACACATTCCCAGAGTCCTAGGGCCCTTTGTTTCTCCTGAATCCACTCTGAATATTCCAAACACATACAGTCAGTAGGCAGTTGTTGTCAATGAGTTACTAAAAGGGCTCGTCTGTTATATTTATGTATTTTTCTTCCAAGAATGAATAGTTTTTGCTGTGTTGTTTTCAATTCCAGATACGAGGAAATATGCCAGAGTACAAGCTGCTTGCTCTGTTTACAGCTACCTTTTTGGTTCTGATTTTTAGTACATGGGATGACAAAGTGTATTCCTCTCTTCCTGGCATTGAAGATTTAGCTGGATTTTTACAACAGATCTGTATCTATAATAATACCTAGGTGTTTCTGCCTTGTCATATGATCTCTACACACTTCACACACCTGTTCTGGGGGGAAAGGAGTTGCTATTATCTCTTTCTGAAAGATGAGGAGATGAAGCATAAAGAAGGAAAATGACTTCTTTAAGATCCCGCACAAAGCTTATGGTGAGTTTCGGATAGAACAGAAATCTGTTGGGAGTTCACTTTGATTCTGGCTTTGGATATCTGAGCCCAGTTACTTTATTATCACACAGTGATAGTTAACTCTGTAGATCTCCAGGATTCTCCTTTCCACCTGCTTCTTATGAATGAGATTCTGAATAATTGTCAGAAACGTCACTTGATAGTGGGGGAATCCTCAGTTCTACTTTTCTAGGCCCCATGAAGCCCGGATGAAATGTCTATGGCTTGGCTGAGTATCATTTATTGAAATGACCTTCACTGCTTAGCAGGAGCATGATTTGTCAGCTGTACTAGGGAGTTATACTTTGTGTGAGTTTAGTAGAAATGTGTTAGAAATGTTAGCTCTCACTATGGGAATGGAAATTAGTGTGGGAAGGTTCACACGGGGGTCAGGACAATTGTCACATAATGCTTAACTAAGCCAAATTAGCTTCTAACACTAGAAGGTTTTTACAGTCAAAGGATTATTCAATATTTTGCAAACTAAAGGCCCTTCAGGGCTGAGACGTCAAACCCAGAATGCATTTGTACATCCAAAAAGAAAAATTAAAATCAACTAAAACCAGGGAATGAGAAATTAGAGTTCAAATTCATTTTGGCATTATTTGAGTAGATCACTGCAAAGGAATTTCTGTGAACAATTACTGTCATTCAATAACTAAGTTCAAATTTTCAATAACCTTAAAAATAATTTAGTTTTTTCAATCTATTGGTGTTGGAGTGGGTAGAATATCTCATACATAAATAAAATGCATACCAGAACAGTTTAATTCTGCCAGTAAATGCTGCTCAAAAAGAGAAATGGAGGATTACTTTTCACACTGATTGGTACTTAGCAGTCTAAACCTGGATTTAAATTTGCATAAGTGACACTATTTTTCAAATTATAAATATAAGCCAAATCAGTCTTATCTTACAGCTTTTCTTCCACGGAAATGAAGATTTATGACATTATGCTGTTTGTGGATAAATATAGGAAGAGATGCCTGAGATATTTTTGTCTTTCTTATGGACTATTGCCCCTTTAGCTGAACCCAGACAATCAGGTCTCAGAAATGCAACAGAAGTTGTGCAATGAAACCATTTGGTACAGGGATATCTCCAGTGTATCCTATTTAGGAAAGGGTGACGGTATTTGTTCAGTCCTTATTAAACTTGATACAACTTTTACTGATGTGCAAGCAACAGCAAAACCTCTCTGGAGCTTTTACTGATTGGTTGCACATTCTTAGTAAATTCAGTCAACCTTCACCCGTTTTGCTTCTTATAAAGCTTTTTATTTCTCTTTGGATGTTATCTGAGCACAAATATTCCATGTTCCGCTTAAATTCCAGGCAGACCTGTTGGTAGCTGTGTGTATCTCACCCTGGCATTGTGCTTTCAGAGGAAGAAAAATAGGAAGAAATGGTAAGAAAGGACATTCAATTCTCTGCACAGTAATCGATACAGACACCTTGGATATGAAGCAACTGTTAAATAAGAGCTAACATAGGCCTTTTTTTTATAAAGAACCTTTGGTCTCAATATCAATTGAATACCAGCTGGTAGATGAATACTGAAAAGCACTGAGACTGACCTGCGCTATGAACAAGACCTTCTGAATGCTGCACAATTTTTATCACCTGTCCAGTCGACAGCAAAGGAAGCTATATGGGTTGGGTGGTCATTAGGAACCAAAGTATTAATTTTTTCACATTTAAATTGTGACTGAACATTGTAGGGTATATGGCCGATTTGGTTGTTACTGGATTTGCGTTCTCTTTGAAGGGGCTGGAGAGAATAACTACAGGAAGGTGTGCATAAGGAGGGAGGAATTCTTATTTTAGCAGTCATTCATCTATCAGACAGCAGCAAATGTATTACCATAAGCGTCCATTGAAAGACAGCATTTGTATAATTGGAAAATGAACTCAAAACCTGCAAATTACCACTGGGTTATTTTTTATTTAAAAATAAGCAAAACAAAGTGAGAAAGCATTCTCCTATTTCTTTAATTGTTTTGGGACATCCTATTGAAGTACAATTTGTTCTTTTGAAATTAGATCTGCATCATGGGATTTTTGGTAGTACTTCTTGCTATGTGCCTTGTAAATCATTCCTAGCACAAATTATTCCTGAATGTAACCACCAAAAGACCCCTCCAAGAGAGAGAGGTGCACCTCATATTATTTTTGACTGTACTTAGTATTTCAGAAGCTGCTTGCTGAAACAGAAGGGCATCCTTCAGACATAACTTCACAAAGGGCTTGTGGGATTTTTCTTCCTGCCTCATTACAATTATAGTCTGCAACCACGTAGAAAATGTCACTTGAAGTGTAAAAGCAGGAAATATTGTCTTGAACAAGATGATGCATTGGGCACGCTCTCAAAGCCAGTCCTCCTTAAAACTTCAGCAATCTGACTGAAGAGTTCAGAATTGATTTTCTCTCTTTTTCTTCTCTCCAACTTTAATTTGCAGTGTTGTAGAGTGCATTCATGTTCCTCTAAATGGCACAGCAGTCTTGGGCTCCATGCTTTTGTCTCAGACAGTTGCGACTAAAACAGGTACTTTCTTTGTTAACAGCTCTGCTGAGCTAATCCCTGAATTGATCAGTGGGAGACAAAATGCGGGGGCCCTGGAGGGAAAGACTGAAGATGTAGGATGTAGAAAGCAAGACGTCCACAGAGACAAGAGGGAAATGTTTCCAGCTGTTTCCATCGCCAAAGGAGGGATAATCTGTGATGGATGACTTCAGAAACAATTGCTGAGATGCCAAAAATGGGGTCTTGCCTTCACAGCCCTCACACCTGTGGGTGGCAAGGAAGGATGGAAGGTGGCTCCTTGTTCTTTGCTGTGTACCAGAGGTCAGTTTGGCAGTGTAAGACTGGCAGCACTCACTGATTTATTGCAGAACAGAATATAATGCATTACCACAAGTATCTATTGAAAGACAGCATTTATACAATTGGAAAATTTGCTCAAAGTCTGCACGTTGCAATTGGATCACAGAAAACATTGCATTGAGGGCATAAAAATCAAGGATTAGAAGCTCTTAAATCTTTAGCTGCCTTATTTAACAGAGAGAGGCATATCAGTGTATTTCCAGATTTTATAAAAATCACTAGATATTTTTTAGTTTTAGGGAGCTTAAAGGAATTTTGAAATACAGTTCAAATCGCATTTCAAATATTTTAGAGCAAATGAAAATATTTGCATTTTACTTTAGCCCTGTTTTCCTAATAAAGGAGATAAATATGGTGAATTTTTGTCCATCCTGTGCTCATTATCTTGTTACAACTAAGTTTGACAGCAGCATAATATTTTAAATTAATAGTTCTGTTGAGGGCAAAGAGACAGTAAAGGCTAAAATCTCACTATGATGTGAGCTCAAGTCAGGTACTCCTCATGGCCTGCCTGTCAGAGCAGGCAGAGGGACAAATAGGAGAGAAGCTGAGGATATGGGGAGGCTTTGGGGGATGTATTGAGATCCTGTTGGAGGCTGGAAGAAAGGATCCTTAGCTGTAAATAGAAATTACTGCTTCAGTAGAGAGGTGTGGGGATTTCAGGCACAAATCCACAGAGGTGAGGTCTCAAGTTAAATACAAATACATTCCTGCATAAACACAGAAACAACAGTCCTGTGTTTGAATATGAACATGTTCCACTGGTCTTTAAGTCCTGAAGCTAAAACTTTTGGTGCTGTAGAGAGTGAAAAATAATGACACCCAAATATTAAAATCTTCATGGGGAAAAAAAAGTCTCCACCAATACCACCAATAATGCAATTAGATATGAGTAGTAATGTAGTGAGGAAATCAGAACAAACCTTTCCTTTCTTTGTCCATATTTTTAGCCTGACAAAGAGTGGCTTTCCTAACAAGTCTGCAGAAATCCTGCTGTGAGGAGGGGGTGAGCACCAAGGAAAAGTTAGGGCCAGTGTATCCTTCTGAGTTCCAGAAAGGCAGATTTATGGGTTGGGTGTGTCCTTATCAGGTTGATCTGGTTTGTAGCTTGTGTATGAAAATGACTTGCTCTGGACAAATCCTTACTTTGCTGAGAACATTAAAATGTCAGAGAGTTTAATATAGAGGAATTGGAGAGAGCCTTACTCGAGAAAGAGACAAAATGAAATTCTTAAAACAGATTTTGAGACTGCTGTGAACCCTTTTTGTCTGTCTTGAATAAGTGTGTTCCACTTTA
This sequence comes from Donacobius atricapilla, assembly GCA_013397315.1. Taxonomy (NCBI): domain Eukaryota; kingdom Metazoa; phylum Chordata; class Aves; order Passeriformes; family Mimidae; genus Donacobius; species Donacobius atricapilla. The sequence continues at coordinate 679,354 of WBMY01014425.1, forward strand.
ATGAGATTATTTTGAGGCTCCCATCAGGTTTTATGCACAATTTTCTGCTGATTTTCCAACAAAGGCTTCTTTCTGTTTTCCAATAGAATTTCCTTTCTATTGGGTTAACAGTAATGTCTTTATTGCTGATCAAATGTAGTCAAGTTAACTGACACAAAAATTATTGAAAAAACTTATTGTTCTGATTCATATATTTACACATTTATTTCTTTAAATGTATATATATATATATTTATATATCTCAATTATGCCAATATTTATTTTGTTCTTTGGCTGCCTAATCTAATGCTTGCAAGAGCATTTCCTTTCCCCATCTCAGGGTAGATACAACTGGACACTTTAGGGGTATTATTTCCCTGCTGTGTCGTCTGTGAGGAAAAAGGAATGAGAAACCATTCAGTATGAAGGCAAAATAGATGGATAAAGGCAACCTATAGCTTAGCACCATTTGCATACCCTGTAAAATTCAGTTCAACCAAATCCACTCCCTGTTTTTATGAAAGAAAAATAATACATCTCTGAATTTTGTACTTCAGCCTTCGTTTCTCCTCAGAGAAAGGGGAAATACTGTAATTCCAGCTTAGTGGAAATATTTAAGCCTTTTACTCATCTTGTGCATAAAGCTGATAACCCACGCAGTTGGGACTGCTTATTTATTTCTTATTAATTCATTTCACTTTTTATAAGTCAACCAAGCATTCAGCATTTGTAAAGTGATTCTGGAAAATTATTTTGCATAAGTAATAGTAAACACTGGCATTGCCTCCCGACAGGGAATGAGAGTGATTCATGCAATTCCCAGTGGCCTATTGAACAGAAACAGGGACTGGAGCCATGAATAGCTCACTGGCTGAAGTTTGGCAGCAGAAAAAGCCACGCTGATCAGCTGTGCCTTCACCAGCAGGCATCCCCTGCATCAGTGGGAATTGCTCACTGTGGGGCATGGAGGGGCACAGAAGGAAGATTTGGCACACAGACGTGGAGCAGGGGGAGATGGAGAAAGAAGAAGAACTCATACCAGGAAAAGAAAATTCGTTGTGCACAGTGCTCTGCTTTCTCCTATTAATTTATCAAGATTTGTAGCAACGCCAAAAAGTTTTATATTCTGTGAAGCTCTCCAGCAAGCTTCCAGAGTACGCCTAAGATTTTACAGCCTATGCAAATTCAGTTCTGCTAGGGCTGCCAAGTTCTTGGTATTTAAATGGGACCCCATTACTTCAAACAATTTTGCTGTCATCCATTACACAGGAAATTCTTCCTCTTTCTCCTGTTTGTTTTAAAGCAAATCCAGTTTCAACTTAATTGTAATTTAGACTTTTATCTTTAAAAATCAGCAAGTGAGCCAATGAAAGCAGTCTATAAAAACATAAATAACAGAGGTAATCAGATATTGAAAATAAAATACATGAAACAAAATCTCATCAAGTAATGGACTGACACAATTCTCTCATTTCTCTTTTTGTTTCACAGCAGCTAGATTGTCAGATGACTCATCTGCTTTGATTTAGAATAAGATCTGTTTCTGTAGAGTCAGTAACTCGTATCACTGCCTTTTGTCAGCGAGAATTAGGCTTCGAAAAAGCTGCACAACCCAGAACGGTGCGCAGTTCCTACTGCACTGCTGAGATATTTTGTTTTCCTCACATCGAGTGCTATTGTTTCAGTATTGGTGCTAGGATCCGAGGGCCATTGCACGGAAAGCATTTCCATGGACTGCAGGAAACTTTCTGCCAGTGTTCCTGAACACTTTGGCTCGTTCTGCCAAGCCCAGACCCAGAGCGGGGCTCTTCGGCCCCTTTGGGGATCCTGCTGGCCGGATCTACAGAATCTCTGACTTCAGATCCAGAAGGAAATAAATGAGTGCTGATGTTTAAGCACCTGAGCAGTCGGAGTCATGCTCTCTCTCAGTCAGACTCAGAGGAATCAGACCCTTGCAGAGGAAGGAGGATTTTCTGCTCTGAGCCAGCTTGGCAGGGGAGGACTCTGGATGCACAAGGTATTTCTGCAACCTGAAGCAAATTCAGTTCCCCCTAGTTCTAAGAAAAATAACAATACAAAGAAATATTTTTCCCATAAATTCTTACATAATTTCAAAGGGAAATATCAGTCACATTTTGGGTAATTTGAAGGGCTAATGACTATTAAAGCAATTAAGAATGGAGACAAATAAATAAACAGAGCACAATATTAGGACAATAAAAATATTGGATAGGATGGAGAATGGGAATAAGCAGTGAATAACATAGAGTAAGGGGAAATAAAACACAAATGTAAAAATTTTTATCCTACCCTGCAGCCCAGGGGGTTGTTTCATGTAACTCTGTAGGGATTTTTACCAATAATAATGAACAACTCTATTATAAAACGTGTGTCTGTACACATAACTACCACAAAAGCTACAGGAAGGACCATTAGTAATTATTATGAGCATTAAAAAAACCCAAAACACCAAAAACCCCCTATGCTTTTGCTATCTGCACATGGTTGTCATCTTGGCTCAGTGAGCTCATTAGAAAAAAAGAAATGGTTTTGTTTGATCGTGAGGTAAATGATACTCTACAGGGACTGCAGCGAGTGTTCCCTAAGCCAAAGCCAGTGTGTGAAGCCCATGTTCTGCTCCTGGGCTGGGAAAACAAAAATTAAAAAATCACAGCACTTTATATGGCACACCAACACCTTTCAGTTTGTCAGTTTTTAATATTCTGGTGTGGCTACAGTTACTCAACACAAGATAACTGCAAATGTTTAATTTTTACAATAGAGCTATCTTGATTTATTGGGAAGACAATTATGTTTAGCTGGTTCCATTAATAATTAAACACTTCCACTGGTTTTCCAAATCATTGCCAAACAAATGAGAAGGCTTTTAATTTTCCTACCTCAAATAATTGCTAAAGGAGTTCTTTGCAGCTTTTTTGGATGTCTCAGGATCATATTCTTCCGCTTTTTTCTTTTCCTATAATCTGCTCTGTAAGACTTCCTGTTAGTTTATAACCCATAGAAATTGAAAATGCTGCAAATAGTCAAGCTGAACATTTGAGACCACAAAGAGAACAGAAACACTTGAAGTAAGTTTGGGAAAATTATCAATATTAAACCAGCATGGAGTCATGCAAAATTGTTTAGAAAATCATAATTTATCAATGTTAAAACAGAAGGAGGTGCTGAGAAACATTTCAATGGGTAGCTATTCTGCCTATAAAATTATTTGATAATTGCAGTAAAGATGTAGCTCAAGTAGAGATATTTGGGTTATGTTTGCTAGATCTGTATAGACACCAAGCAGGCAGGGAGTGCAATTTGCTGTGTTGGTGCAGAGAAAATGCAGCATGGACTGTTTAGGTCCTTTTGGATTCTTTGATTACCCTTTGAGGAAAAAAAGTCTGGGTGCAATTTTAGGTCATGCCCTACAGTGAGCTTTGTATTGAATAATGGGTGTAGAAATGAAGTCAAAGCCAGCAGTGAACAATGGTTACCAGAAATAAGGTGCAATACCTTGTCTTTCTCATGAAGCAAAGGTGCTCAGGCCGACCAGAAAGGTGGGTTCCTTCCCTTTAGATGAATATTGAAAATCTGGATGATATTTATTGATTGCTGAGCAGGCAGAAGGTATAGCTAGCAGTGTTCTAGAGACTACAAATGAGGTCAGAGACATTTATTTTAACTTTAACTTCTGGGGTCACTGGGTGCATCTTTAAAATAACAGCTACTCTCCAGACCTTGTCTGTACAGGTCCTAACCTTAACTACTCTCCTGACCTTACAGCGCGGAATCTTGGCTTCTTAAAATGCAGGGTTGATCTGTCTGAACCACATGGTAAATTGTAGTTAAAAAACTTCAAATATTTGCATTGTGAATCTGATTCTGGTTTCATTTAATTTGTTGAATGTATTTTGCTACAGCAGAAATACCTTTAAGGATCAATACAAAATTGCCTCTCTAAAGAAATATTATTCTTTTTCTTGGTGTCTCTAAATTCATTATCAGGAGGATTTTGTGGGGAACAAGGATTACATACAAAAGCCCTCAAAAGCAAAACAAACCCAAGTCTGAAATGGTTCTGGATAATACAGTCAGCAAAATCTGCTTGAGATTTCTACACTATAACCATAACTTTGCAGCCATGTTACTCAATCCCAAAAGCTGTTATTGCTTTGCTTTGTTTTTGTTCAGGAGAGCACAGCCATGTAGATCAAACTTCAGCTTCTTACTTTTATCTCCATCCTCATATTTCAGTGAAAATTAACTGTTCTCTTCATTTGAATAACTTAGGGATAATCTTCTCTTGTTATAATTATTATTTTGTTTATTAAATAGCTAAGCTAATATAACAAAATAGCACAAAAAGAGGCAGCTGAAGAATTGCAAACAAAATGATTAGGAGATCAATAAACAGTTCAGTAATCCTGAGATGACTTTGAAGTGACCTTCCAGAACAAGAAAAAGCTCAAAGCTGTACAGGACAGACAAATCTTAAATGATAGTTACTGTGCCAAGAAAATTTGAGTAGGTTGGTCATGTTGATTTAGCTGTCTTAATTGTGTTGAGCACTTCAAGCCATAGAATAAAAGAGCAGTGGTGAGAACAAAAGAAGCACACACAGTAAAGAAATATTCTTGGAAAAAAATAATGAAAGAAACAAAGCGAAATAATAAAATGAAGTAAGGGGGTAAGGACTGAATGCAATGAACTAACATTACGACAATGTTCAACCAAAGCCTCTTCTATAGTTGGAGGTAAAACATGCTTCCATTCTGAACCATGGCATTTTAGCTGCCTGTATGACTGGTAATAAGGCTAAAAGCCAGAACTCTTTCCTAATGATGTGAGAAATGATGCCTTCAGCCCCTCCAGTATAAACTTCTATGAAGGTATGTGTTTTTTTTATTTATTTTATTGTATTTTGAGGTCAGTCATGTACAGAAAAAAAATCTTGTGTTTTCATTTGATTTTCCTGTTACATTTAATGTTTCCTCAAGGCTGGCAGAAATGTTGCTTGATTTTCTTTAAATGTTAATGTTTCAAGAGACTCAGTCTCACACATGCAGAAGGAGCTTTCACTCCACTTAGAGTATTCAGCATATAATGTTCCAAAAGATCCTGTTTTATGGAACATACAAAATTGTGGGAGATGATAGTGGGTGATACAACATTTAAAGAACCTTTTTCATGTTTCTGGTCAAACTTTTAAGTTCTGTTTGAATGTAGAGCTTTGTTCAGATACTGCTGCTCAGGCAGGTCCATTTTCCTTTACCCTGGACAAACTTTATTTTATGTGAAAACTGCTAATCTTTTTGACAAATAGTTGTGAAATAGAGACAAAAGGGGTTTTAATTTTTTTTTTTTTTTTTGTAAATCTAAGCTTCTCCAGCAAAACCACTTCAATTAGGGGATGTCAGCATGCATGTCAAATCAGCTCCATCTTGAACTTCCAAGTAGGAATAGCCTTCAGGAAGCAGCTTAATTGCTACTATTTCACAGTGTGTGGCTGGGAGTTGGCAGTGTTTGACTAGGTAAGCTGTATTAAAAATTGCTTACAACAGAGATATTTGGGAAAGTCATGAACCACTTGGCAACAGAATGGAAACAGAGAACAAGTTACTGAATTATGGCTTCGTTTCAAATTGTTTTCTAGTGATAAGTTTGAAGAAGCCTTCTCAGCAGAAAAAAGACCAAGGATTAGGAAGATGATGTCAGCCTAGAAAAAAAAAATGAAAAGTAGAGGTTTGCTTGTTTTTTCTTTTTGTCTTAGGAAAATAATACCAGGCCACCACTACTGTGTTTCCAGCTTCACATCCCAGCGAAACAGCACATTTCTTTTCATGTCAGATGACATTTTCTGTTAAGCCCATGACAGTTTAATTTCAGTTAACCACTGCTAACAGCATGAACATACAAAGAAAGGAGACAGTCCCACAGTTACAGGCTACATATGTAAATTAGGTAATCCATTGTGTTGGGTCATTGGGGAGGTTGTTGATTATTAAAAAGTAAAAAAAAAAAAGTTCATTCTTCCCCCATCCTCCTGACATCATTTCTGCCTGACTGACACTTATAAAACATTTTGTCTATAGATATGCAAAACTACCTGAGCCTTCAATAAATTGAAATGGTACAAGAATGAAATATTAAGCCATAATTTTGTTGTTGATTTGGTGTTCCAGGTGTATGTCTGTTAACTGACTCTGTTCTGAGGTTTGACTACCTTTTTAATGTCCCTTTCATTTTGCTCATTTCAGATGATAACATTAACTGTGTTAGTGTTACGTAAACACATTGCAGTTACCTTCTGCTTGTTTTTGGAAGCAGATAGGATGTTCTGTGTGTTGCTAGAAAACAGGAGATTCTGGAATGCAATCAACTCCTAAAAATCCTGTTGTGCTATAGAAATGGTCAATTTTTACTGCTTTTCAATTGTTCTCTATAATTTTAAGTACTTTATCCAATATCCATCTTATAGAAATGTCAGTAACTGAGATCCTTTGTAAGTTCTAAGAGTCATACTGATCACAAGTATCTGCCAAGACCTATAATGATTTATCATTATTGCCAAATTATCATTATTACCAATTATCATACTACCAAAAAACGTACAGATATTTTTCACAAACATCCAATATAGAATTAAATAGGGGTACTGTATGTTGATTTGGTTTTGCTGCTGATCCAAATTGTATTCATGATTCCATAAATGCTCTCTAATTTTCCCTTATACAAAGAAATTTTAATATAGTTTCTCAATGGGTTAATGTAAGATAATGACTTTCTGCTGGGACACATCATTATTTATAGATAGGGAAAGGAAAATTTTCCATATGCAAAATTAAGAAAAAGGAGGGGGAGTGAAGGAAAGGAACAAAGAAGACAAATCAAAGGGTATCTTAGAACCCTGCACCTTTACCAGCACTTTGTTTTCTCTCAGTTGTACAGAACCTGCCTGTATTGATTTCACGGGGCTGTATTTAGAAAAATTAGGAAAAGCAACTGGAGGGGGTTGTTTTGAGGAAGAACTTAATATTTGTACAAAATCAAATACCAATCTTAAAAAACAGGAAAAACAAATTTTGCCTCAGAGGAATGCCTTCTGTCATTCTCATTCATGCTTGGCATCGTGTGCTGAAATTTGTCCCATGGAATCCGTTATTAAAATCTGTGTAAAGGCTTTCACTAACTTTGCATTGTGCCCTAAAAATGGGTCTCTTAAATGTATAGACTGTTCAACAAATGCTTGGCATCTTATAAATAATAGCCCAGTCATTAGAAACATGCAATAATATTGTTATAACAGTGTGATTGTTGTAATGCAGATCGTTTACTGGGCACTCTATACATTCGGGAATTACATTTGTGTGGCATAATCAAAGTCAATGACAATCTTTCTCTTGATTTCAATGGGCTTTGGATCAGGCTATTTGAGAAGTACCATTAGCTGTCAGATGTGGTTTTGAGACTATGTGCATCAATCTGATTAATTAGTAGCAATCTAAAATGTTTTCATGAGTGGTTTCTTCAAATTCAGGCTTGCATAAAGAGCGCTGTAATATCTCATTATTGTGGTTCCTCCTACACCCTTTTAAATTCCTTTTAATTCTCACTTGATAGTAAATTTAACCTCCCTACCAACGTAATTGATTAAATAACAGGGATTGTAATGAAATTCTAGTAATTCTTTCTGCATGCAAAGCTGAAAAGGGATTAATTACTGTCAAAGAAACTTCTGGATTCATCTTTCTCAGATGAATTTCTTAACAAAGTAAGAGCTCTTTCATTCTTCTAAATTTTTCCAGTTTGGTTGGGCTGTGTAAATAAAATTGCTCTTGTATTATTTCCTTTTTGCAGTGAGGCAGTACTCAGAGGTGACCCTGAAGTTGGTGTGTTCCCCTGCAAGCCTTTCCAGACACAGTTTGTACCCAGGGCAGGGATTGCTCTTTCTTCTGGCATTTAATATTCTGGGGATGGACAGCTGTGGTGTTCCAATGGTAGGGCTGAGAAGCAAACAAAGTTTATGTTTAATGCTGACATTAGCACACACTGGCATCAGCAATCAGCGTGTCAGTATTATTTAAGAGGAGCTAGAGCTCTGCAGGTTTAAATAGTTGTACAATATTTCAATTTAATCAGTTTTTTATTACAATGCCTCCTTTGAAATGTGATCTGAAAATTATCCATCAAGCAAAGCAAAAAATCCGATTAGAAATAATTTTTGCAGAGTTTTGCTCTTAACTTATTGCTTATTAATTGAAGCAATGAATTCTGCAGCTTTCATCATCAGCCAATTTCAGCCCGCTAAGAAGCATGAAATTTTATCTTCATCAATAAGTATTCCTTTAAAGAAGCTATATAAAAATTGATTACAATGAGTACTGTGTCTTTACCATTAAGAAAGATAGGTTTGTTTTCATCATTAAAAAAAAATTAACTAGATTTTTATTAACTGTTTTCTTAAACCCCTGAGGCTGATCATATTTTCCCTTTACTTATATTTTAGCAAAGTACAATCATACAGAAAATTTCCTTTTTATCTTTCAGCTGCTGAGTTAGGCTAATAATCTTTGACTGTGAAGTCTGCCTTTGCATATTGCATATAATTTTTTAACCTGTTGTTAGGCGTACTTGCTTATGTCTGCTTACTTCCATGAGTCTTCGACTAACTTGTATATGAGTGAAGGTGTCACAGATAAAATTTCTCAAAGGTTCTATTTTTGTTCCAGTACTGGGTTTCAGCATAGTGCATTATGAAGGGTTTTGCAGAAGTTTATTACAAAAACTTGACAAAAAATAAACGCTAAATTCTTTGAAAGTATAGGAATATTCTCTTATTATTTACTGTTACTTTTAGCGCTTTTTCCTGGATGGATGTGGTTGTACTCTGTGGTTTCCCTTTCCATTCTTCTTCCCTCTCCCCTGGTATTTGGGAGTCACTTGGATTGTTTTCTTAATTCCATCCTCTGTCATCTTCCTCTCCCTTTCCCCTCAATACTTACATATAGCAATGCTCTCAGAACCGGAAGCTGACATAGAAGCTATAGTAATTTAACTTAAATCTTCTGGGTCCTTGTCATGCCACCTCTGACAGCCTGATGGCTCCAGGCTTCCCAATTCTCTTTAGAGGGAAGGAATAAGAGAGGGACTGTGCCTCCTTAGCTGCTTTGGGCAAGGAGTTGTTTCTGTGTAGTAGCCATGCACCCTTTCGTAGCCAGGCTGTTTGAGGGGCTATTTGGGCCATCAGGGATTGAGCTTTAAAAATGAATTTGCAGCCATTTTCACCCATCCTGTAAAGGACTTGCTTTACAGCTGTTCATTCCTGTCGTCACCTCAAACAAACCCTGCCTTTGTAATTGCCTTCCATGATCCCCAGTTTTGATAAGGAGGTTTATAAAATAGCTTGAATATTTTTGTTACTTTGTGCCTCGTCCTCTCACCTTCTTTCCACCTGTTCCTCCGGCTCGCAGATCTGTGTGCTTGGCACATGCTCCAGGCCTTTTTTTTTGCTGACTTTAAGGAGTTTTCAGTGCTGTACATGTGTTTTCTGCTTTCTCAATGAATGCAGCCTACAGAACACCCTCACAAACCTTCACTCTGCTCATCCTGTCATAGTATCACAGGCAATAAATAGCTGGGCCCAGCAGTCTATTTATGGAAAGCAAAAAAAGCCTCTCAGTGGGATGCCAGTGTCAGTTTTTCATGGAGTTTTCAGAATGTCATTTTCTTGGCATAAATGCTCCTGTAATTAAGTATTCTCCATGCAGCAAAATTGATTCTCCATTCTGCAGTTTATAAACTTAAGCATTTTCTTGAGAATCCCCAGCTCATCTGCAGAGCACTGTGCCTGTTTCCCTTGGCTTGTTCCAGTTTCGTGTTACTAATAGAAGATTGTTTAGGAGGAAAAAAAGGCTGTTGAAATATAATCAGACACTATGTGTGTTGTTATTGTATCAATGCTGTTCTAATTATGTTGTTGGCATCCACATGACTCACACTGAATCTAAAAATAATTTTGATAGAAATAATCCTTTCAGTGCAAAAAGGAATCTGCTGAGAAAGCATATGAATTACTATGCCGTGTACCTGTGTCTAAATAAAAATATATTTTAACTTGCATTATTTTTAGTCAGTCAAAATAGTAAAATGAAGATGAGTTTTTAGTGAAAGTTGCATCCTTCCCCAGGTATGCATGCAAAGAATGTAGGATTAGTTCCACAAATCTGTCCTCATGTCGTCTTCTATCTCCCAGATCCCTTCTAATAGACAGATCAAAAGAAGAGTATGGGGGCATGAATATATTTTGTATATATTTGAGTATATTTTCCTTTGTCAGTATAATCAGTAAATCAGATTTGGCCTTTGAGATGCACACATTTTGCGCATTGTATCACTTCATTTCTAAAGATCTTGGCCTCACTGCTGTTTTTGATATCATGGAATGTGCTACTTCTGAGCGTGACAATTCTGAGCTAAACCTGCTCCTAGAAGTTTCTTAAACCATTTCATGATAACTATTGAGAAAAAGTCACATTATAGAGATAGGAGAAAAAAGATGATGGTTGCTGATTACTTGTAATAATTGGACTGGTTTTACGTTATTGTAAGGGACATGGAAAAGAGAAGGGAGGGGAGAGAATATTTTGTGTGTGCATATGTTCCCACATATTTTGTACAGGGCTGTGTTCTCACTGCCTTTTTGTGGTATAAGTAAAATGTATACATTGGGCAGTTACTTAATATGTCAGATGGGGATTTGAAAGTAGGATGTGATTTAAAGTGTTCATATATAAACCAGGGCACTGATCCTAAAGGGCTGTAAGACTGTCTCCTTTTCTTCCCTCTTCTCTCCTAATCCTGCAAATGGTATATTGGAAAAATTTAAGTTATTTCACTCTTGACATGGAAACACAAAGGAAAACATATGCGTTTGCTTTTTTGTTGTTTGTTTGTTCATTTAATTACGTTTTTCTAGCTCAGAATTACCTAGATACTTAAGTCCTGAAAATCTCATTAATGCAAACGATGGGAAGAGAGGAACCTTTTAAATGCTGTCCCATTCTCCAGCTGGGCCAGGTGAAAGGGCAGTGCTTATCAGTTGGCTGCCAATTTAAAAAACTGTTTCAATGGGTGATCTTTCCATTGTTGTTGATCCTGCTTGGTTTTATTCTTTTTCCTGCTGGGAGAAAAACACTTGCTCCTGCTTGAGGCTTTTATGATGTATGGTAGCTAACACTGATCAGTACATTTCAAAGAAGGAAGGTTTGCTGTCCTTTATTGCTCTAAATGTAGCATGGTAGTCCATGTCAGTGGTTTTCTTTTTTTGGGTCGTCATCCAGGTATCCCTTGGACAGAGGAATACATGTGTCTTCATGGGCCAGCAAGGAAAGCTACAAGGAAAATACTCATAAATTTCTTGTTTGCTATAGAATATTTTGACTGGAAATCCCCAAAGGAAAGGTTTTATCATGGACTTGGAGCTTTGCTGTTCATCTGCTATAAGAATGGAAGAAGTGATGGTCTTACTCTTCTAATAGACATAAAAATAAAAGCAGTTTCAAGTTCCCTTTGTTGGTCCAGACTGAACCAGATGTGACCTTGCCACAACCATCAACCTGTCTGCTCACAAAAAGTCAGAATGCCAGGATTAAAGAAAAGTCAAAGAGGAGAAAGTATTCTTGTGACCTAATGAGACCTAAATGCAGAGCAGGAAACAGAGAAGACAGCAGGGAAAATTCTACCCTCTGAGGGGGAGTTTGCAGTAAGTGCAAACCATCCACCATTGTTTGGTCCTGCCTGCTGCCAGCCAGGCAGTAAAACTGCCTGCCAGTAAGGAATGATTACAGCTTTAGTTCTGTGATTGCTCCTCTTTGCTGGAGAGTGCTCATTAGGAGGAACATTACTATTCCATTCTTTCTTTTAGCACTGTAGGATGCTACTTGATTTTTTAAAAACTGTTGGGGAGGCAGAGGGAAACCTGAGAATTCATTGTAAAGAGTTCTGGGATAGTTGTTCTTTTTAATTACATACTTTTAAAATGCCTTGGAGTCAACAAGATTATTTTTCTCCAATCTCCCTAACTTTTCTAACGAACTATAAAACTAATCTTGCTTCTAGGCTTGTGAAGCACCGTGGGTGGGGAAGCCAACTACATCAATATTTTATTTTTAAAAATAGCATGCCTTTTCCCCCTATCAAGACCTGTTACATTTCCAGCAGCATTCAATACAATAGAGTACTGTTAAATACACCATTGGCATACAATCAACTACCATTTATTTTACTGTTGAGTGATTTGTTATAGTAGATAGAAACCATTCAATGCCATTGACAAACAACAGACAGTCCATAGCTCTGAATTAGTGTTAGACTATTTTTGTAATGAATGGAGACTAAATTTCAGCTCAGTTTTCTTGTGGGTGCCAGACACAATTGTACAGAGCAGAGCAACAGCTTTATTTATTAAGGCTTGCAATGCACTTTTGTCTAATTACTGCTGACTTGTCAGACAATAGTCAATGACCTTCATCAGGAAAGGTGAAACAATTCCTCTCACCTGATTCCTCCTGGCCAAACAGCTTCCAACAAAAACACAGGATTGTCTAATTGATTACCGAGGAATCTTACAAACCAGTAGTGTTTGGGAGGCCTTTAGGGTCCAGCTGTGTTTCAGATATAGGCATTTCCCTTTCTGTCACAATACTCTGGCAAAAAACTAAAGGCATTGTGAAGTTCTTACTCCTGCCTGTGTTAGGAGACTCAAGGGTCCACTCTGAAGTGTTGATGTAGTACAAAAAAATTTATTCACACTAATGACTTTCTGAGATCAGACCAAGCATTGTATAATTTATTCCATCCATGCTCTGTAAAGCAAAAGGTATGAAGCACACTCTGCAGGAAGATTGCCCTGCCATACCAAGGCACATCTGGCACACAAGTGTTGGGTGCCTTTTTTATTTCTTGGCTAAGAACCAGTGTTTACCTGAAATAGATGAGGGAAAAAAAGAGCAGGCAATTGTACAGTTCTCATCTGTGTGCTCTAAGCTGGACACTAGACTCTTGTATACTGATAAACCTGTACAAAACAGCATCAGTGATTCCTCTGCAGTTCTTGTTCCTATCTCCCAACTCAAAAAATTTCCATAAAAACTCAAAGTTACTAAAGTATTCTCCATCCCAATTCATGCAGAAAGACTCCTAGCTAAGTCTGGATATTCTTTCAGAATTGACTTTAGCACTGAGTACCTCTTTGCAAAAGTCCTCAGGAAGTTTACAGAGGCAGTTTATAACACTAAAATGATCAGTCAGCCTCAGCAATAAGAACTTCTTTTGACTTCATTCTTTTTGAGGCAACTGTAAATTGTCTCTTCTTGTGTTACTGGCAGAAAGAACCGGATATTGTTGACACAGACTAGCTCTGAAGTGATGGAATTGTATATAGAATGGAATATGGTTACATAAATGGGTTATGGCTAATTATTCAAAGATCTGAAGGGGTAGCATGTGACTGGGAATGAGCTTGCCTTTCTTAAAAAGAAAAGATGTGCCAGTTGTTCAAGATGAAGACCTGTATATCCATCCTCAGCTGAAAATAGTTTATTAATTTGCAGCTATTGAAGATATGTTATACAGATAATGATAAAATGGGATCCACAGCCACCCAGTGATCTTCATGTTTTTTTCAAGTCAGGAAATGCAACAGATGTCTTTATTAGACAAAGAAATGTGCTCAGGTGTACTGTAACAAGGAGAAGCAGGATGATATGGTCAAAACTGTAGAATGAATAGAAAACCTCAGAAATGCTGGGTGAGCATGAATGTTACCGCAGCAGAAGCTATTTAAAGCAAACCTGAATTTTTAATAGTTATGCCTAAAGGATTACTTGATCAAATAAGCAGCTTATTGAGCCTGTAACCATCATAAGACTAGAGTCCATTATAAATTAGAATGATTTTATTCTCTGGAAATATTAATGTTATTTCAAGATCCTGTTATTCAAAAAAATCCTGTTTTGCAACAAGAAACTGAATTTAAATACACTATTTGAATGTAATCTATCAAGTGTTTTAACACCTGCTTCTTCAGGTTATTGACTGTTGAATTAATACACTGATAAGGATTGAAATAATTGGAATAACTGAGGTTCAATAGTTTCTCACGAATAATATTTTCTTCCTGAAGAAAAAAAGCTAAGGAGATTTAAATAGGATGCTCTGAAATATCACCACAGGGAACTTGGAGTCAAAGAATGCATGTCATCAAAGTGTGGTCAGCTTCAATAGCAGGACAGTTTGGGGATGCATCAACACCCTGAAGGGCATGCTGCCTTCACTAAAATGACCCAAAACAAACTAAAAAGGAAATATTTTGTCCTTTAAATGAAAATTAATTTGAGTTATCCCTTAAACTGTAGAACAAATGAAAAAAAATGAATGCAAATGGAGTTTTACATGTTGTTGAAGGGTCTAAAAGGAAGAGTTAGCTACTTCTTATGTCTGTGCCTGGAACCCAGCAGCCTTAGGAATAACACCTTCTCCAGCTGTAACAGTAGGAGAAAGCAGGCAGCACCAACTCAATAACATTTTGTCCATATTGTGATTCTCCATGGATCTGACATGCTGAGCAAGTACATTTCAATAAAAAGTGATGACTGAAATACATCTGAGCAAATTATAAAAACACCAGTAAAAGTATTGTTAGATGGAGAAATAATAACTGTATTTGGTAAACAGTTTCTTAGATATCTCTTGATTTTAAACAAGCACAACACAATGAATAATTTCCTGAGGCAATCAGCTTGCAGAGCTGCACTAGTCCCTCAGCAAAATAAAGGAGAGGCAACCTGGGATTCTCAGAGTGCAATTTGCTGGCTCAGGTGACTGGTTATCCCCCAAAGCAGGAGACACCTGTGTATATCCTTTTGGGATACATTTAGGGAGGTAAAGGAACATTTGTGTAACCTGTGGGTCCCTCTGCTTCCACCCACTTGCCTCAAAGCCAAAAATCACTCACTGTCATCCAGGGTTTAACCACTCTTGAGGCAGAGACTTACAACTGGGAGAAAGGTGGGAGGGGGCAAGTTTATTTGCCAGGATGTCTGTGGGTTTATAAGCACATTTTAGAGTGCATAGATATATATATATGTATATAAAATCAGTTCATCCCTATTGGGCTTACCAACTCTGGACAGTAGGAGTTGATGTAAATAAGAGAGAGATCCTAGAAACTCATCAGAGGAGTTGAGACGTAAAACCAAACTGTCTAAATATTTTCAGGTAATTTTTGTTTTATAAAAGCTGTGACAGGAAGGGGTACTGAAGAAAAAAAAAGTGCTAGGAGTGGAAAGTCTTCTTGTATGGCCCAAGTTATGTCTTCCAAAGAGCTGTAAGTTGAGAAGTTGCAGCAGCAGTGGGGAGTTACCTGCTGAGGGAATGCTCACAGTGAGCCACAGACATTCAAACATAGTTCTGTGGAATCTACAGGGGACAGCCCAAATCCTTCTGAATTGCAGTTTCTGTTAGGAAAAACCCACAAACAATCAGAGCTGGTTTGTCAATAAAGATGTAGTTTCTAGTCAGGCCGTATGAGCTAGGGCAGGTTTAATGTGAGCAGTGTTGAGAGCTCGCACAGTGCTCTGCTGCAAGGCATCACACAACACCGGGACGTGCACTTGCTGGAGCCCAGCTGTGAGGATTTGGGTCTGGGCCCAGCTAGGGGAAGGTACAGGTCGGGGATCTGCTTTGAAACCAAAGCATTTTCACCTTATGTGTCAACTTTCATCCAGAGAAAGTGAGCAATTTGTCCTTCCTCTCCGATGGGCAGTATGGGGGAACATCAGGAACTCTCTCCATCGTAGCTGTGGCCGATTGAGGCAATCAGGTTTGGAGAACTTAGTGCATCCGGGCATCACTGATGTGGGTTCTCCGGACAGGCAACAGGTTTAGGAACCTATGCGTTTCTTGAAAAAAACCCCACACCAAACAACCCCCCCCAACCTAACGAGCTTTTGTCTAGTTGTGAAGAAGAGCTGTGACAGTACACACTGTATTACTTTGATGGGACACTTAGTAATTGATGTGGGGAGAAGTGACGGCTGAATAAAACCATTTTTCATTCTCACTGGACCTGGTCAGAGAAAAAATAAATGCTGCTGTTTTGTATAAGGGAAAATTCGAAGGCCTCAATTCAGAGGAATGGCTGAAAACCCTACTGGTCAGATCACCTTGAGCTAAACAACCACATTTCATATGGTATCACATGCTTTTTCAGTCATGAAAAAAACTGGGGCTTTTTAGAAGAAAAGCAAAATGAGAAAACCCTGTTTTAGTAACTTCCATGGGTTTGCTTTCTTCTCAAGGTCAAATTCAGAGTCATCTGCTGTTTGTCTTTTCATTTAATAATATCCTGAAATAAGTAACTGGGAAAACAAAAATAGAACATACATCAATGAAAAATACTGTGTACAGCAAATCCATTTTGGCAGGATGGGAATTTGTAACCAGCTCCATTTAGCACCTACCTACTGTTTCTCATTCATTCCTGCTGTCTCTGTCCAGAGTCTAACAGAATTTTGTTCATACTGCTGCTTTGTCTAAAACACTTTCCATGCCTCATTCACTTGCCTCATTCAGTTGCCATCACTTTTCCACTGTAGCAGGCTTTTTTTCCTCTCCTTGATCTCTGCCTCCAGATTTCTTTCTCCCTATGTCATTATTTAAGCCGTATGAATACCAACTAGAAAGCTTAAGGTTTAATAAGATTTCACTTAAAATACAAGGTTTAGTCAAAAGTCTGTGGAAATGAGAGCCTAGAACTAAATATTTCATAGCAGAATTACAATGCAATATGTACAAATATAAATATATGTATTACAAATATATGTACATATAAATGACAATGAGCTAAAAATAACCCCAAAACTGAGGTTGGAAATCTTATGTGTAAAGCTGCAGTATTGCTTGTTCCTTGTGTATCATTCCAGACCAGAGGTTAAAATTTTGTTTGAGGGGTTGTGAAATTTTAAGATATATTTTAATTTCCTGAATGACATGTAAAAATGTTATAATTCTCCTCAAAATACTTTTTAAATAATTGTTGCAGTTTTATAAATGAAATAATCTCTACTTCTTCCCACCAACTTAATAAAAAGCAAAGGTTGGAATGAAAGCCTCTTTAGAAAAAGACATGAAAAGGTTTTTATATGAAATAGGAGGCAAACAGGTTTTTTAAACCACTGTGGTCTTCACTTTGTCAAGCTTCAGCTCAATTGCAATGCATGAGCAACATTTCCATGCAGTTGACAATCCTTCTAAAGTTCTCTCTGCCATCTTAATTGATCTGCTTATTTTAAGGACAGGGAAGTTGAGGTGCTAAAATGCAGTACTACCTCCTTGGGAGTACTACTGGATTTAAAAAATACTAAGATCGTCCCTCAGTATTAGATGAAAAGTCTTTCACCTCATTTAATTTGGCTTTCCCAGAAAAGATCTTTTATGAGCCCTGCAAACAACCAGGATACCTCCAGTATGTCACATATCCCCTAGGGAGGTACAAGCTGGCTGTATCCTGAGCTTCACATTTATTTGGAACTCTTGGCATTCCCAAGAGTTTGATAACCTGTTTTTTAAAGGTTGGACATAATTTAGTGGAAAAGATTAGGTTATATGTTTTTTATCCATATCTTTTTTGTTTACTTGGTTTGGTTTTGTAGCTTCGTGGGGGTTTGTATGTGCTCTATCTTTCTTTAATCTGACCAAACTCTTCCCCATGTACTTTGTGTCAGTAAGATCAATGGTTTCAGATGAGAAGAGCTCAGAAATGAAGGGAATCCTTTTGGTAAATCATCTCTTCCAGCTGCCCCTGAGCCCACTCCTGCTCTCCACTGTCTCTCTTGCAGGATGTCCAGCTCGCTCTGGAGCTGCAGTGCCATCAGACACGGCACAGTGCCTCGCCACAGAGGCAGCAAATTCCCTGTCAAGCTGCATTTGGGAGCCTGTGTAGCCAAGAGCAGTTGGAATAAGAGCTCGGACAAGGAAATTTAACCCTTTCTGAATCTGGTAGACACTTTGCTGGCAAGAAAAGCCAAGTTCCTCTGGTTTGTGTCTCCAACAGGTGAGATGGCTACAACAGGAAGAGGTAAATCTGTCCAACTATTTTAATGTTAACAGAGTATAAACCATTAAATGCACTAGCTGGGATTATAATGCATTCAGTATTGTCAGATAAATATGATGCTTTAAAGGTAAATTTCCTTCCTGAGAATGAAAGTGCAGGTCTAGTAAGTAAATGGGACACCTTTAGCAATATGTAATCTAGTGTTCCATCATACACCTTCATTATTTCCCCTATAATTAGGATTTTAATCCTTGTATTTGTTCTTTTAAAAAGCCTATTATCACTGCCAGACATTCCTACTGATTTATTGATTTGTTATTTATATCATGAATGACTCCTGAGGAGTATAATAATGAAGGAGAATGTTATTTAATTCTATACAAATATTTAGGGATGAAGCCAATATTATTGTGTAGCTTTATTATGAGAAGCCCTATTTCTTCTAGTATCAGTGTCACCTTACCAAACTCCTCATCTGCTACGAAGAAAGAAAGATTATTAGACCTGACATAGTACCTGGCTTTTCAAAGCTATTATATTTCTTGTAATTATTTCTTCTTGAATTTCTGGTGCAACTTCCACTGAAAACCTGTTTGCCCTGCTAGTCTGGTGGCAGTTTAAACAAACAAGTTACTTCCTTCTGTATTGAACTGTCAAAACAAAACTGCTATTAGATATTTAAACAAGATACCTGATATTCATTTTATTCTTCTAAACTGGCAACCGGAGACATAGGCAGATATCTTCCTGGGGCCTTCCATTAGGCATGAGTTTTAACAGATGTACTTATATTTTCATCAGATTAAAATCTCTCCTTCCTGTCTATGCATAAGAAATTTTTTGTCATAGTCAGTTCCATGTTTGGGAAGAGAGAAGAGTATTTTAAAGAGAAAGAGAGAGAGAGAGAAAGAAAGAGAGAAAGAAAGAGAGAAAGAAAAGAAAGAAAAAGAAAGAAAGAAAGAAAGAAAGAAAGAAAGAAAGAAAGAAAGAAAGAAAGAAAGAAAGAAAGAAAGGAAGGAAGAGGAAAACCTAGAGAGAAAAAAATACACATTTCCAGTGGGCTAACAACCAGTGCTGTTTTCCTACTCACTATACAATTTAGCATTTATCTTTTACAAGAGATGCTGCTGTTTTTTGTAAGCAAAAATTTCTTTCTCTGGGTTTTTTTGTTAGAGTTAAAGAAAGGGAATAGCATGAAAGAAGCACGTATGTTTTATAAATTATGTGGTTTTTTTTCTAAAGAGAGCTGTAATAGCCTCCAGTCGCATGTGGCAGCAATGCATTTTCCATATGTTTACTGTATATGTCTATATTATGTATATATATATATTTATACATATTTTTTTTTACATTTACTTTTGGGTTGTATTCACATCAAATGTCTAGAACTTAGGCT
The DNA here is from genome assembly GCA_013397315.1 of Donacobius atricapilla. Classification (NCBI taxonomy): domain Eukaryota; kingdom Metazoa; phylum Chordata; class Aves; order Passeriformes; family Mimidae; genus Donacobius; species Donacobius atricapilla. The sequence continues at coordinate 698,847 of WBMY01014425.1, forward strand.
GAGGAGATTCTCTAAGGAAAATACAGGATGCCACAGGGGCTGATTCAGTTGGTGGTGCTCTTCCTTTGGAGTCAGAAGCAAACTGATGCCTCAGAATGGGCTGTGAAGGAAACATCTGAACGCGAAAGAACGTTCCAGTCTGTCAGTACGGAAATTAGCCATGTTGTAATAAGCTGAAAACATGTCAGTAATAGGAGCAGATTAATTTAATCTTTTATAAACCTACACTTTTGAAGAGGTTTTTAAATCTCCATGACTGGAGGGATTGCTTTGTTTTCATCAAATGAGGCAACAAAAAAGAATTACAAAGTTTGCAACACTGTAAAAATGTCAGTGAAATTTTCTGTATTTGGACTGAACTCTGGGCTTGTAGTTTTTATTTGAAAGAAGCTAGGAGCAGATGCCCAGACGCAGATCTTGGTGTGTTTGTGATAGAGGGCAGAGGACTCCTTTCTCAGAGCAGGGGCCATCTCAGAGCTTTCCTTCAGTCTGGTTCTGGAGAGTGTCTTTATCATGCAAATACTTGCTCACAGGTCTTCCTCATCTTCTTGCAGAAACTCAAAACNAAATACACATTTCCAGTGGGCTAACAACCAGTGCTGTTTTCCTACTCACTATACAATTTAGCATTTATCTTTTACAAGAGATGCTGCTGTTTTTTGTAAGCAAAAATTTCTTTCTCTGGGGTTTTTTGTTAGAGTTAAAGAAAGGGAATAGCATGAAAGAAGCACGTATGTTTTATAAATTATGTGGTTTTTTTCTAAAGAGAGCTGTAATAGCCTCCAGTCGCATGTGGCAGCAATGCATTTTCCGTATGTTCACTGTATATGTCTGTATTATGTATATATATATATTTATACATATTTTTTTTTACATTTACTTTTGGGTTGTATTCACATCAAATGTCTAGAACTTAGGCTGAGGAGATTCTCTAAGGAAAATACAGGATGCCACAGGGGCTGATTCAGTTGGTGGTGCTCTTCCTTTGGAGTCAGAAGCAAACTGATGCCTCAGAATGGGCTGTGAAGGAAACATCTGAACGCGAAAGAACGTTCCAGTCTGTCAGTACGGAAATTAGCCATGTTGTAATAAGCTGAAAACATGTCAGTAATAGGAGCAGATTAATTTAATCTTTTATAAACCTACACTTTTGAAGAGGTTTTTAAATCTCCATGACTGGAGGGATTGCTTTGTTTTCATCAAATGAGGCAACAAAAAAGAATTACAAAGTTTGCAACACTGTAAAAATGTCAGTGAAATTTTCTGTATTTGGACTGAACTCTGGGCTTGTAGTTTTTATTTGAAAGAAGCTAGGAGCAGATGCCCAGACGCAGATCTTGGTGTGTTTGTGATAGAGGGCAGAGGACTCCTTTCTCAGAGCAGGGGCCATCTCAGAGCTTTCCTTCAGTCTGGTTCTGGAGAGTGTCTTTATCATGCAAATACTTGCTCACAGGTCTTCCTCATCTTCTTGCAGAAACTCAAAACCTGCTCATCAGCAGCTGCTAAAAGTAATTTTTGTGTAGCAGCCACCAAGGTGGTTTTTCCTCTTTACAGATGCAGCCATGGTGAGCTGTATATTTATGAGGCACGTGAGCTGGCCATGAAAACAATGGCCTTGTCAAAAGTATCCAGACTTCACCCTGAAGAAACACATCCAACATAAGTAAGACAGATAATTGTAATACTGTACTATCTGGCACCAGGCTAATGCTGATGAAAAATAAAATTTTGGGAGTTCGTGTCCAAATACCTTCTTCAGCTTGGTTAAAACTTTTTTCAGAACTAGTCTTGAGAAAGGGATCTTTATTTGTCACATTAGACAATATGTATGAGGTGTGATCCATTAAGATATTATATATCTTTTTCTTCAATTTAAACTACTTCCTCTGGAGGTATATTACTAATAAATTACTAGTAAGGAAATCTTTCCCTGAGGATGAAAAGTTCAATTTGCATCTTTACCACAGCTTTTGTCATTAATAATTTTTATGGGTCTGTCTGGTGTCCACAGTTTCATAAAATCTACATTTAGACTCTAAATAGAGTTCCTGTAATGTTGGTAGATGCTCAGATATGAAGGCAAAGAGAGCAGAGGCAGACACACTGAATGACTGATCTGACAGGATATCTGTGAATTGTATGAAGGAAAACAAGCATGCTTATCAAATAAAGCATTTGCCTTCATGTTGCAAGCAACTTTCTAGAAATGCTGTATTTCAGTATAATTCCAGGGTGATACTTAATGCAGTGAATTAAGATATCACGGGATGTGCTGGCAGTACTTCATGAAAGTCAGTGTACTAAGCTCAAGTAACCTTTCCACTGTACACAGGAACTGAATATCTGCTTGTGTCTAGTGTTTGTCACATCCTTGAAAGACAAGGTGAAACCAGAGATAGACGTTTTCGGGTCCTCTTTTTCCTGTTATCACCATGTGTAATAATGAGATATTGAAATTGGAGGCAAATCTACATTTCCAAACCTAAAAGGAAATAAATTGGCCTATTTAACAAAATAGTTATGCCAGCAAAAACTCTATGGTGAGGGTCAGAGAAGGCCTTTCTGAATCAATAACCTTAGACAAGCAATTACTGCCACAATATGTAGAAAAAAATAAGTCTGAGAACATGGTATATTTGTGTCACCATTATTCAAAATTAGCCTTGATTTCTCAAAATGTCTTCTGATTTGCTTGGAAGCACAGATTGCCCTAAAGGCAACTGAATACAACTGGTGATATTTCTGTGAATAACTTGGCTAGAGTTATTTGACAATTAGTGTGAGGTTTCTGTTTGTCTAGGAGAGGAAGATGTGTACATCTGTGCTTCTAAAAAGCTCTGATGTATGCCAGTCGTCATGGATTGTTAAGTTGAATAGAATCTTAGCTCACTTGGTGCTGATCTGTTAAAACTGGAGGCATGGATTATGTGCAGAGTGGCAATTATCCACAAACTAGGAGGATTAATCCAAGCCATGGAGCTGAGTGTTTTCTGCAGTGCACCTTGTACCCTGTGACAGTCACTGTGCTGCACAAGCTGAAGGTTCCCTTGTATTTTTATGAAACTGAGTGAAATTTTAGGAATTGTTTCTCTGCACCTCGGGTTTGATTCTGCAAACATTTCAGGCAGTTATGTGGGTTGTGATGGCTCATTGCTCATTTGGTCATTGCCCAGTTTACTGTGCTCATGGCAAAGGGAAGAAACAATGGATTCAGTATGTCAGCTTTAGAAGGTGATGGATGGTGCTGATGCATCAGCCTGGCTTGAAGTGCTTGCTCAGCAGAACCTTAGCAATCCCGAGGTGGATGGGGCTGAGCAAAGACATGGTGAGAATGCCCCTTTCATGTGGGCATTTCACTTCCAAATGGATCCTGGGTACATCTACGGAATGTGACAAGGGCTCAAAGCAGTGTGTAAAGCATTTTGAACTGTAAATCTCTGTTACAACATTCTGATTTCCCCTAGTGCTCAGCAAGGAATGCTCCCTATTATATAAAGAATGGAATGGGTTCCTTGGTTCCCTGTTTTCCTTCCTTGGTTCCTTCCTTCGTTGGTTCCTTGAATCCATCCTTCCTTGGTTCCTTGGTTCCTTGGTTCCTTGGTTCCTTCCTTCCTTCCTTCCTTCCTTCCTTCCCACCTTATACAAATGCTGTGCTTGAAAATCTGTGCAAAACTGACATGGAATAAATGGTGGTTGTAGGGCTGGGTAGGAAGTAAGAAGTTGTTTAAATTAACAACTTCTGGACTTTACGGTATTTTTGTGACACTTGATCATAATGTAGCCAGAAGCTACAACACAAAACCAGCAGACTTGAATCTTATGAAAGAAAGGACTAAAATCAAGTCTAATTAGCTTTCATTTAAAAAGAGGGGAAGAAAGAAAGTTTATAGACACACTCTCCTTCAGGACATTCCACACCAAAATGTTTACAGCCTGCAAACTAATAGACAGCTACACACAAGGTCATCAATATAAGCCTTGTTGAGTAAGAAGGGAAAGGCTCACTCTGAAATGGATTGAACCTTTTTGTTGCATTTATTTGTCTATCTTGGAGAGAATACAGTTTTATTCAGCTCTCAGACAAGGCTCTTCTTATGGGCTGCATGTGGGACAGGCTATTGTCTTAACTCATAATTTATCTTTTGTCCTCCTGTTTGTCTTTAACTGGTCTGCAAATTTGTTTGAAATTTTCTGGGTTAGCTGACAACGGCATCTTCCAAGGAGGTGATATTTCCTTACTCCAACTTCATCTAAAAATGCTGCTCCCTCTAGTCAGCTTGAGTTAGAAAAATGGCAACAACAAAGCCTCCTCCATGCCCCCAAAGGCAGCTTTTCCAGTGCTGACACACAGCAAGGGTCTGCTCCTTCATACGGAGAGAAAAAACTAGACTGGAAAATGGGAAAGGGAAGATGCAGTTCTTTCCTGGATGGTCTGGTATTCAGACGGTGAATTTTATTCTTGCTTCCCAAAAACTACAGCACTGTTCTTGCTGTTTTCCTTTTCCCTTTTCCTAGTCCAAAGCAGGGGGAACCTTTACATGATCTTCATTCCCATACTTTCCCTTTGACCAAAAGTACTATTTCTTTTCATTTTCTGTTTCCATTAGGGTTTTTTTTTATTTCCCAGATCTCAGCTTTGAAGTCAGACTCGAAGACCCAAATGTTTACCAATTTCCATATTGCTGTAAAAAGGCCTTTCCATGAAGACGGGTGCTACACAAAACATGAATATTTTTGCATCCATTTCCTGCAAGCAAGTCACCTCAGCTGATTCCCCCAAGTCTTGGCAGAAAATTGATATGTTTGTGTCTTTTTGTAAAACTTACTCCTAACATTTTTGTAATCTGGAAAGCTGAGGTTTGGAGGAGTAACAAGAAGCTTTAAAACAGAAGCTCTATTAATGTGATTTGTGAGCTTGTTGAAGGTATGCAGGTACCAGTGAAAACATCATTAAATGTAGTGCTTGGGTATCTTCTGCACAAAACAGGTGACCAGAACCAAGAAGAGAAGCAGGTTTGCTTTGTAACAAAAGGACTTCTATCTGCATTTAGCAACAATTCACAAGTTGTAGTTTAAAATTTGTATCAGTGCTAAAGGGTCTTTGCATTGCTTTTATTAAACAAATACTGCTTTGGAAAGTAAAGCTTTCATCTGCTTCCCACTGAACTAGTTTAAAAACCATTTTCCACCTTTTCTCTGAACTCTTACTGAGCAAGCTGTGTAGTTCTCCCCACTGTGATCTCTTTTGCAAAGGAAGCCTATTAATTGAGGATGTTTTTCAGTATTGCCAAAAGGTCGCTACAATCAATTATGGAGAATATTTGTAAAAGAGAATCTCGCCTATGAAGCAATATATCCTGAGTGTCTAATTTGTTCACTGTAATAAGGCCATGCCTACTTATTGATTAATCAATCTTTGTTGTCTGTTTGCTGATTTTATCAGGAAGTCTCTTCATGTAATGAAATATCATATACTGAACTGGACAGCAAAAATTTTTGTTTCTACCATTATACTGCATGTCTTCCACCCGAGGAGGTTATTTTTCCAGGACAAATCATTCTGGTTTGTTGTGTCAAGCCTAGAACTGAAAATGGAAGCATATCTGGATTTGAAACATGACTAGAAACATGACTACGGTTTTCAACACAGAAATTTTTATGTTTTGATCCAATTTGTAAATCATCACCTGATGTATGCCATTCAAAAGTCTTAATATTATGCAATTGTACTACATTGAGATGTGCAATGCAGGAGTATAATTGAGCAAGATCAAACTTAGGTTGTATGCCAAAAAACTGGTTGTGAATAAATTCAAAGTGGTTCTCAGGCTATATTTAAAAGTGTAACATTTGGCTACTTTTTAAAATCATGTAAAGGAAGCCAAGCATATTAAAATTAATTCAACTTCAGATGCTTGATATAATTAAGGTTTTTATCTTGTCATAAATCTTAGTGTGATTTATAGGACAGAGAGTAGTGGCAGGAGTTATGTACACAGAAAATGTTTAAAGTTATATTATAATTATCATTATCTTTGTTGGCAGGAGTGCATTATTTCCACTAAATAACATGCCTTGTTTCACTGTGACTCTGTGATTTATTTCTGTTCTTTTGTACTGTAGTTGATGTAAATGAACCACATTAACTGCCCCCCTGCCTCACTTTGTGCATATTTAAGGATTTAAAGTGTCTCAAAAATCCATTATCGCTCTGTGACAGAAAGGTGAGAAAAACGTGTGAAAAACTCATAAACAGATCGAGATGTCTATCTATTAACTTTGGACAGGTCTGAGACATCTAAGATTAAATCTGGAATTTATCTTGGAATTCAAATAAAATAATGGTATACTTTAAACTGAGGAGAAATAAAGAATTAGTGATGCTGATGCTCTGTATTATTTTTGCAAACAATGGCTTTCTCAAAACATTTAAATTTTCCAAGAAATGAGTGCTTCATGAACTGCTCTTAAAATACTCAGTGGGACCAGAGAATCAAAAGGAGAAACACAGGAACATGGAAATAATTTTCTCTTTACCCTTACTTCAGTAAGAGCTAAAGTTTAAGTTCCTCTTTTTGCTGTATAAAATGTCCATAGCATGATTTATCATGATGCATATCTCACCGTGAGTAGCAAAATAGAAAGAATAAATATATGCTCTAATTCTGCAAGCAGCTTTGCGCACATAGCTCCTATTTGCATTACTTTCGTACACTAAGATTTATTGTGATATATGAGGAGTATTAAAGATAAAGAACTTCAATGAGAGGACTGTTTTTATAAAAACAGTGGCACCATATATCAAAAACCCCAGGCTTGGCATCCACAACATGTGTCATGTCTGCAGTGCTTTCAAATTACAAAGCAATCTTTTTACCAGAAGGGTACTTAAAGTCACACGTTCTACTAGCACATCCATTGAGAATAAGAAAGTAACAGTTCTCTCTAAAATTTTATTATGTATATGGATTCTCAGTGCATTCTGGAATGTGGATTCAGCTTTTCTGGCTCTGAAAATCTAATGTTCAACATATGGCCACCTGCAGGTTTACCATGGTAAAATTTCTGTGCTTTTCCCCAGGGAAAGATCAAGGTATCAGAGATTTTTTTTTTTTTGTTTCCACATGCTATGTAGATTAAATACGTGACATACAATTTAGATTCAGAAGATTTTTGGCACTGATAATGATGGCTTGAAAGATATCATTGCAAAATTTTAAACTCATTTATGTGGCAGTCACTGTTGTTGAAAACATAGCCTCTTTATGGTGGCATCATCGTGATTTATCTCTGAATTGGTGACAGCCAAAAACCTCAGCTTCTCAGTACTGACCCACTTTGGGAATGCTGCAATACTATCACATTCCTTAATCCTAGGGAAACTGAAGTGGTGAAAGGGTTGCATAATTCTGCTGTCATTACTGCCAAAACCAGGACAAATCATCAGTGTCTCCATAGAGGGAAGAAAGAGGGAAAAAATACTCTCTGAATTTTAACAGCAAGGACTAGGGGAAAAAAAAAAAGAATTGGAATAGTGTCACAAAAATGCCCTACTGTGTCTCAGCACCGCTAAATTTCTTCCAATATTTAAGTGGGGATATAAAATTTGCATAAGTAATATATAAGGTGGTCCACAAAAACACCCATAAAGAATAATAAAATATAATAAAATATGCCTCCTATTGCCAAAATACAATAAAATTCACTTTCTTAAACATAACTAAAGCACCGGGAAATAATGCTTTGTATAATAAATACAGACATCCCCATAATTCTCTTAAGCAAAGCATTGGGTTTTATTTCACTTAAATTATTTGTCTACAATATCCTAAATAATAATGGCGTTTACTGCCATGATCTATTTAGCATTTCTTATCTTTACAGTGTAGAGTTCCACTACAGCTTTTAACATCACTGCCTTGAGGAGAGCACGCTGTCCCATGTGGGCAGCGGGGGGATGACTCCCAGCAGTTCCACCCAACAACATCTTCGACTCTGGTGTTTATGATGACTTCGAGGAGCTTGTGGAAGTGCCTGTCTCTCTGAATGTGAATATGGGCAGTACACACAGCCCTCAGACTGACAAAGGAAGTTGGTTACCTATGAAAAGTTCTCTAAGAAAGGTGAATGATGGCATTCTCATGTGCTCAAACTCTCCTCCTGTGGATTGCCGTGCAAGCTGAAGCTGGGGTGGTCAGACTCTTATCCTGAGTGAACTCTGGAGTAGGCTGGAGCAAAATCAGGTTCAGATTGTGGACACTTGATATTAGCATAAACTGAAATAAGCACTAAGCACTTGACAGCTTCAGTTACTCAATTACAAGATATTGGAGAATTTATGAGCTAAGTGCCAAAGGTGAAAAATGATGTTCTGTATGTCACTGAGAGTGCAATAAAGGGTCCTGTGAGCTCAATGTGTGCATTACTTTGATGCTGAGTGATTTGAATGATTTATTTATCTAGTGGCATGTGGTTGGTCTCAAAACCAATTCAGTCACATACATGTACAGGTATTCCAGGTGTTCCCAAAGGTGGGGAGCAGCACTTTACCGCTGTGCAATGTGGCAGTGATGACAAATGTGCTGGCTGGCTGGAGAAATGCTGACAGTAGTCACGTTGACCAGTGTGCTCTTGTAAAAATGAGAGAGGGCTTGGATGAGCCCACTGATTGTAACCAGAGAGAGTGAAGTGACAGACCAGGGATGAACTGTGCTCCGCACGCAGAGGAGGGACACCTTCCACGGAAAGTGGTCCACAGGGTGCTACAAAGATCTGGGAGAAGGTTCATACCTGTCTTGCAACCTTATTGAAGCTGACATTCTGTGGATGCTGAACTTCCACTCACTTAAGTGTCTTCTTTCCAGGTGTACTGAGGAAGGTGGCTGTAGTTCAAGGTCCTAAGTTGCAAGGGCCTAATATTTGGCATTTATTAAGGCCTCAAATACGGTCATCAGTGTTGAGACTGGCACAAGTCCACACAGGAAGAGACCTTTGTTTGACATGTTGTTTTCTGCATTTTTTGTAGAAGATCATTACGTGACAACAAAGTAATTTAATGTCTTTCCAATAAATCTACTACATATTTGATCAATGCATATTACTCAGAAAAAAAAATTATTTTCATTTTCATTGTACTTTAAGATATTACAACCCTAAAAACTATTTTTTCATGCTCCTTATTGCATCAAAGGGTTACATAAAGTAGCAATGCAAAGGAAAATAATTTATGTTTGTCTTCCAGGGCTTCCAGTCCTTTTATAGAATGTGTTTGTGTGCACTTCTGAGGAGGTTAAGCAGTCTCCTAAGATTTGACTGTTGCTAACCCAGGTTCTTGGGTGTCTTGCTGGAGCATCTGATATGAAGTTATTAATGGAGAAAGGCTGTGAGATTTAACAAAATCAAGTTTGACTTGGTATAATAATTTCCTTGGTATTTTTACTTGTGGTTTTTTTGGTTTGTTTGTTGTTTGTTTTTTTTTTTTCCCCAGAATAGGTAATTAAAAGTATATGATACAAAAGAATATTGGCATCCTAGTTAAACTTTACAGGTTTTGATAAAACAGCCTGACCTTTTCATATTTTTTCTGATTCTAGTTCATTGAGATATAACCTCAGCAATGTAAGTTATGAGTAAAATCTGAATCAACATCAGCAGCAGACGTATTGATGCTTTTTAGCCATACCTTTGGACAACTCCTGAAGAATTCTAATTATCTTAGAAAACAAAGTCTTTGCAAATGGCAATTATGTGATTGATTATTTGCCACTCTCACCTTGCAGTCTCAAACATGAATCTAAGGAGTAATTCTGAAGCTGAGCCTTTGAAAGAAGTCTTTGAATATGGATTGTTCTTTCAGAGCAACTTCTGAAGCATTAGAAACATTCAGAAGCAGAGGAATGCTGGCATTTGCCCAGTCAAGGGGACACTTGCATGTGTCCACTCATACAACTGCATCAACTTCATGAGGAATTTGAAAAACTTGATCAAGTAAAATATAACTTAATCACACTGCTTTTCCTAGAACTGCGTACAGACCAGAAGGATTTCTACTCAGGCAGTGGTTTTCTGAAGAGCTCATTAACTCAATCTCCAGTGAGAAAACTGCCTGCAACACTTATTTCATGAGCCTGGATAGGCTGGAAGATAAGGATAAAAATGTGAACTTTAACTGATGATTTCTCTGAGATGATAGAAGATAAATCAAGCCACTGATGACAGCAGAAAGTTGAATTCTCAACTGGTTTTGCCATTAGCAAGTAATTTTTGTGCTGTTGACATGATAAGAATAGAAAGCAGAAAATGAAGCAGAATTATTAAACACCTATGGATGATAAACTAAATTTCATCTCTGATTTTGGGACATAGTTGAGTTCCACTTGGAATAAAGAATTCTCAGGAGTAAAATCATGGAGTCTTGTAAATCCACTAAAATATCGACTATGGTAGAGGTTAAAATGGTTTTTTTTCCTAATTTATGGCACATATTAACATCTTTTAAAAGGTTCACTTTGCCTTGACAAGAGTTACAATGGAAGATAAAAGAATTACTTATTTTATCAGAATCCACTCTTGGCATTGTAGCTGCTTTTTCTGTCTGTCAGAACATGACAGAAGGAGTCAGCTTGTGTCTATAAACTGGGAAAATGAGATCAGTGCACTTGTAGGGATTCTAAATTGTCAGCTCTGGTGGAAGGTGCGATGCTCCCAGTCCAGAAAGATGACAAGACCGGTGTTACAACCCTCAGTCCATCCCCCAAGTGTCCGTGGTGAGCTCAGAGTAGCTGCAGACCCTGGAATGCAATACAATGGAATGCTCAAAAATCATACAGACAACTCTGATAATGCTGCCATAGAATCATGTTCATGTTCCTTGCTTCAGCATCGTCTGCTTTATATAGTCAAGACCTGTCAAGTTGGTGTTTATGGAAAGTATCTTTTATACAAAGCAACAGGACAATTTTCACCACTAAATAAAGTTTTCTGTGTGAAGAAGTATACTTAACTGATTAGGTAAGATTTACTTTCTTGTTATGCCCTCCTCTCTTATAGACAACTTATTCATGAAGAAGTGGAATGTACACACTTGACAATTATAAACGGGACATTTGTGACTCATTCATTTAGTCTTACACTTGGTAGCTCTTGACCTCTCCCTCTCAGTTCACTGGCAAAAACTACCATTTATTATCTACACAGAGGTTATTATAAACCAAAATTTATCAATTTTGCCAAAAGGAAAACATTTTTCAGAATGGAAATATTCTTTTCAACTGGAATTTTTATCTTAGCATAATTAATTGTGTGTTAATGTCTTCCAAGTGTCCCATTTTATTAAGAAATTAACTGAAAAAATTATTAAGGACGTGGATACTAGATTGTGGCACTTTTTTTTTCTTTTAACTCAATAATTCCTAAGTTAATGTTCATGATATATCTGAGCTGTGGACTTGGAGGTCAGAAGTCTCTTCCTTGTTGTGTGGGAACAGTGTAGAGGGTTGCGCTTGCAGGGTGGGGAATGAATCCCAGGAGCTCCAGGCAGGGAGACAAGGCAGTGGTGCTCCTGGTCTTTAATTAAACCTGAATAAGAATGAGGGGTAACCAATACTGCAAGTGCTGAACTTTTGGGGGGTTTTGCACTTTTTTGTTTGTTTGTTTGTTTTTGTTTTGTTTTTTTTGGGTATTTTTTGGTGTGGTTTTTTTTATTTATTTTATTTTTTTAATTGATGAAAACCATCGTAATCTCTGATGAAAAACCTGACTTCGGAAGAGAGCTGCCATGTAAATTACGATGTTTGTGAGCTGTGGGAAAGCTGCTCCGGGCTCTCTGGCTCCTTCTCCACCCTCAGCCTGTCAGCAGTGCAATAAACTGCACCTTGACTACGTGTGATCTCTTTACAAACAGCAGCATCTCACAGTCCTTAATCTGGGTGTCCTTTTAATTTCTGCCGGCCCCTGAGCCCCTCAGGTGCACGGGGATGTGAGGGCTCTCAGCTGTTCTCCAGCTCTTTGCTGCCCTGGGATGAGCCGGGTGGGCCTGGTGCAGCCCATGCACACCCGTGTCCCAAAGGGGACAAAGCTGTGACTTTGCCCTCCAAAGCCCGGCCTAAAATCGAGTAATAGGAATTTGCTCAAATCCTGACTGTAAAGTTTAAATGACCTCTCATGGCATTCCCAGCCTGTGCTTATTATCAAATAGCAAAGAGTTGATGGTAGACAGGTTGGGGGAGCTGTGGGGCCCCAAAGGGCTGTCTCCTCCCTCCTGGGCTTGCACAAGGCAGGTTTTCCCCCTCAGCTTTCCCTGGAGGGGATGGTGGCGCACAGATGAGGTTCACAGTCCCCCTCCCTGGACCTCAGCTCTGTGGGTGAAGGGCAATCTGTGGGGTCAGGTGCTCCAGCAGGTTTTCAGGTTTCCCTGAGCCCTCCTCCCTCCCATGGGGCAGCCCCTGGAGCAGCCCGAGGCAGTGGGGACACTTGGGCACCCCATGGCCCCTGGAGCAGCCCGAGGCAGTGGGGACACTTGGGCACCCCATGGCCCCTGGAGCAGCCCGAGGCAGTGGGGACACTTGGGCACCCCATGGCCGAAGGACGGGGCACGTGTGGGGAAGCAGGGCTGTGCAGGACGGCTGCTCTCCAGGAGAGGTACTGAGGCGCTGTCCCCTGCGTTTTAAACCGGTGTTTCCCTGATTCACTTGGTACTCCTGAGCGGTGTTGGATGGGGTCATCCCGCACCCGCTTTGGCCTTTATCAGCACAAGGGAGGGCATGGAAACACTGTTTGGAACTTGCAGTTTTAAATTACGGGACTGTCACCCAGGCAACTTTAGCATCTCTTCTTACGCAGTGAAAGAGAAGAGCAGCAGAAAGTGATGCCAGCAGAGTAGCCCTGTGCCTGGCTGGGCTGGAGCAGAAGCAGCCAGGTGCTCGTGTTGGCCTGGGGCTCCCCAGGAAGGATGCTGGAGGCTGGCCACCATCCTGGGGAAGCTGCTGGCCCCAGGGCACCCGGCTGAGTTCAAACCTGCCAGCGCTGCAGGCGTGTGGGCAGGAGGAGAAAGGAAAACACTGACCACCCCAGCATGCTGGGAAGGAAAGGAAACACTGGAGGGCTGTTGAAATATTCGCAGAGGATTAGCACAATGTTACTGTGTTCAGCACAGGTGTTTCTGTAGCTGTGATACATTAGGAGAATTTACAATGTTCAGTGACTCACACTTTCTCCATGTAGTGCGGTAGTTTATTTTCCTGGGCCAGAGTACCAAGTGAGGAGGAACACCTGCTGGTATTTTGGCTTTCCTGTAATGTCTAAACTTTTGTTTAATCTGGGTGTCATTTTTTTTTTTTTTTTAATTTTCTCTGACTGTGTTGAAGCATTTTAGCACATAACATTTAAAAGGAAACTGATTTCTCCAGAGACATATAGGAATATTCTGTTCTTTACCTCTGTGGTATTGCATGCCATAACCTACTATCAGTAGGAAAATTATGGATGTCGCTGTCAATAGTTTCTTTGGCTTTACTTTTAGGCATTTAGTTAAACAGCCAGTTTTTGAAAACAGATCTGTACACTGTGTATTGAAATTCCTCTTAAAATTTCATCAGAAATGTCTATTTCAATGTCCTATAAAGTTGCATGTGGTCCAAACTAGTTCCACTGCAAAAGTATAGCTAAGAACGTTCTTCTATACTGTTATAAATTCAATATTGATATGAAATGCTTATTTAGCTTGTTTCTCATGGAAAAATTCTCAGTAAAACATTAAGGAAGGATACTGAAACTCCGTAGTATGAATGCTGAAGCTTAAGACAGATCATCTTATTAATAAAGAAATATTCTTAAAAGGAATATATCTAATTTAGTACCCTTTCATAAAATTGATTATTAACTTCTATAAAGAAACAATGACTTTCTCTGTTGGATGGGCCTTGCTGCTGTGTGAAGGAATAAAATAATGGTAAAAGAGTGAAAAAGTAAGGGAACACAGCTCAATACTCTGTCCCAGTGGAATATTCAAAACTGACATTGAAGGGAAAAATCAACCAACATTACCAGAACTTATCGACTGAACAACTTGATCTCAAAATTTTTTGAATATTCTTCTAAGATTAAAACTGCAGTTTAGGGGATCTATACCATCTGTAACTTATAGACCCTGTATTTGCCCTGTTTTCTCTCCTCTAGTTTCTTTGTTACATCTCCTCCTTATCAAATTAATATTTATGTTTTCAAAGGAGCATAATAAAAACACTGAACTTATGATGCGGGTGAGTTGCTGTAGCACCATTATCTTTAGAATTCCCTTTATTGTGTGCTTGATTTTTTTGACTTTTTCCGATGGACATGCTGTATAAAGTACACTGTGCATGTTTATTATGAGTTGCCATACCTAGATTGTATCTCCTTATTTTGCACTTTCTCACTTGTTTTCACTTTCATTCTCTTGAAGCAGTTAAGGACATTTTTATTAGATAGAGTACATGGAAGCTGGGTCAGATTTAAAAATGCAATTGCTCTGGATTTGTGATGTCTGACAGCACTTTGTCTGTAGTGCCAGACACCTAGAGGGATTGTTTATCATTTTCCAAAAGTGTATATTAAGAATAGCTTCTAGGAAACAGGCAGGCACTTGTGTTCAGATGCATTCCACATATGTTCAGTAACCTTACTTATATGAATAATGCCTTTTATGGAACAAACGCAAACAGAGAGACTTTAAGAGAAAAAAGTTTTCCTTGGGCTTATTCAGGGGTTCAACAAAGCAAAAGGAAAACACAACAGGCACAAGCTGCAATAAAGGGGATCAGAGACATACATCAAATTCCTTATGTCTTTTCAATTATGCAATTGTGAATTATATTCCTGTTGCGTTTGTAATTAGAGGGCAGAACAGATGGTAAAGACTTGCTCTAAAGTAATGTGTCTATTAAAATTATCCATATAGCTAAACTGACTGTTGACTACAACAGGGTTTCTTAGCCATTAAAATACCCTGTGTACAGATATGTGCTTGATTATTATGGCTCATTACATATGAGTACACACAATACATATGCATATATGCAGGAACAAATCTATTCTATATTAGTTATATGCTGTATATGCTTTTAAATGTCACTTATTACAGTAGTGAAGGAAAATGAAGCCTGATTCTATAAAAAGCCTCCCACGCGGGTGGGGAAGACATGCTGTTGTGTGGTCCTCATGTATCATTTGTTTCCTTTATCTCCAATTTTAGCTGGAGCTAAAGTGTGAAGATAAATTTATCAGATGAGGTGTTCCAACAAAGGACATGACACAGACAGCTATGATATGGTTGTTATTACTCTGCAGAAGCTTGCTTTATTTGTAATCAGTATATTTGACCTATTATCTCTTGTTTATAGATTTATCTTATCTTAAGATCTGGAGACGCTTGTGTTGGCAACCATTTTTTTTTTCATGCCATCTGTAATGTTTTCCAATATAAGCCATGCACTGTACTGATATTATCTAATAATTTGTGATGCCATAAAATTCTCTCCTGTCACAACCCCCCCACACATTTTAGGGAGTTAGGAAGGTATGAATTGAGTGAGAGGACATGGTCCTAGTTTTTACAGTTCTTATGGATAAGGTATTTGTTCTATAAAACAAAATTATTCTGAAATCTCTGTATTGACTTAAAATGGGTCCTATGCAACATCCCCAAATATATTCAAGGCATAATGGCATTTCTCTGACCTCTTTATATCTAAAATCTCTGATTGCTTTCTTGACCTGAAAGCCCCCCTATAATAATGGGTACAAAGGAAACTCATTAGGGTATTTAATTTCAAACACAGAATTTCAGTGAATTACTCTCTCAGAGTGTGATGCACATCCTTAAGACCATCCTAGCCCTTACCAAAGTACAGGAACTGGTATTTCCATCATGCCAGCAATTCAAGCCAGAGGTGGAGACAGTGACAATAAATGTCAAGCCCGTTCACTAAGGAGGAGAAATCAGCTCAGAGCATTTTTAAAACCAGGATTTGACAGGCAAATGACTAAACATATTTCTTTAGTGATCCAACATTTCTTCTTAATGAGGCAAGTTGTCATTGACTCTGCTTGTTGTCTGTAAATTCTGACTGACTCAATCTTCATAATGTCAGACTGGTCAAAGGCATCAGTAAATTACATGAATAAAACATAATACTTAGTAATTGTCCTTAGCTGCTAAGATACTGTAATTTCATTTGCTCAACAGCATTTGTCCTAAATGGTGTTTCCTGAATTGGCCATTACTTTTATTTTCCTAAAATGGATGCCATAACCTCTGCAAACACCTTACCTACTTTGGTTTCATACATAATGATGTTGCAAAGACATTGCTGCTTTTGCTCTGCTGATTCTTCCCCCCACCCTGCTGCGGGGAAGGGGGCGGGCACTGAGTGACCAAGTGGTGCTTACTTGTCAAGTAGGGCTAAACCACGATGGCAAATTGAGCACTTCTCTTTATCTCTGGAGACTTCAAAAACTGAATCTCATGCATCTGGCAAATAAAACAATAAGCACAGTTTGCTGTAAGGAGGGCTGGCTTTTGGCTTAGTCTCAGGTACTGTAGAATCACATTTTCCTTGCATGTTAAGTGGATCCCCTACTATGTCCTACTCATAGAAAAGCCAGAAATAAAAAACTAAGAATGCTCCTGGCAGTGCCTTCTGGCTTTTGGGGACATGCATGGATTGTGCATAATGCAGTGTGTCATTGAGAAAATCCAAGTTAATTTCTGTAGTTTGGATTCTTGTTTATAATATATTTATATTAAAAAAAAAGGGAGGGGGGGAAGAAGAAACAAAGAAATATTACTGTCTGCCAGGCTTTAAATTGATTGATAGTATTTCTTTCTTGTCCTTAGACCAAGCCTCTAACATGCAAATATTTTAAATTACATCTGCCAAATAAAATTGTTGTGTAGCAGACCTTTTATTTTTCTAGGTTCTTTTGAGAACACATCATCCTAACATGCCCTCTGACAAACTGCCAGGAGAACAATTTTTGACACCAAATGGTGTAGGAAAAGAAATGATCCTATAAGATCCTCTTATAGCTGCTTCCCACTGTGCTCTTTATTCTGCACCTGGAATGTTCTTGCTGGCTATGTACTTACTGCTTTACTGGAATGTACATATCCTCTGATTTCAGAAATATGCCTCGATGCATCCTTTTCTAGTCAGGCAGAAAAAAATGTCAGTCCAACCCTAAAGAAAAGAAATCAAAGCTAAATAGATGACAAGCCACCTTTCTAGTTGAAGGACCTTTGAGCAATGAAAATGTAAAGCAAAAGAGAGTTCTGTGTTGATCATACTCAACTCATTTTGCTGGACCAGCAAATACATCAAGCATCTGACCAAATTCCAGCAGTTCATTCAATATCTGGAAAGAAACATATAATCAGTGCACAACCTGCAGTGAGAAGGAAACATGAAACGAATGCTGCAAAAACAGCTTTGTTGGAGACTTGTTCAGGCAGATGGAAATCCCCATCCCTTTCTCCCTAGGTAGGTATTTCATACATTGACCTGTGCTGATTCAGAGTTGCCATTTCGGAGTCTCTGGTCAGATTCTTATGGGGTTTAAATCAATTTAATTCTATTTACTTGTTAATAATTAAGGATCTGACTCATTAAAGGTTAACTTGGCCTGCATAATACTTCCTTATTTTGACCCAAAACACAGCATATTTTTTCTGGTTAACTGCAGACCAAAACAATTAGGAATACTCAGATAAAAATCTGGAAGATGCATTAAATGCAGTTTCATCTCCTAATCTTCTGCAAAAACTAGTTTCAAGTAGGATAAACTACAAGTCTCTTTATCTGGAACAAGTATTTATGATATTTCCAAAGTATCAGGTATATAATAACTTCCATTAATTTTCAATCATTTTAAAGAGCCTAAAAATAGTTATTATCTTACTGCTTCAGATGGCTTGACACATCTGAGTAGGAGAGCAGATGCTTCTTAGTTTGCAGAACAAAGAGTGACTAATAAGAAAGGCCTTTTTTAAAATAAATGCTGTGATCATGCAGTACATTTAACCTGAGCGCTATTCTTTCACCTTGGGTTTTTTAATTTGATTTATCTTTCAAAGTATTACACTGGAAAATAATGTATCTCTGCTGTTTAATTATTGAAGAATATTAACTATTATAAGAATCTTTTGATCAGTAATAATTTTGGACTTTATTCAAAATCTGGATGAGTCGCTGTGGTTTGACCATTCCAGATCTTTAGACAGAGAAAGAAATTACATTAGGTCAGAGAGTAAATAAGCAATTAGTACACAGAATAGCTGGAACCAAGCTGGCATCCAATGAACTGGAATGGATTCAATGATTTCATGTGCCACCCTGATTTACAGGTGTGTTAAAAAAGGTTCTTTTCTGGTTTCTGTTCTTGGCTAATAACCTAAGATTTTCATCAGAGACTCAGAACCTATTAGTTAATTCTTCAATGTCTCTAGCCATATGATACAAATAAATTATGCCCAAATGACATTTGGTATTTGAAAAATTAATTTTTTATTTTATTTAGGAATCTATATGTCTAAAAACACATACAAGCTGGTAACTTCACTTTCACAGAGTGGTGCACTCATTTGCAAAGCAGAGTCCTCCCTCCTTTACTTTTTCATTTTCCTCTCTTTTCCCTCTTTCTCTCTCTTAAGAATTAACTATTCCCCCTCCAAAGACGCCACCTGAGTCATGTAATTCAGTTTAAAATGGCAAACAAGCAAAATCTACACTCACTTTTTGCTGGGAAAGAAGGTGGAACAAAAAGTGGCTCTACAATGGAGGAGGGATTCAGAGTAAACTAGCAACTTCTCCAATTAATAAACATATCAAAGCCCAAGAAATGAGGAGATAGATTGATGTGCTCAGACACTAGTGGGTAAAATTGTCAGAATTTCTAAGGGGTCCTGGTATCAATAGGTCCAAAATACACCATCAGTCCATCTATCATGATCAGCTGTGTTAAGAAAAAATGAACTAACAAAATAGCCCAGATACCAGAGTATATTTAGTGCATAGCTGACACGTGCTGCACATTTTTATGTGATATCAATTAAATAATTAGTTATCAGTAACTGACTCAAACAATCCATCTCAGAAATAACTGGTGGCAAGTTCTCAAGGGCAGTATATAGATGAGATTCTCCTGCTAACACAGCTGTGGGAATGTCTCATGTATTTCACCTAATGTAATCAACTTGATTTCTGAGAAACCACACAACCTTCTTACTGGGAATTAAAGAGGCCAGAATGACCCAGTGGCCAACATCCTGGCAATCAGCTGGGAACTGGTTTCACCTTTTCCACAGTAATCTACCCAGGTGTGCTGGGAGCTGAAGCGGTACATTTAAGGCTGTGGAGAGACGCAACAAAGTGTATGGCTTTGTGATTGAAGAAATTGCATTCCAGAATTGTGTGAAGACCCTCAAGTGCTGCTGCCAAATGCAGCTCTGAAGTGCTCCAAGGGGTCTGCAGCTATTTCCAAAGACAGTGGCTAATGGGGCTGCATCAGTGGTCCCTCAGGAATTTTTCCTTTCAGCTCTAGGAGCTGGAATCTGTGCAGGATCAGGAATGCAGGTGGAAGAGAGCTTCCTAGGAAAGCAGAAGTCTACTAGACACATGAAAAACAATGTTTTCTGCAAGAATGATTAGGGTCTCAAGAGAGCCTTACTGGGGAGAAAACAGCCTGATATTTTCCATACATGGCAGGGAGAAGCATAAATCCATTTTTGTATCCTTTTTTTCTGAGATTAAAATAGTAATCTCTGCTGATTTCATTACTTGAAAGAACTTTTCTAAAGGGTAGGATTCTCCTTCTGTTTGCAAAACTTTCTTGTTTTGCATGTGACATTACCACTGCAGTTAATTTTTCCTATGCTGAGTACTAACGAGAATGGAGACAAGAGGTTAAATGAAGCATGGATCATCTTGCTGTTCATCACAAAGTTTGAGGGTCTGACAGAGTCTGTCAGAAGTTTTCAGATTTTGTAACAGTGAAACTTAAATTTCTAATGCAGAATTTGCCTAAGCAGCTTAAGTCTTCTGCCATATAGTTTTTGAAGTTTTGGTATTGTTAATTACTATGAGTTCCTGAAGAAATGCACAGATTTCTGTTTCCTGCCTAAAATTCTTTGCTTCCTAAGCCAAGGTGTAACTTCAGAGCTGGTTAACACTGTTCCCAGGAGAACAGTTTAGTGCTGAAGGGACAGTTTCATAAAAACTGGAGCTGTCTGGGAAGAACACATTGCTGGTCTCCTATCAGCCCTACAAGAGCAATCAAGCTGCTTTTGGCCCCTTGACTGCAATTAATATCCCAGGAGGCTGAGAACTGGCTGGTGATCTCAGCAGACTGTGACTTTACCCATCTTATGTTAAAAGGTATCATATCAGGGTGCTTGGGGCTGTTCAGTGTGTGAATTTCCCACAGGCATTCTCCAGGTTCTGGTTCCCAGATCCTACGAACTATAATTATTTACGTACCTGCTATACTTACCTGGTGTGTCCTGAATGCACAGTCCTCCTTACGTTGAGAGAACAGACACGAAAAGAGCTAGGAAATCCCGTAGCTCTTCTGTTGCTTTGCCTGTGTTCACAGCAGGTTCTAAGGTTCTTGTTGACTTCCACAGAAAGACTTATAACTGAGAGCTCAGGAGTCTGGGTGTGCCTTGTCCTGCTCAAGCTGTTTGCTGGGACATGACAGTTCAGCTTCTGAAGTGGCTCATGAGACAAACCTTCAGTACTGATGACAATAGTCACAACTGGAAGCTAGAGATCCTCTGAGAGAGCTGGAGAATCTTTCTTAGATATTCAGAAGCCTTAAGGACGCAGGCAAGTCGTGGGAATGGTGTAGAATAAATAGGCTGTTCAGGTACTATCTGCAGCCAGTATGAGATATGCCACACAATGAGAGGCTGTTGAAGTGACAGAGCAGATGTTTTGTTTTACAGAGGTCACATACAATTTATCTGTGAATTGTGATAGTGCTCCATAGCTGAACAGAATGCCATGCAATTGATTAACTCTGTTAGCGCCGGAACAGGAGAAAATCTTAGAGTAGCAGGATATATTCCTGCTATTTAAGGCGTCTCTAGGTAGTGTTAATTTTTTTGTTTCAAATTCTGAAATTCCATGTGGTATTTGTACAGATATTTCATAAATTAGCACTATGAATGAAATTATATCATGCTACGAATTTTGTCTGTTCAGGTGAAGCAAGAATGTGGGGATTAGAAGAGTCTTTGATTAAAGTGTCCAACATCCTCTCTATTACAGGTAATGTCAATAAAAATCTCTTGCCTCTCAAGTCCTGAAAATGAGCACATGTTAAAATACTCTGCTGTCTTTGGAGTCTTTGTAAACAATCATGATTTATTTTCTGTCTCCAGTATCTCCCATGCAAGTTTGTATTTATGTTCTGTCTTCTATTTTGAGACAATCAAATTAAAACTCACTTTGTTTCATAATTACAAACATCCATTTTGACTAACTGACAAATCTTGCTAGAATTTTGTTCCCAGAGCTATCATTCACCAAGATATGGAGCAACAAAATCTATCAGGATTCCACCTAGTTTCTTTAAATTTTTCTTTGGAATTGTACGGCATCTATTAATTTACAGCCACTTGTCTCCCTTCATTCCTATGTGATTAAAGGACTTATGGATTGGTTTCTACTTTTTCCCTGCTATAATAAAATTAAGTAGAGACAGGAAACACCCAGGAAAGCAAGATAAGTGTCTTTTATTTGTTACTAGTTAGTACAGAATCTTTCTCTCCTATGAAGTGATCTTCTTAGTGGATGGCTGAGGGTTTTAAAGGCTTCTTCTGAAGCTTACATCAACACAGAAGTTGCACGGTTACGGACAGAGTGTCATTACCCCCTGGAAGGGAGTTTAGCTCAAGTGAAGTGAATGGAAACAGGATTGTGTTTACAGAGAACAGGTACATACGAAGTTGTCTGCTCTCTGGGTCATGCCTTCTAATTTGGTTCCCTTTACTGGGTAAGTGTGAGCAGGGAAGTCAAAGGTATTATGTAAAAAAACCCTAGAAAAACACTAATGGAGAGGAAATTTTAAGATAGTTCCTTGCAACAACAGCTGGAGATGAGCATCACAAAATCACTGCCCTTTCTGATTCAGGGCAGTTAATTGTCATCTCCTGCTGGTAAAAGCAAACGTGGAGAGGTGTCCCGTTTCTCACACCAAGACTCCTGAATCACCTCCATCCACTGTTTTTTCATGTTGTTCAAGAAAAACTTCACTTGAAATACTGGCCTCCTTCCTGCTGAAGGGTTGAAATCCCTGTTTTATTCAGGGGCTATGACTGGAGGTTTACCTCTCATTCCTGTCCTCACAGGTTTTCCAGTCACTCTTTAGAAAGCTCAAAAGGAGTGGAGTACATTTTAGTCAGGAAGAGTACAAAAGAAACAGCATGAGCTGATGAGTTTGAAGGGAAATATGCTTGGCTGACATTCTGAAGTGTTATATGAATATTCTTTCTTTTGCATGCAAGGTACACATCTGAAATATGTGAGTCTGGCATCCAAAACACTACAAAGAGTGGGATTAGAAGCATGTGAGAAAACCTCAGATTCTAGTTTAAATTAAGGGCATATAAAATGAAGCGTTGAAAGTCAGGTGGAACATTAAGAGATTCACAAGCCAACTTTGCAGCACCTGATCTAATATTTATTTATATTCACTCTCTTTTTAGCTTTTGTGTGTAACAGTACAATCTGAAATAGTTCCATACCAAAGCAATTCTAACTTAAGACCTACAGACCAGTTCTGAATGGGCTAGCTTGAATGAAAGGCTCAAAAGCCTGAGGAGGAGAGAATTAAATTCAAAGCACAGGTGAACTTATAGTGACAGACATCATAGACAGTCCTGGGGATTTAGAATGGCATGGACCATATCGTGTCCTTGTTTGAATGAATTAAGAAATGATCCTATTCTGAATGGAACTCTTGGAGTAGCATTTGAAATGCTACACATTTTTGGTATAAGCTAACCTGATATATTTTTTTTCTTTAATTGATTCATTTTAATTTCCTTCTTTTAAAAATTTTTAAAGTTCTGTGGGGCAGGTTTCTACCTTCTTTTTTTCTCCTTCTTTTTTGCACAAAGGGTATAGAAGAAAATCTATACAGTAACCTTTCTAAAAGAATATCTGTAGAGCGGAGCGGTTTTCTTAAAAGGAATGTCATATTTAAGCTCTGGAATTTGAAGAGCTTTGGCAAAGGCTGTACTCCAGAGAGGCTTAAGACAGTTAGGTAGAAATTTGTGCTTATAGTTAATCATGTTCAAAAGTCTTACCATCCAAATGAAAAAATTGCATTTAACTCAGTCCATATAGAACCTCTTCCCTTAGCTTGTGCACTCCCTCGTCTCTTAAAAGAAGGCCTACCTCCTGTATTTGTTCTTGCTGGCTTGCTTCACTTTCCTGTGAATGTTTAATATTGATCAGCTCTGTCCTTCACTCTGGGATGTCTGCCAAGCACCTCATGCCAGCTATTATAGGATTAGATATATTTTGTCTAACTGGGGGAAGATTTTTCAGTCTCAGTTGTTCCCTGGCATCCAGATTATGAGGGCTGCTTTAATATACCCTGCCCAGGGCCAAATCACCATTGCTAATAACAAAACCTACAAGAAGGCCACCAGCAGGGCATGAATTCTGTGTGCTTTAAGGGGCCGAATATTTTAACACCACCTACCCAAGAAGCCAAGAGCTGGAGTGTGGGCTGCCAGCCTTACAGTGCCACAGGACAGCAGGCATCCTATTAACACTCATCCCTGAGCTTCTTTCCTGCCTCACTGTGTGCTGTTCACGTGCTGTGCTGAGATGTGCAAAAGTCTGCTTGGCCTCAATTCCATTCCTGTGCCCTCCTGGAAGCGTGGGGCCATACAGGTGTGAGATACCTTATTACCATTTTCTGCATTGCCCTGGCGCTCCTCAACCCTGCCTCAGGCACTTTCAATGCCATCTGGGGCACCTGCTCACATCCAGGCCTTTCCGTGCTTGCTTCAAGCCCTTCCGGCGAGCCCCTGACCTGGACCAATCCATTCATCCTGACTGAAGAAACTGGCAAGGATATTAATCTACTTCTTCAGCCTGGAAAAAACTTTATATACTTCCCCATTTTCACAGAGGAGGAAGGATGTAATCATGTTCAAGTTATGGCTGGAGCAGCCAGTCTTTGGGTCAATAGGTAGAAATACACCCCACTAAACCACTACTCGCTGCCATAAGAGCATTGGCTCTCAGCCAGCGTCTAGAAGAAAACATTACAGCCTTGCCTAAGCACTTAGCTGCTGCTCTGTCCCATAAAAGTTGAGGTATTTCAAGCAAGGACAGTTCTCATTGTAATAAAAGGCCCTGATGTGGCAATTGCCTGCTATGTGCAGTATCCTGCTTCTTCAGTGCAACATTTCTATATCCTGGCACAGAGCTGTCAGATTGCTGTTTATATATAGCCATGCATGGCTAAAAGGCATCTTTCTGTCTTGGAAGAGCACTGGGCTGGTGAACATGAGGACTGAAATGCAAATGTAACAGTACTTTTAAATACTGAACTGAGAAAATATCTTCAGACCTTTGGGTCACTTAAGAAATCGTGGGATTAGCTCCTGCTACTGGAACCATGTTGTAGGTCTAGTACCCCTTCCAGACTTATGTAAATCATTGCATTCCTGCTCAAATGGTCTGGGCCCGAAGCTACTCCCAGTGACTTAGAAATGTTTCTGACGCACGGTGCTCAGACCTTGGAAAATCAAAGTAATCTGAAAAAATCCCCAGTTTCTGGAAGGTTCTTCTTGTGGACTGTAATTGCAGATGAGGTTTATTTCAGTGTTTGTCAGAGTTTTGTTGGTTGGTTGGTTGAGTTTGGGTGGGGCTTTTTGGAGTATTGAGTTAATTTTACAACCTTTCAGGAAAAAAAAATTGCTTTATGTAAAAGTTCTTCTATATCAATTATTTTATTTTTTTTTCATTAGTTTCTATTCCTAATGATCTATTCTACTCTTTTGATCTCATTACTTATTTATTATACCATATATTATTTTTTGTTGTTTTTAAGGTAAAAAGTGCTATTCAGTGTTCTTGATGTCTTTTTTTATTTTTAAAAGCTTCCTTCTTTTCTCTTACTTTTAATTTTTAGATGTATCCTTTCTAAGTTTTATATCCTTTAATTTTTCTTCCATTTCATTCCTACCGCATGCGGGTATCTCTTGGTAAAATCAGATTGTGATCAAAATATTTGTGCAATATTTTTTCAGTAAATAGTCACTTCATAACCATGAATGAAGCAGCTATGTCAGTTCCCCTCCAAAGGGTATAGCCTTAATTCCTTGGATGAGGAGTACAGAACAGTGAGCGTTTTGATCAAGACCAGGAAAGTTTTTTGTGAAGATAAGAATTAATTCCAGAGTATATGTGGTGTCTAGCATCTGAATAATTTTCTGTGGGATAAGGTAGAGTGTGAACTTTATCTTGACTTCATTAACTAGCCAGTTTTACTGCCTATGTGCATATTTTGTTTCAGAATTGTATTGTAAATACCAAGGGACTCATACTTTTTCATTTCTTTCATCATTTGCTGTTGCTAGGGAATAGCAGGGATGCTGTAAGGTCGCTCACCAGCTTCCGCCATGAAAAGTGTCCTCGTGCATGTGAAATGTGGTGAGGTGCGCAGGGTGAGCTCCACAACTTGCACGTGGCTGTGCTGGGTGTGCCAGTGCTGAGAGCAAGTATTTAAATGATGTTCCTCTCATCTCCCTTGTGTTTATTAGTGCGTGCATGTGTGCGCATGTGGTCTGCTCTGGACACAGGCAGGTGAACCTGAGAAGAGGATCCAGCTAAAACATCTGCCTCCCTGTTTGCAAGGTTTTGCTAAAAGTGCTTGCTGAGTTCAGGGGCACTGTAGGAGACAGTAGAATACAATGGCACCTATCTATGGTAGGTGATACTTGAGAGCTCAGAATTTGCTTTTCATACAAGGGTACATCTTCTTTATGAGCCTCAGGGTGCCATGGCATGAGAGAATGTCAGCCATTGAGTTCTCTCTGTGTAGAAAATTTGACTTTGGTTCTCATTGGAATCATTATTGTCACCGGGTACAAGCAGATGCATCTTAAATTAAATTCCACTCCAGAGGTGAAGAAATAACAGAAATACTTTGTATCTTTTTCACATTAAAAACCAAAATATGGTGGCCTTGTAAAGTTGATGTATCAGTTTGAAGGTTAAATATTTATGGAGTTCATTTTTTGCATATGAATCAGACATGAGTCTAAAAAGTATGCTAAATATAGTCACCCCACAGGTACCATGGTTACAGAATTTCTCCATAGCCCAACTATTTATTTACTGCTTTGTAAATGACAATGCAAATAAATCCTGTACATTTTAAAATTTTATTTTTTACTTCAGTACTTTGCTGTTGATAAAACAAGGAGTGAGAAATTGTTTTCTAAGCCTATGGTAGTCAACAGAGACAAAATCAGATTTTCTTGGCCTAGGAGCAGGCCCAAAGCAAAATAATAATTTCTTTAATGGTAGGAGTTATCTTCAGGGGCAATCCATTCCTTCCCTGTGGGATAAAAACACATAATGCAGTTATCCTGATAAAATGAGTATTTTAAATTCAGCATGGAATGGAAGGCGAAGCATGCAAACACCCCATGAATTTTGGATAGTTATGGTCCATATTCACACTATCAAAGAGTGTGGACTGATAGAAGTGGATCTTTAAGCAAAACTTTGTGAAGAGGCCTGTGGTTTGTGATGCATTTTTGCTTGGCCATGGTACAGCTTGTGATACTCAGTATGAATTTGTGTGACATTTTCAGCAATGTGGTAATACAGCCAAAAGCAATATAACCCTAGAAGTCATGGAAAAGGCTGGTATTTCTGACAGATGTAAAGCGAGGAAAGTGATCTTACCCCTGTCATACTTGCTTTACCCACAGGCTGCCCACTGCTGCTGCCGAAGTATGTGAGTGAAATTGAGCATTTAATAAAACACTAATTAAAGTAAATACCATAAAAGCATTAACCTCCATAAGGTGTTTAAATTGAATTCCTGGGTACTTTGGCATCACTCCAGCTTTCAATAAGTTCCGATCTAACTGTATCAGATCACCAATTCAAAGACTCTGATTTTAGTTTATGGAATATTCCCGTTAATAACGATACCTTAGACATCCATTAAGTCTGGAACATTAATTTTATGGAAAAGTTCCAATACAACTCCATTAGATTTTTTTTTAAACTAAATTAGCAGCATAGGCTTTTAACAAATGT
This sequence comes from Donacobius atricapilla, assembly GCA_013397315.1. Lineage (NCBI taxonomy): Eukaryota > Metazoa > Chordata > Aves > Passeriformes > Mimidae > Donacobius > Donacobius atricapilla. Next base: position 726,179 of record WBMY01014425.1, read on the forward strand.
CATAAATAGCTATATTTAATGGAAAGATTACCCAAATTAAAACCAGACCAAAATAGAAGTTACAACTCTTTCTGTTTAAATCTTGACCTTCAGAATCCTCTTGAAAATTACAAGAGCTAAATGAAGCTGTGAGTGTTTCAAACTTCTTGTTTGCCAGTCATATGGGCTAGAAAAATAGCAGATGACTTAGGAAACAGGAATGTGCTTTTTTCTTCTCTGGTAGGTGAAATCCTTTACTTACATAGATTGCTACAGTACTTTTGAAAGTGTAATTGTCTTATAAATGTGTAGTGTATGATACTATCTGTTTAAAATACCATGACGATCCATACATAAACCAGATATTCTTCCATTTTTTTTTAATTAGATCATTTATAGGATGATTTTCCTAAATGATTCCTAAACTACTAAGTGTGAACTATTGAGTTCACCTGTCTTTTGCATGGATTTTTGACCTGTAAGTCACATTTAGCCAATGCCACAGACGAGGAGGAGGATGAGGGTTTATACCTTCCAATGTCATGAGAATCAGTTCCTGGGGAGCAGGAGGGCAGCTCAAGCCAGAGCCCGCAGAGGAAATGCTCAGGACAGCTCAAGCCAGAGCCTGCAGAGGAAATGCCCAGGGCAGCTCAAGCCAGAGCCTGCAGAGGAAATGCTCAGGATAGCTCAAGCCAGAGCCTGCAGAGGAAATGCCCAGGGCAGCTCAAGCCAGAGCCCGCAGAGGAAATGCTCAGGACAGCTCAAGCCAGAGCCTGCAGAGGAAATGCCCAGGGCAGCTCAGCCACCCCCTGCTCTGTGTGGCAGAAGCTGCGGGGCCCCGCAGCAGACATCGGACCCAGCTGTAGCAGAGCTTTAGCCAACAGGAGCTTCTCCTGCTCCCAGGAATGCTGTGGGATGTGGAGGATGCTGGAGTTACCTCGGTGATGGACTGAATGAGGCAAAAGACACAAGGACACAGAAAACAAAGTCACTTCACTTCTCCCACCTTCATTATTATCCCATTTGAACCACCTGGTATATTTCTGTTGAAATGTTACCCAGAACGAAGACATTCATAACAACCCAAAATGTTTTAACTCGGTCAGGTCGAGCCACTACCAAATTTCCACCAGCTAAAATCAAATGTATACAGGACTGATGTTATTAAATGAAATTCCTCCAAACTGGACTTCCTTATTAGATCTCACTGAGATTGACACTCTAAGCCAAAAATAGAATATGTTGCTTTCACATGCATGTGTGCCCGACTGTGAGAAATTCTAGTTAGAATTTTCCTTATAATGTAAATAAATAATGCAATGTAAGATAACTCAAACCATGTGATATATTTTAATGTACATAGCAGCTGGGACAGAAATATCTTTGAACTTTTGGCTCTAACACTGCATTTACTGACTTCCAAGAACTAGCCTTAGTGACGATGTGTTCTCAGCTGTTGCATGCTCATTATTAAGTCATAAGTTTCTAATAATACTAATCAAATATAAAATTTCTTATTTTTGCATAATGAAATGTTTTCATATATGTCACATAATGCTTTCTTTTTTCTTTTTTATTTTTTCTTGGAAAGAAAAGAAGTTTCATAACTCTGGTCCCTGTCCCTCACCTGTTGTCAAGGCTTTGAAGTGGACAGAGAGACAAACTGAAATCACTGCATCCATGCAGCTTTGGAAAAATTTGTAATTTTTTGTGTCATGGGGGAAAACGAGTCACTGGGATTGAGTTCCTCCTTACACAAGTTATAGTGACTCTTCCTGTGTTGAGTGTCTTAATAGCTTTCCACCAATTCATATTTCCCAATTCTGGCATCAGTGCTACTCCTTAAGAAAAAATTCTCCATGAAAATATATCTTCCCTGATTTGAAATACTGCAGTGAAATAAAGAGTTGCCTTCTTTGAAATATGACATTGCTAAAATGATATCCCCACCACGGAGGGAATTGTGTTAATGTGAACCACTGAGGTGATCTACTTAAATTTATAAGCCACACACTCTGAAAACAGGAAGTCAAATCTGCTGAAAATTAAATAAGAAATTTGGTTTTTTTTTCTTTATAAACTCCCTGACCATAGCTATACTTTGTGCCTTGAGTTTCTAGATAATCAGTAAACACAAACTGAAGAATCCATTCCCTCAGGAACTTTCAGTGTTTGACTCTGTTTCTGCCTTTCTAAAGGAGATGATTTATTTTTACACACAATGGGTCATTTCCTCCACTCAGATCACAGACACAAGACACCTTTACACCTATTATTCTTAAGATTAAAAAAGGGTTCAGAGTTCTGTTTGTCCTTCATACAAAAGCACACTAAGTAGAAGGTTCTTTACAGGATTAGTCTTGAATGTGGTAAAAACCACCCAGGTTTTAGCAGGCAACATGAGTAAATATTAAATAGTATATATAATAATTTCAAGTCCATCAGCAAGGTTTTTAAACATGCAGGGATCGTGTTATTTTTTATTAACATGAAAATCTGTGAGGTAAATCCTGTAAATACTACTTTAAATTTAAATCACTTTAAATAGTGACACTAGATGACCACAGTTCTGACTGTGCTTCTATGTACAGTGGCTCAGGAAAACCTTCAATGGTTCAAATAAACTCATCAGAAATATGGCAGCACTGTCTACACCTTTAAACTTCACTAGAAAAAAAAAGGTTTCTCAGAGACATTGGATGAAGTTTCTAGCTAACCCTAGATTTCAGTGGCTTCTTGGGATGCATATGCAAGTTTTCTTATCAATAAAAAAAACACCCAACCAACTGTGAGACAATAAATCTTCAATATTAGGACATTGGGTTGTATTGAGGTACAACTTCCTGCATTGCCTGAAATTTCTCTAAACTAAAGCTTTCAGTTTTATTTCAACAGGAGGCTTGATCCAGATCTCAGTGGAATTAACAAGAGTATTTCTGTTAGCTTAGGAGCAGAGTCAGGGCCAAGGTCAACAATATTAATTTGCTTTAGCTTCAGGCAGACTTCCTCCTTTTTCAAGAGTAAATCTTCACCTTGCTTGAAATTTTACAACTATGTGTAAAGCCTGAAAACTTAGTTTCTCCTAATGACCTAATGTGGTGTGTGCAGGCCCTGTCCTCACACAGAGTTCAAGGTCACCTTGGACAGCGTTTATTTCTCTGTAGATGGAATTGGGAAGTTCTTTGGCCTAGGGTTTGATGCACAGTATTTTGTCACCACCTTTTTCTTTGAAAAGTAATTCAACATTTTTTTGGCTTATCCACAAGATCTTCAGTAGGTGCCTTGCATTTCTGTTAATATAATTGCCTAGACAAACTAAATTGCAGAACAGAAATGACAAAAACTTTTTCCTGCCAAACTTTTAAATTTGGTTGAGAATCTGTGTCTACCCCCCCTCTCTTTTTTGCCTCCAGCCTTCCTTTGGATGCTGTCTACCTTTTGGCAGACTTAGAGATGCATAAAACAGTATCTTCAGCATATCAACACAAAAATGTTAGCAAGATGATGACAGATATTTCCTGGTTCCTCACATTTCAAGGTCCTGGCTTGTTAATTTGTGATTTTTTTCTTTTCCTTGTGCTTCATGTGTCTCTTTGGTCACTAATACAGAAAACTACCAGTGCCACAAGTTATTGATATTGGTCAAACTCATAAAATTAAGGATAAGCCAGGACCAACCAATATAAGATAGATGTGATCACAATGTTTAAATGGGGATAAAAACAGCAATTATTCTGTAAGTTGATAAAAACCAGGAACATATTTTAAAACCATGCAAGGTTCCTAAGGTTAAACATAATTCTCAAGAGAAAATAATAAAGGATCAGGGAGAGCATTTCATTCTTTTTACACTCTGCAGGAATTTTTGTTAAAATATTGAAAAAAATTACACCTTAAGAATCAAACTTGATATTGTACTAAATGTTTTAATATGTGGGCATATGCACTTTTATAACTGTAAGTGTCAAAAATATTATTGTCACAGTCTCTCTGAGTCTGCAACTATGCCATAGGTGCCTGGGTGAAAGCCACTGAAATTTAAATTCCTCAGTTAAATGTGATGCCTTAAGTTTTAGCTTTCATGTTCTGTACTGAATTAGTATATAACTCTGAACTTCATAGAAAATGTTAGCCAGTGCTCCTCACAGTTTAGTTAGACAAAACAATCCTTTTCCAGCCTGAGAACCAAGGACACCATTGCAGCTTCAGGCCTAAGTATAAACAGGGAATTGAGGAGAGCAATCTGGGACTTCGTAACCTGAAGCTGTAATTGGACAATTAACCCCAATATGTGAAGGGACAGAAACTTATAAAAGTGTGAAAATGTGTGACCCAGAGTCTATCTTGGGTGGAGCCTCGGCCAGGGTCTTGTACTGCTCAAGGTGAATCCTTTGAAGGCCTTTTTAATAACTTATTCTTTAACTTTTATCCTTTAATAACATTATTCCTTTAACACTGTCTATCCTCTGTTCTAGGTAGCCTCCAAAGTCATCAGATGGTTCTAAAATATTTTTTTCTGCTTTTCACAGAATATTCTTAGGACCAGCATTTCAATTTCCATGACTGGAAAGATGTGTAATACCAATGTCTTTGGGTAAAGATAATGAGCCCTAAAGAAGTTATGAAAAAAGGCAAGGAGCCAGAAGGGGAAAAAAATACAAGAAGATGGCCAAGGGGGAGAAAATATAGATATCAAACAAAATGTCTGGCAGAATGCCCAGGCAGAGTTTTCCATATGTAACAGGGTCAGACATCGCAAGTTTTTCTGAAGATTTATCCTGTATATGAAACGAGATATCTAAACAAGCAACAGAAGATACTTCCTCTCTCTTTCCTGTGGATATTGTGGCTGCTAATTAAAGCCTTTGGACAGTGACTGAGGCAGCGTGTGCCAGTTAGGAAGTTAGAGAGGAACACTGGAATTGGCAAACATGGAATCAGCAAAGTGGAATCAGCAAACGTGAGCTGCAGGCAGCAAGCTCAGCACAGTCACCCAAGGGAACCCAGGGAAACCACGAAGAGGAAAAGGCACCCTGTGGCCAGAAAGACACTGCAGTTCCATGTAGGGTGGTCCTGGGCAAGAACTAAAATGATAGTCATACAAAATTCTCATAGAACATCAGCTCGGCTCTCTTCTCTCCATAACTCTGCTAAATTTATATTTAATGTGTGGAATTAAAATTTTACTTTAAATAGTGTAAAAAGTTATAGAGATGTCAGAGAAGGTGAGAGCTTTATAAGTTCTCTGTGAATTGTCTGTCTTCGTGTGTGGCATTCTTTTTGACAGGTCATGTTTGCAATGTAACATTCTATTTTCTTTTTTAGTTTTTAATAAAGTAAGGATGTAAGCATGCATAGAGACTTTGTACTGTCCTCCCTGCCTTTAAGAATCCCATTCCTTGAAAAATGACAGGAAACGAACCTGTTCTGACGCATGGCAATTCTTCCCATCTCATCTCGATATTTGTGGTACCCTTCAGAGCTTTCTCCTTTAAAGTACTTCCACAAAGAGTCACTACAAAGGCTGTAATCAGCCTGTGAAGTACAGATGGGGAGCAAGGCAAGTGGTGGCTCATGCTGTCAGCCAGCAGTGAGTATTGAAATTATTGTAAGAGTGGTTCATCTTAACATTTATAGCCTAGCAAGCAGGTGATGGAGCCCTGATTTGATTACAGTTTGCTCAGAGTAAGTATCATTCAGTTGGATTAAAGTAGATTATGGAATTAAATAACAGAGGAACTGCTTTCCTCTTTGGTTTGCTTCATTATCTCCTTGAATCCTCTGTGAATTCCCTCTAATGTTCTCCAGAGTACTTTGGTTTGACTGCTTATGTTAATCTCCTAAAATTTCAAATTTACCTCAGAACCTCTTAATCTTTCTGATTCTTCTTTCACAAAGATTTCATCCCAAACACATGGATGAAAATAATATATTTATCCATATATGATTAGGAATTTCACTCTTCCAGGTGCAAACACTATGTTAGCATATGTTGGATGGGTAATAAGAGGCATGCATTGGTTTGTAGAAACAGCTTCACATAAGGAAAAAAAATAAACTGTCTTCTTAATATGATAGAGAAATCTGAATTTGGATATGTTGTGACTTAGAGTGCCTCACACATGCTCTGTGAAGATGGAAGTTTAGGGCTCTGAAAGATCCCCTCTGAATATTGCTGGGGGAATGGGTGGCCCCTTGCACTGCTGAGGAGCAGAATGCAGCTCTAGGGACCATTATGCAAGTGATCAGAGAGTGTGAAAATCTGTCTGCACTAAGTTACTGCTGGATCTGACTTATTAGGTATCAGTCCTCAGTTTGTTGCCTGCTGGCAAAAGTATCTTGATATATGCAATACTTACAACTTACAGTCCCTTCTTTAGTCCTTGAAATTATGCAAGCTGTATAATTCAATTATAAAAGTCAAAAGCACAGCTACAGGACCACTCTTTTCTTGTTAATACAGAGACTGATCCATAAAGCAGCAGCCACAAACAGATCTGTAACTAGCAATCGTTTTTAGGACATTGATCCAGTTTCTGCTTTTACTTTCCTAAGTATTATCAGTGTCCATGAACTCTTTCCAACGGAGGAGTTATTGCAAGTTATAGTTGAGGTGGTAGGAAACTGGCCTAGCTGTAGAAGATAAAAGATGAGGAAGGAGTGAGGTAAATTCTCCCTGCAGAAATGTGAGGAGATGTCACTGTAGGACATGAAATCAGACCACACGATTCCAGAATTTGTCAGAGCGCTAAAAAACTATTTATTCAGAGCTTGATCTCTTTATATACTGGGTCACTAGAGCTAAACTGATTGGTGGTAGAAGTAACACCCATTCAATCACATTGGCCAACACAGAGAGACATCAAATCGTCTCCACCTCCAAAGAGGAATGAAAACAAGACAGAGTTAGCAAAAACATCTTTTGTTTACAGAAAGTTCCGTGAGATTTAGAAATCAAAACATCTCAGGCTGAAAAACCAGGGCTGCAAGGAGCCAATGCAGTTTTGTTTTGCCTCAAGGCTGGCAGTCAGAGGCACCCAGGGAGAGGCTGCAGGTGCCACCTGGAAGCACCTGGGCTCCGGGAGGGCCCCACCTGCAGCCCCTCCATGGCACAGGCGGCAGGGCACACCGACCTGACCTGCCGGGCTGCTCCCCTGGGACAGCCAAGGGCTGGGCTGGGCCGGTGCAGGCAGGCTTTGGGAGGGGACAGGGGCAGGAACAGGGGCTTTCTGCAGCCTGTGTCCTGAGCGTGGGCTTCGGGCCTGGGGCTTTTCTGAGACTCTGCTTTTTGAAGCTTGGTATTTCGAGGGGCTTTTTCAGACTTGTTAGTCGAAACTTGCTTTTCAGTCGGGGCTTCTTGAGTCTTATGCTTTAGCTCTAGCCCCAGCCTGCCTTTTGGCTCTCCTGCCCTTGGTGGGTCTTGCTCACCCTGGATTGGTGTCCTGGATTTCTGATTTTATAAGTAAATAATATATTTATTCTGTGACTTTAGAAAACTTGCTTGACCTACTTATGCCTCATTCAATCCAACTGTAAAATTGGATGAAACCCAGGGCTGCAAAAATCCCTAAATGCTGTAGTGAAGCTTAATTTAGCTGAATACTGTAACATGGTGCACAGGTAACTGCTATAAGTCATCGGTGTTCCCGGGCACAGATCCACTGAGCAAATATGGCACTGCAGGTAAAGGAAAGACACTAAAATATTTTTTGCAATATTTCTACGTAACACCCCTGTATCCCAGTATTATTTCTCAAATGAGTCTAACATCTTTGGAACCAGCACTTTATGCCTTTTCTCCTCCCCAAAACTTCCTTCACTAGCAGACAGCATCAGAGAAACTTTGTACATATGTTATCACAGACACAGAGATGATGTTTTAACACACTCAGAGGCAACTCTCCTCTCCAGAAAAGTGCCTCCATAGAAAGCAGTGGAAACACAGGATGCAAGTTCCTACGTGTTCCTTTACCTAAGCAGCCATGCACAAGAAGTAGCTGATGTTGTTGACTGAGAGTAGCACATTCCTGAGTGAGTTCAGGCACCATTCTTGCCTTCTTCTTGTCTCCTTTTGATTGCCATGGTTCTTTAGGATAGCCATAGTGAGGCTCAGGAAGCAAGGGATTATTTTTTTGCAGCTCCGTTCCTTCTAGGTTTCAATCTGCAGTCTTAGAATAATGCTTTTGTTGGCTAGTGTTGTTAGGAAATTCTCAGAATGCTGAGAGCCTGAGACCCAGAAAGAGCTGTGTGCTGTATGTGGGAATTGTGTAACTCACTCTGTGGGCAACAGGGAGGCAATGTAAAGCAATAGTTTATCCAAGGAAGAGAGCTTGAGCTAAAAACTGTGCAGTAGGATCCTTCCCTGGAAACTGCAGAAGGTAGAAGAGATATCTACACCAAAGATTGTGGGGAGGAATTAAAGTTGTCCAAGTGACTGGAGCAGAGCATTTTGAGTGCTTAATATTCAGTGGGACATAGCTGAGGCCTCCTGAGCTGCACAGCTCAGGGCACTGCCTGCAGGGCAGCCAGGATGGCAAGCACTTGGGGATGCACTCCCCGTGCAGAGCAGCACCAATGACAGCTTTGGGTAAGCAATGCTTGTTGTTGCTACTGATGTATAGCTGCTGTACAGGACGTTTGCATGGGGTGCATTGACATTTTCATTTACAGAAGCAGAGAAAACAGAACGTGGGCAGACCCTCAGCTGTGCATTTTGTCACTACCCAATCAGTTAATACCAGTTGAGGAGCTGCCCCTGCATTAGTCAAAGCAAGATGTAAATTTCCATATGCTTGCCCCACTGTCTAAAATGAATTTTGCACGGTTGATGGACAGGGTAGTCTTGTTTTTTGCTGACCCAGAACATGTCGTATGAAGATATTGCCACCTGTCACAGCCTCAAAAAGCTTTTCACTCCTAAAGACCTTGCTCTGTTCCATAGCTTAGTTTCTTTGCTCTTGCTGCTTAGGAACCTGATGGAAACACTATAAAAATGGGAATCTTTATTCACCTACAAAATATATAATATCCCAAGCTGGAAGGAAACCACAAGTATTGAAGTCCAACTCCTGGCCCAGCACAAGACAGCCCCAAGAGTCACATCAGGTCTCTGAGAGCAATGTCCACAAACTTCTTGAACTCTGTCAGGCTGTGTGCCCTGGGAAAGCTGCTCAGTGTCCAGCCATCCTCTGTCTGAGACACCCTTTCCTAATACGCAACCTAACCCTGACTCAGCCTCATGCTGTTCCTTCAGGTCCTGTCACTGGGCACCGGAGGGCAGAGATCAGTGCCTGCCCTTCCACTTCCCTTCACGAGGAATCTGCAGGCTGCAGTGAGGTTTCCTCTCAGCGTCCTCTTCTCCAGGCTGAACAAACTCAGTGATCTCAACCATTCCTTACATGGCTTCCCCCAAGGCCTTTCAGCACCTTCACAGCCCTTCTAACAGCTCCATGTCTTCCTTTCATTGTGGCACCCAGCACTGCCCCCAGCGCTGGAGGTGGGGCTGCCCCAGTGCAGAGCAGAGCAGGACAATCCCTCCCTGGCCAGGCTGTGCCTGATGTCCCAGGACAGGGACATCCCTCCCAGCTGCCAGGGCACAGCTGACTCACATTCAGCTCGCCCTGTACCAGGGCCCAGGTGCTTTCCACAGCGCTGCCCTGCAGCCTCTCGCTCACAGGAAGGAGGAGCCTTGCTGTGCCCCCGAGATCTGTGCCGAGGAATCCTGCATGTTATCCCTGTGTTAGCCCAACTGTGTGTAACAGTTTGGCTGTTCCCAGCAGAGGAAGTGCAGATGGTGAGTCCTGGCAGGCAGTGCTATTGGAAGACATTATGCTTTCTGTGTACAGGTTGTTAAGCTAACTGACAGTTTTTATGCAGTCTAGGCTGCTGAGATTTTTAAAAATCAGAAAATTACCATTTGCAAGTCAGAGGTCAGTTGGTTCTTTAGAAGACTTCAATCCCTTAGCCCTGTAGCAATGGTGCCATATGGTCCTCACTGCTTGCTGCCTTGAAATAATAGTAAGGAGACTCAAAAGCCAGTTGTCTGGTGTAATCAGATTGCAGTGAAATATGGGTGCGTGCCTGTGAGCTTGTTAGATATACAGGATGTAATGCAGCATCAAACCAGTCCAAATCTCTCCTAATCAATACTTGGAAAGTCAAAGGAACTTTCTGATTGTGAATCAGATCTGATCTGTCCTGGCACAGAGAGGGGGAATTTGATGTGCCTGTTCACAGTCCATAATTGAAAGGCACCTCCACTGGGGATGAGGTATTTCATAGGGGTACTGCTGGTAATGGGGTTAAATCCATTTTTGTGATTAAAAAGAAGTAACCAGCATAGTAATGACACTTCCAATTGAAGAAATTGCAAATAGCCCTTTGGACAGAGCAAACTCACACAGTGAAATTATGAACATGAGCACAAAAGAACAAAATGGGATCTGTGAGAAAGAGGAGGATGACCTGTGCTTGAGAGGAAATTATCTTTTGCATGGCTATTCTATTGGAAGAAGGAAGCTGACTACTCACCGAGGATGAAATGAGGGCTGCTAGTGAATGTGTGTGATATGTGCTAGACCTTTTGTCTGCAGGAAACACCATCAGCACTGTGAGCAGCAATTCCTTCTATTTCATCTTGCAGCATGCCAGAGCCTGCAGCTGAGTGCACGGAATGTGGAAGAGCGCAGTGTCCTTGTGGCTCCCCATATTTTTGAGGAGAGGAATGCTGGCACAGTGAATACCACTTGTCATCCTTCTCAAATCCTGGGAAACAGGAATGCTTGCCTCATGTCCTGCTTATCCCAGCACAGAGTGAGACATCATGGAACCCAGCTTTTAATAAACTAAAGACTGTAACTCTTAATTAAGATGATAAGAAACTAGAAAAGATTAGACTAATCTTTTCAAAACTGTTACTTCTACTGTAGATATGAGAGAACATGAATTTTATGCAAGTATTTGGAATGTATAAAGCTTAAACAATGCCAAAGGGACAGAAATTGAAAATAAAAGGGAATCTGAGATAGATACCAGAAGATTAATATGTGAAACCTACTAAGGACATAGACCAGCTGCTTGAGGAACAGGATGGAAGAAACCTATTCTGAAGACTTTTAAAATGAAATGACACTAGCACAAAACCCATTTCAATATACACGAGTGTATGAGGAAGACAATAGAAGGACTAAAATCTGTAATATTGATGTTTAGCTTCTGAGGTGTATATAGATAATTCGGTCAACCTAATTGTAAAATTAGTTCTTTAGTAATGTTTATCTTCATTATAAAGATGAGAAACTACCATCTGATGAATCGAGTACTTATGAGATGCAATAATGTGACCATTTTTTCATTTTTCCTCTGTATTTATCCTTAGCTATTACTGAACATGAAAACATAGAAACCAAGGCATATATTCTTCCACCCATAAATCTTTATTTAGCCTGTGAAAAGAAGGAAAAAATATTTCTCTCCTGCTGTGGCAGTGGGAAATTCATAAATCAGTGGTTCTTTGATAACAGGCTTCTGTCAAGTAAAGTAGGTGTGGAGAAAGCTGGTTGATGAAGCAATTCCTGAGTGATCAGTTATTAGCTCTATTAGAAGATGCTGTTACTTAAAATAAGAATTTATTTCCAATGGACAGTGTTGGTTTATGTTAGCTGTATCTTAAATTGTATCTCTTATGGATCAGTTTGGGGGATTTTTTGAGGCTGACTGATTAAACAGTGCCTCAAAATTGTCTAAGGTCATGTGACAGACCACAGTGGAAGTTACAGAAGGTCCCGAGGCTTACAGAGCCTCCATTCTAATCACTATCTGCTGAAACACTTTTCCTTCACAGCAAAAGTATTTTGTACCACATTTTTTGATGAGCCCCAGAAATATTTAGGCTATTTATTCTCCTTCGCAATGATACTGATAAATTCCACCTATGCCTCAGCGAGTCTGATGTAACTGGCTTAGTATCCCAACCTGTTCTTGAGTTGAACTTCCACTAAGTAGATTTGGTACAGTGATAGAAATTTTGGGTGGAATTTGAAGTGTGTATCCTAAGGAAAGTTAAAGGTTAAAGAAGTCTGATTATTTTTCCTTACTGGTTGCATCTTCTGAGTGAGTGAAAATTCTCATTTCTGTGGTCTGGACTCAGTTGCTGGGCCACATCTCCCTTGGCAGACAATATTCCAGTGGAGGCCTTATCAGCTGTGAGAAGAACCGAAGACATTGTGCGTCTGGCAGGCAGGGCTCGTGTCCACACAGCCCTCTGCAGGGACGGCCCTTCTGCAGCAGCCTGACATTTGCCTCTATTCCCTCATGCAGCTACTCAAATAGACACTCCAAGAAAGTGTTTGGGTTGCTGATAATATAAAAGAACATGATTAACTGCACTCCATTTTAAGTGTCTGTGCTCACAGGACCTTTAGTTTTTCAAGGTTTTTTTTTATGTGCAAGTTGTCTAAATAACTCAAGACATTATCATTCCTCTCTCGTATTTCCACCCTCTTAATGAGCAAATATTTTTGTATGTTGGATGCTGCCTCTGACTTATGTATTGGAAAGAGATTTAAATCTATATTAACCTAAATCATTATGTGCAATTTATAATATTTAAATTACAGTAATCTAAATGAAGATGACCTGTGGCGGACTAGAGCAATGAAGAGAGGCAGGCCCATGGCAAACTCCAGCTACTGAAGGGAGAAAGGGCACTTCAGGAAACTTGGAAACTGGTACCGAATGTAAAATATTATCTCTGATTGCTTCTGGCCTTGAGGAGGGGCTGAGGTCAAAGAGAAGATGGTAAATTTTTGTTAAATTGTTAGCATTTTAGTATGTTGTTACTCCTGTGAAAATTTTCCCCATTCCTGCGGTGATGTGAGGGTGGAAGCCTGAAGTTCAGTGCTCTGCGTGTGTGTACCACTGCCCCATTCTAGCGAGGACTCAGGCACCAGGGGACCTGTAGACAGTGTGACATGCTATTTCACCCCTTTTTATCCTTTTTTCTGTTCTGTTTTGCTCGACCGTCCCTTAGAGATCTCTTCCCTTCCCCCCCACATCCTCTTGCATGTAAGCTTTGCTGTTCATATGTTTGGATGGAATAAGAGTTTAGAATTCATCTGATCATTGAAATTAGAAGTAGAATTAGTGAAATGCCTAGCACTGTTATCTTAATAAATGACTTATATCTTGTGTTAAATCTTCAGATCATAAATTTATACTTGGAGAAAAAATGCATAATTTTTGAAAAAAAAAACCCCACTAAAATCTATTTCCACTGTATGGTGGAAATATATATACATATATACATATAACTTGACTCTTCCCTGGCAGTTACTTATCTAGTTTACTTGTAGAACTTAATGTAAACAGGGCTCTCAGTATGTTTATTTCCATCCTCTCTTGGCCTTGTAAGGTAATTGGCTGACAGATGAGATTTTCAAATGGTGAAGCAATGGGCTCTGACACTGGAACTGAGCATAGACCGAATCTGGAGCTTCTTTTCTACACTGAGTTAGAGACCAGTTTCACTGAAATCTCATCACAAAAATGAATTTATTATTTCCCCCACTTATTAGAGTGAAGAACAACCTCTGGTGCATGTAGAATAGTCATTATGTGACCTTATTAGCAGTATTCCCATTGTCCAAAATGCTTTGTAAATTGGTCGGAAAAAAACTTAGCTAACAAAGCAGTCTCTCATTTACTCTTCTTCACATAACTCAAAGAAAAAAAAAAAAAAAGAAGAAGCCCAAGCCATTCCTTTTATAAACCATTTAGTACAGTTTATGGTAGCAATAATCCCCTTGAAATTGGTTATATTACTATAGTTTGTTATAGTGTTAACTGCCCTTGTCTTCAGCTCGGTGCATTAACTGAAAATTCAGCCATTAACTTATAATGGGATGATTTCTTCAGGATTATTACCTGATTCTTAGCTTGAGCATTAACACTCCTGAAGGATAGTGAGACAGGGATGAAATGTAACCGAAGTTCCAAGTTCAGCTTTTATGTAGTGGAGATCTACATATAAAAGATATTTCTGAGGCTTGCACGTGGTTTACTTCATTATCTGTTTCACCAAAGATGGACCCATGCAAGCAGCACCTTTATGAAAAAGAGCACTTGTTGGCCCAGATAATCAGTGGCAGAAGAGAGACAGGAAAGGTGATGTTAAATGTGACAGTCGAATAATGGAGATGTAAAACTCACTCATTATTGTTCTCTTCAGTGGGAATTTTGCCTATGGCTTCAGTGGAAAAAGATTCAAGGCCAAAAAGACAAGGAGCAAATTATTTCCTATCTTTTTGAAGACAGCCAGTAGCTGTAAAAGGGGGTGGGAAGGGGAATCATAAGCAAAAGGCTGCTACAGGTAGTGTAGGTGATAGTTCTGTTCACTTCAGGGAATGGAAAGCCCACAAGAATGCCCTGAAGTATGTCCTTAGAATACTCCTGTGACCTACATTTTTTGTCCCTAAAGTAACATCTTTGAGTGATGCAATGCCAAATCTAAGAGAGGTTAATTATTAGCTATACAACATTATTAATTAACCCTGCAATTCACTCCAACAAAATATATGGTTACTAATAAAACTTTGGTGTAGGTTCTGGAATTACTTTTCTGCTTCAAGCTGTTCTGACTTCTGAGGGTTTTTTTCTCATACCCTTAAATTTTGACAGTCTGCTAAGAATGGTCAGACAAAATGGGATAAAATATACAATACCAGTAGGCTGTAGGAACAACCTTTAAAAGAAATTCACTCTAGCCTCTAGCAGCACTGATTTGAGCTGGGCATGCTTTCCCTAGTGCAGGGCTCCTGCTGTGAAAGAAGGAAAGCTCAAAATCCTTTCTCCTACTTTGTAGCAGGTATCAATATTTGACTACCTGTTCTGTGATACTAAAGAGAGAAACCAGACAACACAGATTTCCTCTGTAGGAGGGCATTTGAGTTCATTCTACCACCCCCTGATAGAGCTGTTCCAGAGGTGTGTGGTGTTTTGAGCAGTCCATCTGCTGAAAAGGTAGTGGGGGAAGGCTTCTAGGCAATAAAAAGAATAACTGAATTGTAAATTTACTGCCTAGAGAAAGTGCCATAGGTGATGCTGATAAGAATTACTGAGAGAGTGGTTGGCATAATTTAATTCCAGCTAAAAATGGCAAATGGAATGGCAAAATAAGAGTATCTGTGAATACCAGCATATCCCACAGGCAAATATCTACTCCACTTCCCAAATATCTGGGAGAGGGGCTGGTCTGGCAGCACATGCTAAGAATAGAATCTTGATAGAACAGGGAGAGGAATATGTTTTAGCTTACAGATTCCAATGGAGAAACCAAGCGTACATTATTAATTAAAAAGAAGGGACTGAATGTTAAACGTGGCTTTCCTCTAAGTAGTACTCAAAAGTGAGGACAGAAGTGGTTTTCCTGGCAAAAGGAACCTGTTGTGTTAAAATCAGCAGCTGGACCCCAAATGACAACTTTAGAATTAGTGATGATTCAAGGCCTTTGGGGAAATTATCTGAATTCATTTTTTTCAAAATGAATGTAGTCTTGCTTTTGCCCTCTATTGAGATCCACAAATGAAAAATACTTGTGTAACAGCAAGCATGGAACTTCAATTACTGGAAATTAAAAAAACATAGTCATAAGGGCACTTGAAATTAAAATTCTGAGATTTATAGCGTTCACATTACAAGTCTTAACTTTGGTTTACTGTGTGATTACCTTGCTAGCACCTCACCATGCGCACATCAGTGCTTGCTCAGTCTTTTGGAGGGTATAGTAGAATTTCTCATGGCTTCAAGGACGTGTGCATGGCCACTGCTCTTTTCTATATGTCTCTTTTGAGTGGGTGAGCTGACCCTCTTTGTTATCCTCTATTGTGTAGTTTTTAATGCTAACTAAGGTCAGAAAACAGATGCAATGAAAGCTTTTAGAGCACTAAAAGAACCATGCTTAGCCCGATGAAGAGGAATCTCTTTTTTTCTGTTCTTCACTCTAAGCAATTTTACAGATTGTACTCCAAAATGAAAAGGATTAAATATTTTTAAGAATACTGCCAGAATGACATCATGCTCCTCTCCTTCAAATCTTCCCCTTTCTGCATCTCACTTCTATTACAAAAAGATGGAAAGCCAGAAAAAAACTTAAGACCAATACTGATTATTTTTCAACTTAATTAAAATGTAATTGTCATGGCTCTTGAATAAGATCTAGGGTACATTAAGTTTATTATGTAAGCACTTTATTCCTCATATAATTTGACTTTAAAACTGTAGTCTATTTCTGTTTGCTGTGTTATCAATCTTTCACAAGTGAAATTGATTATATATGAAATACAGTATATATTTGTGTCACTTCAAGAAAAATACTTCTCAATCTGTAAAGGATACCCCTTCATTTTCATGGACAAATTACCAAATACATTCTCTAAGTAAAATTTCTCACCTGTGTTTCCTTTCTTGCAACATGGCAAAATCGGAAAAATCTTAAAAAATATTTCACTATCAGTTGCTTTCCATTTTTTTCTTACCCTCTAAATTTAATAAGCAGATTTTCAAGGACAAGAACTTCTGTTAATTTATGCCTCCAGAGAAACACTTGGGATGTAAAATAGGTGTGCAAGGCAATGATTGCCACTGTCACAGTCTCTATGTTGGAGAGCATGTGAAATCATTTACTAAATTTGTACTTTGTAAAGGACTGTCAACCTTAAGCTGAACTCTCAAATCCTGCTCTCAGCGTGGTACTACTGACTACAGGTCCAAGTGAGGAGAAAGGTGGTCTGTTTTTAACAGTGTTTATTAGCTCCCCAGGTTTTACATTGTGTTAATCGGCACGTTTTTATTCTGAGGTGATTCTGCTACAGGAATCCTTAAGATCAGAGAGGAACAAATGCATCCCTTTAAGCCACGGGTACTCCCAGCACCACAGTGGTCTGTGCGTCTTTACTGCACAGGGGAAGGGCAGAACTGAATTTCTCCCGAGGCACCCCATTTTCTTAGGAGTGGTTTCACTGAGTGACTTTGGGGTTCAGTCATGAGAGCTCATCAGATAGAAGGTGACATGAACTACACTTTCACTGTTAAAGAGATAATTTGAATATTGATTAAACCACTGTTGGACAAGGGGCCCAACACGTGTGCAAGCATTTCTGGCAGTGTCCATCCTAAGTGAGGCAATTGGAGTTACCATTTACTCTGTGGGTAACTATTTGTTTAACCAGTACTTCCATATAATGGCAGGATCATAAATTTCAAATCACAAACACTGGTGTTTGGCTTTCTGATCTCCTAAGTGACAGCAAATAAAGTAATGAAAAGTATTACATGTTCTCTTACATGTATCATTTTCAATGTTGTTTTGGTTGAAAAATCACTGCGCCATGGCTGCTGCTTCCCTCCCCCGCTTATCTTTTTTTATTATATTTGAAAGGAGAGTAAATCATACTTTCAAAAACATGTCTGTCTATGCTTTCTCTGTATTTGTCTATAACCTGTGCTGCATACAGAATCTAGATGAATTAAATGCTGAGGGCAGGAGTTATTTCTTTAAACCCGCTCTAGTTCATGTGTCAGCAAAAAAGAATCTCAAGGTACATTGCCTACCTGAGTTATAAATAGTAAGTTCATGTCAACATCTTCTGTTTTGGGACACAGTCTCCCGGGGTACTTATTCTATTTTTCTGGAAGCAGAAATTAAAGAACAGGGGATTATATTATATGATTATGTATTATATGATTTACTGTGGCATATCAGGTTTAGCCAGGTCCTGAGCTGGCCACTTACTGATACTTTAGCTCAGAAATTTTAATTCGCATAGAATTCTCTCTTGCACTTTTTTTTTTTCTTCTCAGGAATATTTGCAAAGATTTGAACAAACTTTAGGGTACTTTGCCTTTCTTTCACACTTTTTAACAGAGAATATATAAATTATGCTCTTCTTTCAGTTTTCCTCTCCTTGTTTGTATGCAGATGCTGCCTCTACATATTGAAATCAAGGCACAGTATCAGAATTTAAAGAACCACAGGATTGTTAGGGTTGGAAGGGACCTCTGGAGATCATCCAGTCCCAGCCACTGCCCAGGCAGGGTCACCCAGAGCAGGTGACACAGGAACGTGTCTGGGTGGGTTTGGGATGTCTCCAGAGGGGGAGGCTCCACACCTGCCCTGGGCAGCTGTTCCAGGGCTCTCCACCCGCAGTGTAAAGAATTTCTTCCTCCTCTTGAAGTGGAATTTCTTATGTTTCAGTTCCAATGAATCCACTGTTACTGTGGGTCAGCACTTCAGTCAAACTGGAACTTGTTCATAGGTACCTCATGCTATTTCCAGTCAGGAGTTTGCAGTGGATCAGCTGCAGCTGCTGATGTTCTGCTGTAGAACAACACCTTCTACCCTGCTAAATAGAAGCCTTGTATAGGTTTGAAGGCACAGTGGTGAGGCTGCTTTGGATCTTGCCTAAGGCCAAGCAGATGTGGAGATCAAACCTCTTAGCAGCAGGGGGAGTAAAACATGCTTGGAAACCATTTGTTTTCATGCTTTCTGAAGTGCTAGCGATGGCATAGCACAGTTGTGTCCAACTCCCATTCTGTAAATTTGTGAAGGACATTTAGGTGTAAGGACATACAAGGTGTACACCTTGTAAAGGTGTATTTTAGAGACAGCCATTGCAAACATGCAATATATCTGAAAAAGAAAGGCAAACGTTTCTCTTGCAGTTTGTCTGAAAAATCAGTGATGAATAAGACGTTTGCAGAAGAACAAGCCAAAAAAATCAAGGGTTCAATAAGTCATGGAAGAAAATGATATATTTGGAGACTATAGATTTCACACAGATTTTTTATAATTTCTACTATTTCTTCAGTTCAATGTACATTTGTTATACTATTTGTTATATTAAACCTCACTCTGTCAGATACAGTAAGTCCAATTTTCATTTAGTTAAACAGAATTCTGTCTGACAAGGAAACTGGAGTTGGTTATAATGAGCACTGCTCTGATGACTTTTCTAGTATTGCCATGCTTTAGTGCCCCAAAACACAAAGCATTGTTTTCATAAGAAGAGATTTGAGATTATGTAGACTATTCAGATGTATATTAATATTTTGGCTAAAGAATATGTTCAGTCCTTTCCTGATGGCAGAATGAAAGCAAATATTTGTCTGTGACTGAGCTGTGGAGTTCTGCGTGTGAGCCTGACCTAGGAAAATATGCCTCAAGTATCTGTATTTATGGCCCACAATTTTGCTCATGGTCAGAACTATCAGAACTGGGGACGTAAAATAAACTTGAGATAGTTCTAAAAATGCTTATTAAGATCTCAAACTTATTATTCTTATGCTTATTAAGAGGGCTGTTATTCATGAGCAGTTTGCTCAGGTATTTGAATGAGGCTGCACAATATTCTGTGAGAGACACATCACTTCCCTTTGCAGGAGGATGGAGCAGCCTGGTTTGACTGGACTGTGAACAGATGTATAGAAAGATGTAGTGTTAAATGTCATAGGAATAGCAAAAAGCAGATGTGGGTGTTATGGAAAATAGCATTGAAACCATTAACCTCAGTCAGACCTAGTGATGCTCTGTGAAGTGAGGATGGGGAGGGCAGAACCTTTGCAAAGAGTTTTGTTTGTGCTTTTTGCTGGATTTTTAACCTCAGACCTTCATCTTAAACTGCTTGGCAAAATATTTATTATCCTAAATTCTGATTGTTACTGCCTAACCTATATTGATACTAATCCATGATATGTGAACATTAAATAAATAAGGGCTTTCCAAGGAAAAACATCACTCACTTGGTTTATCAATAACAGTCAGAAACAAAGATAATAAACTTTCTCTGTTTCAACAATGTAAGGCCTAAAATAAACTCCTCTGCAAGTTTCTTTTATTATTACTGTTTCTGAAGAACTTTAAATATCAAAANATGGCTCTAATTTGGACTGAAGTTGTAAAACAATTTGGTTTTGAGTTGGGTTAATGGGAGGAAAATTCTTCCTTCTCTCCCTGCTTGCATACAGACATTCAAGGGTTTACTATGAAATAGGTGCGGTCTCCCTTCAATATCACACTTGCCCACCCCCCCAGAAATCTGAAATTTCCCAAGAGGATGCAGTGATTTGAATAGACTAAGCAATTTTGAAATAATGTAGAGATATCTGTGTCTTGGGTTTTTTTTGTACTTTTAACCCAAAGGACAATCTGAAATCTATCATCATTAAATCTCATCGAAATGTAACACTACAGAGGTGTTTACTCCTCCCCTTCTGTTTGTGTCTTTCTAGCGTGCAAATGTATGCTGAAGTTGAGACACCAACACTGTGTTTGTCTCCTCTAAAACGCTTGACTGCCACACAAAGTGAAAGCTGGATTAGGAGAGAATCTGTACATTTATATCCCACAGGAAAAGGTATATACGTTACAACTTTATCATTAAGAAAACTTGTGATGAATTATTCATGTTTATCAATCCTGATCTCATTAAAACTACTTAGTGTTAGACATTTACATGAAAGGCCAAATTAGATCTTTCTAGCTGTTAAAAGAAATTGTTTTAACATTCCACAGATTATGTGGGTGTCTCATGCTGGGAACTTCTGTGCTAAAAGAATTAGTAACAACAACCCCCAAAGAAATTAAGGTAAAATGTCTCAAAAGAACAACATTTTAAGACTTCATGTTAGAGGTTTATATGAGGACTTAGAAGGGTCTTCAAAGTATTAAACCTCACAAAGCTATTGTAAGGATAAATGGTTTCAAGTATTTGTTTGTTTTGTTTTTTTTTTTTTATTTAGAGAGAGCCTTAACACAGAGGAATTAAGACCCCAGTTTCATAAACTACTTGGTTCCCAAATACTCCAGTGGTGTAGGCTGTGTAAAAAATAGTAATGGATGCTTTTTTGGTATGAGACTGCATGACAGATAGAAAATACTTTTTTGCTGCACTTGTAGAAAAAGTTTGGGTCTTACACTTCCTGAGTGTAGGGGCTGAATCACAGGGGGCAGATCTTTAAATGTTCAAATGTAGGGCCAGTCCCTAATCTGTGGAGTCTCCTGGAGTCAATGTTCCCATCCTGCCCTGCCTCAGCCTCTACCCCTGAGAGAAAGAACATTTTCATTGTAGTAGGAACAGCACTGTGAGCTCCTCTCTCCAGGCTTATCTTGGCTTTCTCCAGTGTTCCTACACTTCTGTGGAATTTGGGAAGTTCAACACCTCATTTCCAGCCTGTTCACAATGACCAGCACTGGTTGGGACTAAGGACCACTTCAACTGCTTTTGCTCATGAAAAACATTGTTTTAAGTATTCTATTACAGATAAAGTCTGTTTATTCTGGCAGGTGTTCAGACTTGCCTCAGTCCATGTCAGTGCAGGGTGNATTACACAAGAAGGAAAATATCTTGAATATTTTATTTCTGTCATCTCATCAAATTATATAAGTCTGCCCTGGAAAATAATAGTCTTAAACTGATTTTTGCAGCATCAGGGTCACTTAAAAATATTCAGAAAGTAAAATGGCATATATATATATATATATATATATATATGAATATAACTAATTATTTTG
>WBMY01014425.1:748004-806628 GCA_013397315.1 Donacobius atricapilla
CCTCACAAAGCTATTGTAAGGATAAATGGTTTCAAGTATTTGTTTGTTTTGTTTTTTTTTTTTTATTTAGAGAGAGCCTTAACACAGAGGAATTAAGACCCCAGTTTCATAAACTACTTGGTTCCCAAATACTCCAGTGGTGTAGGCTGTGTAAAAAATAGTAATGGATGCTTTTTTGGTATGAGACTGCATGACAGATAGAAAATACTTTTTTGCTGCACTTGTAGAAAAAGTTTGGGTCTTACACTTCCTGAGTGTAGGGGCTGAATCACAGGGGGCAGATCTTTAAATGTTCAAATGTAGGGCCAGTCCCTAATCTGTGGAGTCTCCTGGAGTCAATGTTCCCATCCTGCCCTGCCTCAGCCTCTACCCCTGAGAGAAAGAACATTTTCATTGTAGTAGGAACAGCACTGTGAGCTCCTCTCTCCAGGCTTATCTTGGCTTTCTCCAGTGTTCCTACACTTCTGTGGAATTTGGGAAGTTCAACACCTCATTTCCAGCCTGTTCACAATGACCAGCACTGGTTGGGACTAAGGACCACTTCAACTGCTTTTGCTCATGAAAAACATTGTTTTAAGTATTCTATTCCAGATAAAGTCTGTTTATTCTGGCAGGTGTTCAGACTTGCCTCAGTCCATGTCAGTGCAGGGTGTCTCAAGCTTTCCTCAAACCATTGTTTATAGTCTCTCTGCCAATTTGGAAAGTAGAAAGCTTTCTTTTTTCCTTCTTCCCACCCGCAATCTCCCCCATAGTAGGAGATAATTTTAAAAATTGCTTCAGGCATTTTCTTAAGATTATGATTTAAACTCTTACGATCTCTTGAGGTCCTTGAGAAATAGGCCAGTCTCTGATCACTCTTGAGCAGTTTCCAGCTTGCCTGAAATACAGGCAGAAGGATAGGATATGTCTGCTTTTCTAATTATATTTTTTAATATAGCAACTTGCATAATCCTCTTTTTAAATGACAAAAAATTAAACTGCTCAAAAATATATATTTTCCAGGCTATTATTTTCCACTGAATTATTTCAAAATTATAGGGAATATTTAAACGAAGCTTTCTACAACTGAAAATATATATCTTAAGAAGATACCTTTAGAAGCTCAGAGGGAAAATATAATTATGCCATTCTGAAAGTCCTGTATAGAGACCTGATTTGAATAAGCTTAAATCAT
This sequence comes from Donacobius atricapilla, assembly GCA_013397315.1. Lineage (NCBI taxonomy): Eukaryota > Metazoa > Chordata > Aves > Passeriformes > Mimidae > Donacobius > Donacobius atricapilla. The sequence goes on from WBMY01014425.1 coordinate 749,179, forward strand.
CTACTGTCAACAAGCAGTTGCTAATATACTTTGACCATGGTAGTGTAGAAAGAAGGCCTTGTTTTTCATAACTTATTTAAATGGACTTTATTTTCGGATGATGCACCTAGAACTCTGGATTTGCATGCTATTTCTGTAATACATTTTCAAAACAATACCCTCAAACCAATAGACACTATCTCAAATTCCTTTCTTGGTCTGCCATTTAGACATTAAAATTTGACATGACCATGGTAGAAGCAGTCTAATGGTCCAACTAGGGACATTATCCTGTCACCAAGAGTGCCATCATGTGTGGGTGAAAACTGCTGTGACAGTCTGAAAGTGCCACTTCACAATGGGCTTTGTCACAGTCTCTCAGCTCCTGGTTGCTGTGCCAGTGTCTGACCTGGAGTAGTTTGTGTGACAAGCACTCCTCTCCCTATCGCATTGAAAAATGGGCTGTGGAATAAATCGGCTTCAGCTGCAGTTAAAGGCAAAAGGGTGATTTGGGCTAAAATCCACAGGAATTGATGCTGGCACGTTGGGCATTGGTAACTCCTAGCTGGAAACTGAGGACAACTCTCTGAGAGACGGTACAGGCTGAAGTCAAGGCAGATGTTTCTGCAATGGATGCGAGAGCAAGCCCAGATGGTGACTGGAGCCAGGTAGCTCAGAAGTAGCAGAATTAATCTGCAATTAGACTGAGGAGTGACCAGCCTTGTTAAAGCATTTGCCCATTGAGCCACAGCAATGCTTTGGGCCTGTTGCCATGCTCATGAATTGCATTGTTAACAAACTTATGCATTTAGTCTCATTACTGCAGTAGTATTGTTTCCTTAAACACTTCTTCCTGTGGCAGTCTCGTAATTAAGCACAATCTGAAGGGAAGGGTCTGTCTTTTGTTGTACTGTTTAAACCCTGCCTTGCACTCACAAATGCAGTTATATTACTTTACCAACCCCTTTCCTTCTGGAAGATGTGAGCAGGAGAATTTCTACTCTGTTTTGACCACTTTAGCTAATGTAGTCTAGCAGATAACCCTGCTTCCTCAGCAAAGAACTCTCTCTTTCTGTCTGTGCCTGCAAATACATGCAGGCTGCATGTCACGCTGTATTAAGACACATACACTTAAACATGGCAACTTCAGTCTTCAATGAGCCAAACTGGTGCCAAAGTGGAAATCAAACTAGGGGGGAAAATAAATTGTACTAATAAACTTCTGTGAATGCTATCTTGTCCTTCCTGGGTGTAAGTCCAAGAAAAAATAGATTGTATGTTGACTGTTAAGTACCGGTGAAGCATCTGAGCAAGCTGGAAGAAAGTTTCCACTACGTTTATGTAGAAAGCTTTCTAGAATTGAAAACCAGTAAACTCATTGGAGAGGATCATACATGGTCCAATACATAGGGAAAAATGCCTTTTGGGTATGGCTGTTTGATTAATATATATCCATCTAGATGCTGTAGTTAAAACCCTACAGAAGAGCCAGTGGAAATAATATAAATATTCCTCTAAGAGTTTCAAGATGAAGGGTGCCATATTCCTTAATCTAGTACACATTCATTTATCCTTCACTGAAGAGAAAAATAAATAGACCGCCATGCACTTGATTGCTGGATATAAACCTGCTCAGATTACTGCTGAGTTTAACTGGTACTGTTTACATGAAATGGCAGGAATAAACGTGGAGATCCTGTTCTACTTCTCAAGGGAGAAACCATCAGCTTAAATACTAGTGGGTTACCTCTAAGGAAATACGTAGTGAAGGCAGAGGATTGGAATGGAGGAAGAAACAGGAGAATTTGAGTAAACATCCATTACTCTCACTGTTATTGTGCATCAGGTATGATCAAGTCAAAGAACAGTTTCTGGGGTCATTATTTCCAAACAATTAAAGTAAGCAAACAGGAAAACATTAAAACACAGAAAATACTTAGTGTTTGAGCACAGAGAGCTTTTCTGCCCTGGCTTTTCTTCTCGACCTAGTAGAGCACATCAATATGAGCAATAGGAAAAGTTTTACTCTTCCAAGGTCTTGCTGAAGGTGCTTTCTTTCCTTTTCAACATCTGTTTGATTGGAATGTGACCTCAGCCTCCCAGAACCTCACGCTCTGTCCTGGTGTGTTTTGGTTGCATTAGGCAAGAGCAGTCGTGGGAGGTGTATTTCTCTGTGATGAGGTGTGGAGCAGTTTCTCAGAGGAGAGTGAAAGAGCAGAAGCAGCCAATTCCTTCTGACCCTGTGACCCTTCAAGTATTCATGTAGGCTGGCCCCAGTCCCAGCCTTTTTTGCAGCTGGAGTGCAGCAGCACAATAAGTCTGGAATGTCTCCTGAGGGAATTCCATAAAGGTATAAAGGGGTAGGGAGGAAAAAAAATACCTTAATGTATGCTGTGCACTGGGGGATTAAATGGATCCTCTGGAATGGGAACCTTGCCAGGAATAATGATGTTCAATCAGATGACAGCCTTTGCAAAAGGGGAAGTTGTTATTTAGATGTATAGATGCACCTGAGGAAAACCTGAACTGATAAAAATGTTCAATGTAAAATGTGAGTCAGTCACAATAGGTCAGTCTTAAATACTATCTCTCTTAGCTGTAGGAATGGTTAAATTCTCATAGCAAATGCAAATATTTTCTGCAGTGTTTATTAAGCAGTTTGATCAAAATGTCAGTATTTTAGTTCTTTGTATTCTCTTATAGTTACCTGATAGTCAAACCCATGTTCCAAGCTTCAGTCAAATACTGAAGATGACAGAAAGTTGTTACCATGTTCAACTGTTTGGCTTGTAAGGATTCACAAGTGTTAGGACTCCAGGCTCCTGAACAGTTGTTAAAGTGTTCTGTGCCTGTCCAGTTCTGCAGACAGCATTCCTTTCAAGGGAAACTGGGCTTCACGTAGGAAAAGGCTTTTACTGACATAGCACATCAGCTCACTAGTTTAGGTAGTTAAACTGGGTAACAGGAATTTTTCTCTGAAATAAAATATTTAAGAAATCTTAGTCAAGAAAATAGAAACTTGTTTTCCTTCCTTTTTTTTTTTTTTCTATTAGAGGTTATAGAATAATTTGGAAAGTTGATCCTACAGCTTATTTATTCATTCCTAGGCTAGCTATATCCAAATAATTTGGCACTTGAATGAAATCACAGAATTAAAGTGGTTCCAGCTTCTCTCCTGGCAGTGAGAATGAAGCAATGTTGTTATGCAAACATCTTCCTTTAATTTGTATGGTACAAAAAGATTCATTTTTCCTTTCCTTTGAAAGAAGGGAAAAATTTTCATTTCCATCTCAGCAACTCTTACAATCAGCCTCCTACATAACACGTTACTACCAAATAAAGTTCAATTTCTGTGACTGCTCAGTATGTCTTACAGTCCTACTGTATTTTTTCTATAAATGGAAATGCTCTTGGACAGTGTTCTGAGCTCCAAAGGACTGGTACTGCCATGGAAAATGATGCTTGGTTTATAATTTAACTCTATTGTTTGAAAAATATTTCTCTTTTTATCATCCCAGTCAGCAGAACTCTGAAATTTTGTCCAGTCTATGCAACAGTAATGGCAAGGCATGTTAGGAATAATCCCATGAATGGCCAAAGCCCCACCAGCAGCAGTGGCTGAGGCTAGGGCTTTATTTTAGTGACTGACAGTAGAACCATTTGTGTACATGTAAATCCTGATATGGAACATATCATAAAAATATGTCTTATTGAGGAATATAAATTTAGGTTTTGCCATCATGATATCTTTATAGAAAATGTCGAGGAGCTCCCTTTAAACCAAAGCTGTTCATGGAACTTTAGTCCAGGGCAGGGTGTTTGCACAGTTGTATCAAAACTAACTCGTTCTCTTCCCTGTCTACTGGGTTTGAGCTCAGCGGTGTTTGGTGCATGTCCTCCGTAAATAATTTTTGATTGCGTAGTAGCAGTGACTCTAACTGATATTTTTATTTCAGAAGAATTTATACTCAAAGATTAAGAGGGTTTTGTTTTGTTTGGTTTTTTGTTAACTTCTTTTCCATCCCCTGGATGGGCAGATTTCAGAAAACAACCTTCTGCTTTGAAAACTTTGTCTTTAGGGAATTAGTTCTAAAAAATATGTGAATTTTGGCTAGAGCTTTGCCTTGCCACAGGAAGTTGTTATTCCTTGCTTATGATACACAAATAAATCATTATTTCTTGAACAATTGTTTCTTACGACAAAAAGGTATTAAAGGCTTGTGAATTGACAAGTACCTCTGATAACAAACCTTCTGATTTTATGTGATTATGGTGAACAAGATTTGCCTTACTTTGTAGAGTACCAGAAGGTGTGGGTTTCTAGACATGCTATTCCTTTTTACCTCTTTGACTTGGACGTTTCAGAATACTGGGATTTGCACAGCCATGTATCAGGAAAGAAGTGATTATGGACTGAAGATGTCATTCTTAAGAGTGATGGCTCAATAATTGGAGAGAATTGGTGGCTCAAGAGAACCCACTTGTCTCCAGATGGCTGTAGACTCTGCAAATTGCTGCACAATTTGTACTGAATAGATTAGTGGAAGATGGAATTCCCTTTAAGCATATTTGAAATTGGGAAATTTGGAACTGAAGGGTTCATCTCTTGGGCAGTTTTCAAGGTCTTAACTGTGCAGTAACAACTTGCTTTTTGGGGAAATGTTTCCTGGTTTAAATTTTCCAGTAAAGTATCAGTGTTAATGGGCTATTGTGGAATCATTTCTGTTCTCAGTTTTAATTTCACTGACATTACACTTGCCCAAATGAACTGCAATACATACAAGTGATGAAAATTCTGTGCTTAGGCTGTGATTTTTAAAAGGACTTTATGGAAAGACCTGTCTCTGGTAAGCATTTTTCTAGTAAATTCTACCCTGTGGATTTATTTTTAGGCAGCACTCCTGTTTAGCTGTCTAAAAATTATAGTCCCTTGTTAAATTGTTTTAATAATTTTTCCGTGTTTGGATTAGTGCAATTAGATCACACTGCCCTTTGATCTGTTTGCATGTGTTATAGTATTTCCAATACAACTTTGACACCTGTTTTGAGCACTTTCAGCCCTTAGATGCAAGTAATTTGTTCAGATAATGCATTAAGAGTGGAAATTGATGTGCATTCTGCAAAAATACCCGTTTCATGATCCAATGTGCAAAGGTGTCAGAACAACAGGAAAATGTTTGATGTGAGGTAGAAAATATGAACCATTTTGAGGGAAAGTCAATAATCCAACAAATTCTGCCAAGATTTTACTGGCAAATGCTGTTTGTTTCTCAGCTCGCAAAATAGACGCAAGCCTTCAACCATGTTATTACTCAGCAGATAGCTCAGTGATTTTTATCCTTGTTCCCTTAACCTGGACTGTGTTCAGATTGCAAGTATTTCAATAATCTCTTAAATTCCTCACAGTGACTGAGCACAGTTTTACCTGAATACTTTATAGTCATAATTTGAACAGTTTGGAGAATAATTATTGTTCAGAACTGTGTGGTGCTGCTTCTGGTTCCCACTCAAATGATGACTCCATCTGATCAATGTGTTCTGGAAGGCCTTTTCTCTGCTTGTTCACCAGGATGTGAAGGCCTGTTACAGTCAGGGGCAGCAAAGAATAACTTTCATTTGTGCTTTTAACCCTGGAGATTCAGTCTGCTGTGTGTGAGTTGTGTAGTGACTATTCTTCTATAAGTACAGGGGTGCCTCGGTGACATCAGAGTATCTATAGAGAGCCCTTATCACAGCTTTGACATGTGGGTTCTGTTTGCACCTATGTTTGTGACACTTGCTTCAGGTTTTGTTTTTTCTTATAATTATGTTTGTTTGGTTTTTTGGTTTTTTTGTTTGTTTTAATAACTGCAATAGAAATAATGGACCTCCAGAGAATGTATTACTACAAAAACCTTCTGGGAATGCTGGTGAAAAAGATCCCACAGTATTTGTTCAACTTTAAATATTGGTTGGATATCCTGCCCAAATCCATAACCTCACTATTTTATAGTAAACATGAGTAAGGTTTGGACATATTTCAGATTCTGATAATGTAACCTTCCTCTGCCTGCATTCTCCTAGGCTTTGTCATCCATGTACCATTCTCAAAACTTAACAGCTTTATCCTAGGCTGCCTCTCCCAGAGCTGCCTGTAAATAAATTGATGCTCATAAATAACTTGGCAGTGGTTGGAGGGCTAGATGTTAAGATCACTGCCTGTTGCAATTACTTTCATTCCCTGGGATTGTTACTTGCCTGGGTTTTTTTTTTTTTGGTTTTTTTGGGGGGGGTTTTTGGGGTTTTTTTTTGGTTTGTTTTTTTTTCCTGTCAGCTGTGCTCTCTTACTGCTCCTTAGCACAGGGTATTGCCTTTTTTCCTAATTTTTTGTCTTGAAGTAACATGATGTCTATCTTTGTGGCTCTGTTTCAAGGCTGAAGTCCCTATGCATTACTCTCTTATCAGAAAGAAAAAAATGTTATTAAATAAACTTGTCTTTGAGAATCAAATCTAAATCTCTAACTAGAGCATACCTCAATAACATATTTGAACACTGCACAACATTATTTCTCACATATGCAAATAAATAATTAAAGGATAATAATGATTTGCCCTAGGGATCAATTAAAGAGTCCGTGATTGGGTCACAAATATCCTTAGTCATATCCTGTGCCTTTATCCCCGGGCTTGTTTGCTTATTGTTGCAAAAAGGGAAGGTTTTGCAGCAGGAGGCAGCTCCACCTGTGAATAGTGCAGGGGTTTCTGGATGCTGATGAGCACACAGTGCAGATGATTGTTCCAACCCCCAAAGCACTGGGTGGTGTCCATTGGGCCTGCTGCTGATGTGCTCAGTAATAAAGACAAATTGAGCTGGTTCTCCTGCTCATTAACTGCATCATGCTTTATAAACAATAAGACAACATTCAGAAAGTGGAATTTAAACGGACAGTATCATGCTAGACTTGCAGTTGTGTTTAATTGAAGACCAAGACAGATTTTCCCATACAACTTCCAGAATATAAAATTTCCAATTGAAATGAATTTTTAAACAAGCATTCCCATGTGGTGCATATAAATCAAACACTGCATTAGAACCAGAAACTAAAACTCATTCAAAAGTCCAAACAAATGTATAAATGCCTAGTTTATTTTCACTTCTGATGCAAATGGGAAAAGCAAGCAAGCAGAATTATTGATCAAATGGAAGGTCAATTTAAAAATTTGTTTTAAGTTCAGTAATCAAAGGTGTTATATGTAATACAAGCAAAGATAGATTTGTATTGGGATGGTTTTTCTTTGTTTGGAGGATTTTGGTTTTGGTGTGTTTGTTTGTTTGTTTTTGGGGTTTTTGTTGTTTTGTAATGTTTTTGAAGCCTGGCATATTTCCTGTAGCTTGAACTCTATAGATATCCAAAACTTGGAAATACTACATACCTGAATATGTTTGCTTTTGAGAATTGCAAAAGAAATTAATCTTTTTTGCCTTATTACTACAATAATTAAAATGGAATTTAGTGAGTCTGTATGCATGAAAAATGCTTAGAATACTGATTTCATTCCAGGCCCAAACTTTTAGAAAAAACTCTACTCAGATTTCCTTTGTCTGATTTTTAACTGCAGAGTTGTCTTTAACTGATGCAACTAGATCTAAATAGAGCATACTGACAGGAATAATTTTTTGTATCCAATTCTATTTTACATATTCTCTTGTGCTTGAGAAACAATGAAAGCTTGAAAGAGGTATCCACATCATTCAGTCACCACAATTAAACAAAGTGGAATGCATAATGTCTAAATAGACAGAAATCAGCTGCCTATACTGGCAATTTCCCACCTTAGTTGTACTGTCATTAAAAGATAAAGTCTTCAAATTCTGCCTATGTGTTTGCCATAGGTGTGCAGTCTAGGTACAAAGCACATTCTTTCTTGGTCTGGCCACGTGTGGAAGTTGCTCGTGCAATGAACTCTCTTGCTTTTCAGCTTGCATGCAGCGTAAGGAATTGGTTGTTCAGGATAATGTTAGCCAGAGGAGCCAGAATGTTCAGGCAGACAGACTAAAACAGGCAGTAGGGCCACCAGATTTACCAGGAAAAATAGAAGGTAAGTAGTGGCAGAAATTGGTATTCCAAGGTAAAGAGCAGAGCAATTCCTGGTGAAGAACTCAACTGGGCTTTGTGTCTCACAGTGAATTTCAGGCAGCATGGGCTGAAGTGACACTTCTGACTCCAGGATAAGGAAAATCAGAACTGTTTTCTTGGAGATGAACCTGAGTATCCAGCAGGAGGAGTATCCAGGCTACCAGTGCTGGGTATCCCAGGATCTGGGCTGCTGCCTCCTGCTGCCTTCTCTGGGGCTGCAGCTATGGAGACAGGGGAAGGTGAATCTGGTCTCATCTGACATTAGTGTTAAAGCATTTATATATTTATTTTTCTTCCCCTACTGAATTGAGCTACTGTCACCACACATTCTGTGACTTGCCTGATGTATCTCTCGTCCCAGGTGGGGCTATCAAATGTCTTCTCCTGAAAAGGTTGCTGTTTACACATTTGTTCTATTCAGACACCTCTGTTTCAGCAATCTGTTAAACAAAGCAGTGTATTAATCTTAAACTTCATTTTCCTGATCTAATTTCAAATTTAACAGGAGTGCAGGTTTGAAATACTAACCTGTTTTTGGGTGGGGTTTTTTTGGTGTAGTTTCTCTGCATCTTCACATTTTCTCTTGTAGGCTGTCTTCCTGTTAATACTTTCTCAGTTTACAAAAGGAAAAATAAAACAATATCTGGTTTCAGTGGTTTGATTTTGCATTGTTCCCAGTCAGCCCATTCATGCGGGGTTTCCTTTGTTCTTTTGGTGTGTACAAGTTAACTTATGCCAGCTTTTTTGAATATCAATCTCTATCTCCAGCTCTCAAAAAAGGAGGACTGATGGATTTGTTTTAGGAGCTCAGAACATCCTAAAACATGAAGAGAAGGGGACAGAAAAAAGAAAGAAAAAAACGAATTTAAATTTCCTGGGATGGAGCTATTTGAGACTTAAAAGGTGTTGAGAAGTTTTGCTGTTCATTGTTCCAGTAAGGTGCATGTCAGTGATGTCAACATAATGTGCTGAGGAAATGTCACACATGTCTGCAATTGGCTACTTCTGGCTGGCCAAGCACAGCTGGAAACCTGGAAAACAGATGTTGTTTTCAATCAAGCAAGGGTCAGAGCAGGCTTGGGACTTGGAATGTCTATATTTTTCCATCCAAAAATGATCCTTGGGTAGTTTCAGTGGACCAGTAATTATTTTAGCAGCTCTTCTGAATTTTTTTTTTTTTAATCTTCAGTATTATGCCTATAGAACAGAGGAACAAAAACCAGTGGGCACGCATCCAAGGAGCTTGGGACAATGATGGGGAAAAGAGTCTAACACAAGAACATCATTGCTGTGCTCTCTGAGCCACACCTAGTAACTTGTTAATACTTAACCATCTTCAGTGAAGTTTTCTACTGGCAAAAACATAAGCATTTGAAGCCACCTGGCTGAAGTCAACTTTGCAAGACTGAGAACAGCAGTCATTTTGTGACTCTTTATCCTGATAGAATTCTCTGTTCTTTATATTTTATTCTCTGCATATCATCCTCAAAAGATTGAACAGGGTTGCTTTGTGCCTAGCGCATAAAGAAGAACTTGGAAACAATGCACTGTACAGCTTCCAGTATGGACTGCACAGAAGCCTTGAAAGAAAACCAAGGCTTTGTTTCCTAGCTACAAATGTGTAGCTGTAAATCTGGACCTGGTTCACAGAAATCAGAGTTGTTTCTTTCTCTGCAATGGAAGGGCAAGAGTGTACGGAGGCTGAAATGGAGCGGTGGAGTACGGCCAGAACGAGGCCTCAGCCAGGAGAAGCAAGCAGAAACCTTCCCCGCAGTCCAGCAGCTAAGCTCCTGGTGGGCAAAAACTCCTGATGGGTATTACCTCTACAGCTGAGAGCAACAGAGTGAGCCGAGAGCTCAGCTGTTTGCACCTGACACTCTCTCCCAAACGGAGAGGCACCCACTGAGGGGGAGAAAAGTGGCATAGGAGAAATTATTCTCATAGAGCCTTTCTGATAGAAAGGGAAGATGGGTTATTTTAATCATAAATGAAACAGCATTCCCCTTTTTGCCTTTTCTTTTGTGCTTTATTTAATGTGCAGTCAAGGAGTAAATGACAGCTTCAGTTCACTTACTGTTTACAGCTCCCTGAGGCTTTGTTTGGTTTTGGTTTTTTGTCCATTATTTTAGGGTTTTTTTTTGTTGTTTCTGTTTGTTTATACAGCAGACTTGTGTAAACATATGAATTAATCTTAAACTTAGGCAGGACTCTGCTCCCGGTGTAGCCGTAGCCGTGGAAAAAATTCTCCTGAACCTGCTGATGCTGCCTACAATTGCATTAAAACATCCTTTACCAACTTTTCTAGAATTTATTTTTGCCTCTAATGAGGATAAATGTTGTGGATGGAGTTTACTTCTATATCCTCTCATGCATTTCTGTCTTCCTCTCCTCCTAATATTTGGAGTTTACTTGTGGTGTACAGAGCTGGTATCCCATCCCATATCCATTGTCTGCATGTCTTCATTCCTCAGCCCCTTAGTGCTTATTTTCAAGATCATTATAACATTAAATCCATTTTTCACTCTAGTTTAGGTTTTCATTTTCTATTTTAATATTTGGACTCCCACTTTCATGCTTCTGGTTTTTGGTTCTTGCTTTTTTAGATGTTCTTTTGGGTTTTTTTTTTTGGCGTTTTTTTTTTTTTATCCACAAGTGATAGCAAAACCATTACTGAGCGCGTACAGGGGCTCTGTCTCTTGAGATTACTTAAGAGTTTTAATCCATTCTGTTAAGGTCCCCTTGCCTGCTCTTAGGTGATTCCTTGAATTGCAGCCTCTGTGCACCAATTCAATCCAAACAATCACAGCAATAGCTCAGAGAAGGAAAGATGACAGAAATCTCATCCATGATAGACCTTTGGAGTGTGGTCCAGCCTCCCTCTCAAGGCAGGACAGTCCCCAGCACTAGATGAAGTCAGTTACTGCTTTGCCTACCTGAATCTAGAAGGCTTCTAAGTTTGGAGATTCCTCAGCTACCCCAAATAATTTTGGCAGTGCTGCACTGGCGTCCTGGAGAAGACATTTTTCCTAAGGGTTTTCTCTAGCTTTCTCTAGTTCCATTGATCTTTGTCTAATAGTCTATTTATCAAAATCTTAGATTAATTCTGTCCTGAAACAGCGTAATATGGCCTAAGGTAACTATTTTGCAAGAGAGAAACAGTTTTTAGGTAGTTAAAAAAAAAAAAATCCAATTTTTCCGATATAAAATGCAGTGCAGCCTCAATTATCTGAATGTCATACGAAACACTGATTGTAGTGTGTTCAAATAGTCAAGGGAATTTTCAGTGTAGTTAATAAATGCCAAGGGACATAACCCTATTTCAAATGACTGACATTAGACTATTACATGAAAAAAACTTGTTTCTTCATTGTAATGTACTGACACATGAAACTTCTGGCAGATAAAGAGATTCTCAGTGCAGGGGTTCTCGCCTTCAAAGCATCCTGGTTTGTGAGACAAATGAAAATGTGTTAGGTAAGCAAGAAATTGACTGTGTTACATCAAACATACAAAATAGAAAGCATCATTAATTGGATCTTTTAGAGATTTTGATGTTTTTATAATTTCTTTGGAGATTTGCACAATAAATAGGTTTTGAGAAAGTGACATACTGCAGAATTAGAGAATAAAACTCTTAAATCTAAATGGCATAATTCTCATATTGTGGTTTAATGTGCTCTGATGGAGCACTTTCTGTTGTTTCCACAATTCCTTGGCGCTGCTACCAGAAGGATGACAGAACATTTATTGCATCTCATGTGTTCTCTTAAATGGATGTGTCTTGCAGGAGCTGCCCAGACCACCTCCTCATTTCACTTTTTTGCAGAGCTGAGTGCAGGTGACTGCAATTCACTATTGACTTGGGATTTTAACCAATAATCAAGCAACAAAAAGCTCCATATCCCACACCAGGTTTTGAAGCTGCTCTTCTCTAGAGGTGAAATATTTTTAAAGTCATTCAAGAAATAATTTAATTGATCTTTCAGCTTCTATTATTCCCTGTCCTCAGGAGTCAGTGACCAAAATTGACTCTATTCCCACTTCAACCTCCTTCCTTTCACGTTCCACGCACAGAACCTTACCAGGCACTGGGTTACATTAGTGAAAGTCTGTCTAGATTTAAATTAGCTCAGCACTGTCAGAAATGAAGACAGATTTTGACATATTTTTGGCTGACTAGTCAAATAATAATAAAAATATTATCAAGAGCTGATAATTTCAAAAATGTATGTGGTTAACTTGAAAGCATTGCGCTTGACCAAACTCTTCATTAGAACTTTTCACAAAATTGTGTTGGTAGTTGCTACTGATTCTGGTTATTTACACTTCAAATCCAGTGCAAGAACACATTTTTAACTTGAATAATTAATCTTATTGTTTGGAGATTTAAAATACTATTTCCTCCCTGTTCCCTTGCCTAGTAGTTGGATTATTGCCAAATAAATCCCATACAGTTTGTGATTGGAAATCACAGGTAATATAAACTTCAGAAAGCAGTTTAGCTTCAGGAGACTGTTTCCATTACTAGTTTATTTGTTTATTCATGGTTGTTTCACTTATTTTTCACTTGGATACAGAAAAAAAACCCGAAAGATATATGTTGCTATGCTTCAGAGGTTTCTTTGGCTGCTGTTTAATTTCTCATACCTAATCAAAAAGTCCTTTTTGACTTCTAAAGTTTATGGTAGATAATCTGATTTAGTCAACATCTTCCGGAATGCCCTGGTAGGCACTCCTTTCATTTACATATCAGAAAACTGATATCATAAGGGAGGACCTATCCTTAGCAGTATAACTCAGAAAGTAATATTTTCCACCTGAAAATTCTGGGATATTTTTATAGGGGGAGGAGATAGCATACATATTGCAGTTTGGCCTAGACACCAGAATTCACATCTTTTTTCTGGAGTAATATAGTGGTTCTTTAACCTCAGCTCTTTAAAAAGTTACATTTGTATTTCATTGAAACAATTCCACAAATTGGAATATTCAAAACAATAGTACAGTTTCAAATGCCAGGGGACAGCAATTATGCTCTGATGACCCTGGACTTCACCTTTGAAACCCTAGTCACTTACACAAATAATAGTTTAATTTCATCTGTGCCAGGACGGAGTTGGTCTGGTCTGTGATTGGTTTATGTAGAATGTGTAGTCAAAAATTGCAGATATAATGACATATCTGTGTTCTTTACTTTTCTCTCTTAAAAAAAAATATAAAAATATGAGTAGGGCTGGTCCAACACTAGTTAAAATCATGATATAAAGATTGGGTAAAAATAGACAAGTCTACTGCTATCTAGAAAAAAGGGGTTTTGTATTTTTCTATTGAAAGATGTCAAACTTTTTCTGAATTTTCTCTGTATTTCTGTATTTCATTGTTCATAGAGTCAAAATGCCCTCTCTAAAATAAGAAATGCCCCAGGCAGCATTAGAGTGGCAGGACTGATGTTTAAAACCATTTTGTGCTCATTTTGGTGTCCTTGTGTAGCAGTAGCATCAAGTGAGCTCCATCAGAAGTCCTTCACCCTGTTGCACCGGCACAACCCTTAGGTTACAAGGGACTTCCTGGACCAGAGAACTCATTCTGGTATCGAGTTAGAAACATGATGGACAGAGAAATACACGAGTTAAAATGGAACACAGTGTGTACTTTTGAAAATAATTCACTAAGTCATGTTCTTTTCCTTTCAGGACAGGTAACAACTCCGTATAGTTCCCATTCAGACATTTAGAAAGCTGTACCTGAAAAGACTTTTGGGAAGAAAATTACCGAGATTTTTCTCTGATTTTTCCCCATCAAAGATAGTTTCAGCAGTATGCTCCCCCAGAAGAGAAATGCTGCTCTAGTTTTTGGTCTTAGTGGATTGGTCGGACACCACATAATAAAGCGCTGGGCCTGATACACCAAGGCCTTTGACAAGAAATATTGCCTTGGACACATCTTGGCAGTATAACCCTGGCTTCTCTGTATTTTCTTGGCATAGAGCCCTGGAGCAGGCTGTCTTTGCTGGGAGTCTGAAATATGTCAGCTTTGCCTAAGGTGCTTTTTTCACAGGCTTCCACAAGGCCAAGAGTGAACAGTACATCTGAGTAGTTATAAATGGCATTTTAAATAAAATATACTTCCAGAAAATATATTGATCATAGAATGGTTTGGGTTGGAAGGGGCCATTTGCTGTAACCCCCCTCTACTGAGCAGGGACATTCTCCACTAGATCCGATTGCTCAGAACTCTCTCCAACCTGGCCTTGATTGTGTTGAATATGGGGCATCCATCATGTCACTGGACCACCTGTGCCAGAGCTTCATTGCCACTATTGTAAAAATTTTCTTACTTATATCTAGTCTGAGTCTTCCTTCTTTTTCTAAAATCATTGCCCTTTGTAATCACAACATTTCTAATGAAAATAAGTCTGTCCCCATCTTTCATATAAGTATTGAAAGGACTGTCAAGGATGATTCTATACTGAGTGATAGCTTTGTCAAAAAGCAAATTTAAGGGGGATGAAACCACCTGAAATTCTCTATCCTTTTTGCTTTTTTAGATGTTTTTTGATTTCTGTTCACGATCAGGCTCTGAATCATTTATCATAGCTGGGCTATTCATAATATCTCTTCTGTGGGGATCATCCTATTCCTGATAAGGAGTAAGCTCATGCTGTAACCATTGTATCAGTAAAGAGATGAATAGGAATGAACAGTACTGCACAGGAAATTTGACTAAAATTTGATTTGTGATATTTAGGTTTTTTTTATCTACTGAGACACTGATTTCTAACAGTGGCTTGCAAATGAACTGAAATTCTGTCTTTCTTCTAACTGCCTGTGAACTCTCATGGTTTCCAACAGCTTAAATGAGATAGTCCAATTGTGGCTTGTGTCATCAGGCAAAAATATTTCAAAGGCTGATCACATCTGCTTGCATGATCATTAACAAGAAAAAATGTAATGTGGTGGAACAAGTCAAGAATCATGTGGGGTCTGACTGACAAAGATGTGAATCAGGATTTTGAAAGAATGAGAAAGAGCCCTGACAAAGCCATTTCTAGCTACTGTAAAATGAAACTTTCATACAATGATAGCTGCAAGTTTAAAATGCTGCTGCAATCTGTGTGCAGTCTTCAGTTGTGAATGTGCCTTCCACATTTACCACGCTGCTAGAGCTGCCTTCAGTTGATATTTTTAAGTGGAGAATAGAATTGAGCATCTGTTTAATCAGATGCCAAGACACTTGGGTCAGTAATAACTAACACACAGATATCTCTAATACAGTGAGATGCACAGTCCTTCAGTGAGAAAAAAAAACAAAAACAAAAACAAAAAACCAGGGAACATTTGAGTGCTTTATGCCAATTTGATAAGTTTACTTATGTAATGCTGCTCTACCAATTTAGTCCTGCCATGGTAAATTTTTTTTAAACACTCCCTACTTAGTTGATATCATGATACCCCCTTGACACTGTGGGACTGCTTGCCTCTTTCTCCTGAAGTGTTTGAGCACTGCTTCCACAGCAGGAAACACCATCCCCTCATCTGGAAAGACAAGTTGACATGGCAAGTTGCCAGCACAAGTTATCAATTCCAACTGAAACATTCGGTGGGTCTTCTGTGTAGCTACACTACATATATTGCTCTGTTTCTCTTAAAGGGCAACATATTGCAAATAACAAACAATGTTTAGAGTATGTTTAGTAACTGTGGCAACCACAGGCTGCTGAGTTTAAAAACATAGGATATATTCCATTGCAGATTGTTTGCTATGTCCTTTTACCAGACACCGTGGAGGTAATAATGTGGTATTACGGTATTACAGAGAGCCTTCATGGAAACCCCCAGAAATGACTTGGATGAATCTTGCACTGTGGGGGTTCCTTAGGCCTGTGTCCCACTGATGTCCACAGTGAAGTTGGTCAGCTGGCAAATAAAACTCTTAAGGGCCCGGCATTCTGCGGGAGCTGTGCCCCCCAGACCGCAGGGAGTTAGACATTGTTATCATTACAAAGGTGAGGAAATGCAGAGCGGTGTGGGCTGGAGGGATTGTGAAAGGGTTTCACCCTTTGCTATCCATGAGCATTCAGGGTCTCAAGACTTTCTCTGATTGCAGGAATTTCAATGGTGGCAAAGCTGACCGTTAGAACAGGCATTTTCAGCTCTGCCTCAGGTTCCTAATACAAAGGTGCCCTTAGTCAAAGGCCATCACAAGATATAACAATTGGAATGAAAACATTTACAGTACTGAATCTGAGGTGTGCAATTCACTGAAGTTTTCTCTATATATTATGGGCATAATACCTTGTGTTAAGCTGGCAGGTCCCATCTACATCTGATAAGGGCAGTTCTGTTATGCCTGGTACTGGTCTTTGAATTTCCTGAATATATTTAATTATAAGCCATAAGCTCTCAGTGTTTCTTTGTGTTTTGCAAAAACTTGTATTTACATTGTTGGTGGTATAAATTTGAAAAATACCAAAGTCATGCATTACTTCTGATAAAACATTAAAACCAATACATTTTCTAGCTGCTTGAGGGTATTTTTTTTTTACCAAATACTCCAGTCCAATATTAAGATCTGAATAGATCTGTAAGAACAGAATTACAGTCATTGTCATGGAAAAATGGATCAAAACATACATTCTTGGAGGGCAGTATTGTAATTTAGGTTTTTTGAATCTTGCCACCTGGAAAGGCTATGATTATCAAGGTGCCCAGTATTTCCCTTCTCATAATAGAGAGATCAAACTGCTAAATAATTTCAGAATTAGTATTTGACATTAATATATTCATGGTTTAATATTATAGCTCTTTCTGATTCTATAAATTAAAAAAAAATCTGAAGGCTCCATCATTAATGTTCTCATTCCAATTTACTTTGTAGAATGATATATTTCAGTAAAACAATTAGACAAACAAAGCAATCCTATCAGATTATCAGAAGAATGAGCAAATTTTGGGTCACAATTCTATAATCAAATACATCAGATCAATAATGTTGGTCCTGCATCTGTTCTGTGTTCTTAGCTAGGCAATATTCTATCTTAGCTATTGATGGAACGAGAATTAAACAGATATATTGTGGTTTTTGGTTTTTTTTTTTCTTTGCATAGGTCTACACCTAATCTTAAAAATGTGAAGGGCCTCACATTTGTACATAGTAAGGTCACACATGTTGTTAAATAACAATGGATGATGAACATAAAATGGAGCAGCTGATTTGGAAGATTGACAGCTGATTTTTTTCTCAAACAATAAAATCCCTAATCCAAATTTTCAGAGAGGGGAAGAAGCAGAATTCTAAGAGATGAACTCCTGACTAAGATACTGACAACAGGCTCTGCCTGCAAACAGCTGCAGAGGAGGAAATTCTGTTTTGGTATTAATTTGGTGTTAATATGGCAAGAACTGCATATTAAAAAGGAGGGGAGGAAATGACAACAAAACCACGCCCCACTGCACTCACTTCTACTGTGTTCAAATAATGGCTTTTATTCAGACTTCAGGTGTCCAAGATCAAAACTGGAAGCCCAAGGATCACTCCAGAAGACAGCTCTCCCCTGTGCCTGATTTCATATGAAAATTAGCAGATGTCCATGTTCATATGCCCAAATCTGCCTCAGACCAAATACCTGTCTCCTGCTTGAACTCCACGCTCTCTCTAGTGAAAGGTCTGATTTAACAGGAGGTTCTGAGCTCAGCAGAGCCACTGACAGAAACATCTCACCCAGCAGTTGTGGTGTCTTTAAACTGAAGAAAAAACATTAGCCTTCTTTTAAGCATCCTCTGGTAGCAAAAATGGGTTGCCCACGAAGCTGAACAGTACAGTTCACTGTTGCCCTCAGGCTGGAGACATTTAAATTCCCAGTGTTATCTCTCAGGGGACAGCCCTGTTGTAGAGTTAACAGCTATTTGTGTCCAAGTAGGGCATTCTTTTAAAGCACTTTTGGCATCCAAAACAATTCTGTTTCTATCTTGTTGAATCTAGGTCACTGTGCAACAAGCAATGCAATATTTAAAAGGGGAACAACCATCAGGGACATCTTTGTGTTTAAAGTACCCAAGTGAAAGCAGCAAGTCCTTGCTGGCAAGCCCTGAGAGCAGGACTGATTTCTGTACTTTACATTACACGGTTCTTGGAGAAAAATGGGAAATAGACATGGCATCATGGTCTAGAATCCAGAGGTATGGCTGTGCTCAGCATTTCATGCTGGAGACCTCTAACCAGCACCAGCACTGGGAGATTTAGGTGCTTTACCAGATGTGTAGAAAGCCTAAAAGTCTCTTATGGTTTTGGATTTCACTTTGGAGCCTGTAGGAGAAGGTTGTGCTGATTACCCAATTCAGCATCACCCCTGGTAAGTCACAGCTCTATCCAATAACGATAAGTGTGGTAAAAGGGAGCGGGGCAGCTGGTGAGGGGAATCATGAAGAAGGAACCTTGATGAAGAGGGAAGGAGAGGATCATGAAGAAGGAGGATCCTGGGGAGAGGGAATCACTGCTGTGAGGTCAGTCTGGGTCTGCAGTTAGAGCTTGTTGTTGGAACCTGCAGCCACAGCCTAGCTGGGTAAAAGCCTGCAGTCAGAGTCTGAAAACCGATCCCTGCAGTCAGAGCTCAGCAGGAAATAACCAGCAGTCAGAGGCTGAAGGGAAGCCTACAGCAGGAGCTTGCTGCAGGCAGAGTCAGTGAAGGGTTGGAGTCAGGATGGCTGAGCTGTAAAGAGGAATAAACCAGGACCCTTTTGGTGCTGTGATAAACAAGAAGTCTGTGTCTTGGCTCATTTCTACCCTCTAACAAGAGGGCTGCTGCAACAGGAGCCAACTTCCTTAAATACAGACTTTGTGATGCCTAAATTGTAGGCAGTGCAGACCTTTATTGGCCCTGGCCCCATGCCTTCCTTGTGAGATGGTCCTGGTTTTATGTCCAGCAGAAACTGGGTCTGTTTACATCTGTGTATTAAATTCCAAGGCAAAGAGGTTATGGGAGAATATTCCCCAGATATCCTACCTTTATAGAACAACCCCAGCTTCATTAATTCATCCTTAAAAATAGTGGATAAGGAAATATGTTAGCACAATATTAATTTTACCGTTATTTACCACTGACTTTATTATGTGTATATAGATAGATAGATAGATAGTAGAGTAAGCATTAAAACAGTGGTTATCTATGTTATTAAAAATGAGCCTATTGATAGTAAGAAATAAATACTGTAGATCTGTGGGATGCTGCACTGCAGTGCGTAGGCACAATTCCATCCTTATTTTATTCCAACATTTTTTAGAATTGTGTCTCAGGTTACTTGTGGGGTTATAAAACCAAAGAAATGCGATACTGATTCATTGTGAGAGCTGATAGAATATCTAGAATATTGATTAGGAAAAAGTGCTCATTGTTTCCAAAGCTGCTCTTTTCCACTGATGAGACCTACTTTTACCTTAAGCCATTTCAATGAACTGATTAAAGGCCACTAATGTGTGAGAGTGAGACCTGAGTGGTGTAAAACACTGCAGCATCAGTTTCCATCCATCTGGGGCTCTCTCCCATGTGCTTTATTTTTCACTGTTCAGCTCTGAAGTCTTGCTACCTCACTGTGTGTTTCCGGCGCAGCACAGCAACAGCCGAGTTGGGTCAGACAGAGCATCCCAGCCCTGTGCCCTGTCAGTCACAGTGGCCAGTGGACGGTGCCTGAGGGAGGGCAGCAGCAGGGCAGCAACAGGGACAGAGTAGCTTTTTTCAGCAGTTTACCAGGCTACAAAAAGTTTGAAGGTTGAGGATTTTCTGATCACTGATGCATTTGGGTTTTTTTTGTCCTGGGTGAGGTTTCTTTTTTCTCTCCACTCTCATATGGTAAATCTTTCTGAAAGCATTAAATAGCCACCAGCTGCTGGACTACTCAGCTCAAACCTCTTACCTAGGCCAAGACCTCTGAAAGGAAAGGTCTAACCCAGGGGGCTGTGTATGGGGCCAAGTAAGGGCTTGTAGGGGGCCAGCTCTTACACAGGGCAGCATAACACAAAACTGAAGCACCATTTAGACTGTCGGATTAAGCTGTTCTGGTTCCTGAGATTTGCTTGATATGATGTGATATTCATGATTCAGAGAACAATTGAAACCTGGATGTAAACCAAGTGCTGTTATCTCAGTGGTAGTACGTGTGACCTCTGCTTGTTTCTCTAAGCAGCCTGCGGAGAAGCATTGCTGGAATGCCAGAGGTTGGAGTACGTTGCTCCTGAGCACATGAAAGAGACAGTAGGAGATCAGTGAGTGTGTACCAACGTGTATTCTGGTTATCACTTCGGGGTTACAAACCCTCTGATGCTGAAACCTTTTGACTGGCCGAGTCCAGTAAGTTTTGCCTTTTAAGGAGTTGGAATTGGTGCAGATTATAAACCATACATCTTTCTTGCCTGTATTCCTCAAGTATAGCAGCAGTAGTTCAGGGTCTGTGGACAGGAAAGAGGGATTCATTCTGCCTTTCATTTCCTTTTGAGAATGTATAAACTGGGCCTTGGTAGTTAGTGCAAAAATTTCACTGAGCATGAAGTTGGTGTTGGAATTTATACCATTAGCAAAACAAACCATCGTTGCTAAAAGTCTGAGTGACTTGTGCCTTATGCTTCTAATTTTATCGGCCCTATGAACATCCCCAGTTTATTGTGCTTTCGTTACCAGAAACTTGAATGGTTTCTAATCAAAAGTGACATCATGTTATGTCACTTAGTTGTATTATGTGTATGAAATTGTGTGTATGAAACATTCCTATAATGGTGACTCCTGACTTTCCAGCATTTCATCACTATTGTACCCACTATGAACACTTCATTTGATCTGATCTGTCTCACTAATTTCAGTGTAGTCAGGAGACACTGCGACCTGCTAGACCAGAGATTTAAAGATCAGGACTTGACCTTTTGGAGCCCCAAACCCATAGAATAACCTGTCAAGAACAGCTCTTCCCTTTAAGTTCATTGAAGACTAAGTGAATGGTTGCTTAGCCTGAAATCTCTCCTGAAAGAAAAGGAGTTTTAGTTCTACATACTGTAGTTACTTATCTATGAACTTTTGCTGTCCATGACAGTGAGCTTGAGAATGTTAAAACCCAGCAGAAAGAAAATCCCCTGCCAAACATCAGAGAGGTGGAAGACACCTGGGAGTGCTTCCCCAGGCCCTTCACCCTACCCCAGTGTGTTCTAGGAGCACGAGGAGGTATGACATACGATTTCTCTGTTGATGAGGGTGGTTGACCATTGTATGCCAGATGGGAAGGTAATAAGTAAGGAAAGGCAAAGACTCTGAAAGAAAACTAGTTCAGAATTCTTTGCATTTTATGAAGCTCCTACTTCATAATTTGATGCTGAATTTGGACTTATTGGCAGAGGTGGAATGGCACCACATAAATAAGGTGATTTGTGGAAGGAGACTTATCATGGTCATGTGTTTCTTTGGGGTTTTTTTTTCTGACAGAGAATAGGATTTTTTATCACTTACCGTTAATCACATGTGGCTATTATATTATTGCAAACATATGTGGGACTCCTTAGTTTTCAGGAAGAGCTATTTCTCAGTACCAGAGGGTAGAGGGAATTTTGTCATCCTAAGCATCACGACAGATCTCTGAAAGCATGACATCTCTGTTAAGCAAGAACTATGTCTAAGTCCTTTTTTTCCCCAAGTACTTCATTACAAAGATGAATATAGCCCAGGCACAATGGTGTAACTCTTAGGCATCCCCCACTCCCACCTATCCCTCTGATTTTTCTCATCTCTCTTTTGCCTCTCTCCTCCCATACGTACTCCACAGCCAATCTTGGTATAAGCTGCTCACTTGCAGCTACTGCAACACCCAGGGAATTGCTCACAAATGCAGACTTACCCACAGAAAAGCTGCTTAATCATATTAGGAGGATTTTCAGTGTTGGGTTTTAGGCACCTCAGGAAATAGACTGAGATCTAATTTTTCACATTCCTGTGTAATTCCATAAATTGAATAAAATTTTTGCTTTCTTGTACTAGATGGGGATAAGAAACTACTCTCTGTTATTCTACTTCGAAAATGCCCTGGAGTCTTCTGCTATATCATACATTGTTTTTATTAGATAAATTGTATGTCTGTGCACCTTCATTAGCAAGTTTTTTGAAATACCCCAGCTCCCTTTTATTTAATTAAATCCTTGTTGCTGCTATGTAACCTATGCTTACTGCAGTGCCAATTTGTTCAAACATACTTTGGGAATTTCAGGTGTCACCCCGCTCCCCCTGACAAGACACAGAATAAAATTGCAATCTGAAACAGTGGGAAGAAAATAAATAATAATAATAAAAACCTAACAAGCAAAATCCCCTAGTTGCTATGATGACTTTCGACACACAAGGATCCCTTGGGGGATAACAGGAAACAAAAGGGTTAAGTAGGAAAACTGAAATAACTCTGCAGTCTCTATTTTCTGCCTGACTCCAGAGGCACTGCAGACAGCTGTTGCAGATTGAGGCAGACTTGCAATTTGCCTCTTGGGTCTGGCAAGGAATTAAGGAGCAGTAAGCAGTCTCCTATGGGGTATCCAGTCTCTATAACTAGCATAAGCATAATATGAAGCCCAGATCCTCAAAGATGCATACCCATGATGGGAAAGGCATGCTGAAATACCCTTAAGTTGATGTCCATACCGTGTGCTTTTAAGTCTTTAAAAAAAAAAAAAAAAAGAAAAGAAACTCAGCATGTAAAATGTTGACTAGAGGTTCACAATTCCAGTGCTGGTGAAGAGTGATTATAGAGCCCGATGCACAGAAAGAAATTTTCCAAATAAAGCCTAAACATGCTGGCAGTGTCCTCTGCAGGGAAACACTTGAGCCTTTGTGTTTCCTGTTCACTGGCAATGTCTGAGCTGGTGCTCTGTGAGAAGAGAATGTTGATGTGTGCCCTGGGGTGCCTGAGCTTGGCACTGGGTTCTTCCCCCCAGGTCACTTGATTCTGTCACTTGGGTAAGAGCTTTGGCACAGCTGCTGGGAATACGTTGCCCGTTCAGGGCAAAATGACTAGAAGAAAAGACACAATATCAACAGTCTTCTTGTTTCTCAGAGATGTGTTGAAACATG
Source organism: Donacobius atricapilla (assembly GCA_013397315.1). Classification (NCBI taxonomy): domain Eukaryota; kingdom Metazoa; phylum Chordata; class Aves; order Passeriformes; family Mimidae; genus Donacobius; species Donacobius atricapilla. The sequence continues at coordinate 772,366 of WBMY01014425.1, forward strand.
GCTGTTTAAACTCTCCAATGATGTATAACACAGCTGAGAAGCTCTGGAGAACTAGAGCAATTTTTTCATTATTGTTGGAAGTGATAAATTACCAGAACATATACAAACTCGATTGCTTTGGGTTCAACTTTCAATAATACAAATATTATACAGCATAGGTAACAGGAAATATTATACATCTTGTTTAATAACTATTTGGTCAATATATATAACTAGCATCTTTCTTCTGCAATAATTATTTCTTGAAAAGTGCAGTTTGTTGTTTTAGGTTTGTGTTTGTTTGTTTGTTTGTTTTTTTAAAATATATGGATTTAAATATAAATGCTGCCTTAAGCTTTGAGTGGGAGAATCTGAGGCTTGTAATAGACTTGGGATAGGATCAGTTTTGACTCTGTCATTCTGCTGCTGATAAGGTGACTTTTTCAGTTGACTCTGACAGCTCCTTATGTGTAAGCATCCGCTTCTCACTTCTACCAGGAGCAGATTCTCATACAGCTTTGATTTTTCTGCTTGTGAGGCATATTTTCTCATAGTACATCAGGAGCAGACATGCTGAAAATTGCCTTTTCCAACTGGACACGGCCATATAAACAATTGGCATCGTGCATGGCAATTATCACTTCCAACTCCTTGAAAAGTCTCACTTCCCGGGAGTTTGAAAAGCGAAGGTCTGCCATTCTCTTAATGTGCTCTCTATTTAACTGAAAGAAATCCATCTGCTTTATGGAATTTTGTCTGAATTTCAGCAGTACCTTAAAGACAAAGTTAGAGAGGGATCTTGCGTATGTGCCTCTGGCTTGTTTTGTTCTGGTTTTTAAAAGAAAAGAGCAGGCAAGAAGCAAGGAACACTCACAATTTTACATCTCTTCTTATTTGATCAAATGTTAGAAACACTGCATTTTTGCTTTTATTCCTTTAAATTAGTTTCACTCTAAATGGTTTATAGGGAGGTCATCACTGGAAACTATTAATCAAAATTAATACCATTTTTTTCCTGAATAATTTAACCCAGTAAATGATCATACCTTTCAATCTTTGTATGAACAGTCTTCCAAGTTTCAGTGTGGTCACAGAGGATGGGAAGGAAAGGGGTAGAAGAGCAGATTGCAACTGACACCTGGGTTTCCTCAGTATTTTTCCATTTCTTCCTTTAGAAGTAGCTCTCATGTAATACTAGGAGAGGCTGTGCTGTTTTCAAGGCTTGCCTCTGAGCATGAAATTCTTCATAGACATGTGCTATTGGCTGAAAGGACTGCTGAACACCTTGCAACAACAGTTTTAGCATGAATTTTGGGGTAAATGGGTGAGTTTAATCATCCTTAAAACAGGTGTTCTGAAAACTTGAGTATTTAATGACCTATCCTGACTAATATTTTAGAATCAGATTTTTCTAGTTTAACACATTGTCTGTGTAGATTCCTTTTCTGCTCTTTGTTACTTGCTGGTGATTCATTAAGTAATGTGATCAGTATGAAGCATTCTAAAAAAAAATAAATGCTGAGTTGCAAATCAGTTTATTAATCTCCTCTCATATTTGGCAAAAACCTTTATCCTTTTTAGATGAGTTGAAAAAATCTAATTCAAGGGACTTAACATATGCAGATTTGGTTAGGGAGCATATTCCTTTCTTCTGTGATGAATACTGAGCTTGAGTGAAATCCAGGATAATCTTTACTCTGTTTTCCCCTCTTATCACATAACAGACAAATGTTTCCTGCAGCTACTGTGTCATAGCAGAGCATCTGCCTCTGTATGAACCAACTGCCAGATAGTCTTAGCAAGCAGTCAATTTATGCAGATGACAGGTTTATTACTTTATCAGATATTTGCTCAAGGACAATTTTATTATATGCAAATCATTGACATAAATTGGGGAAAAATGAATTTATTAAGGGGTCTAAATTAATCTCTCACCATTTGGTATGTGCATTTTTATTATGTAATGTATTTTCTTCTAGAATATTCATTTGTCTGAGAGCTGTGCTGTAACTACAGGATTTGTCAGGGTTGGGTTAATGCTGATTTATGTTTTGTATTTTTTAACAAGCTCTACCTTAATGCTGGTCAGAGTTCAGAGAACATGGGCTATAGAGAGCTTTGGCTTGAGTAGGAAGTTAAAAATTCATACACATGATTTTACTCGACTTGAATTTTTAAAGTGTTAGATGGAAAAAAAATCAGATCCCTACTCAAGGAAGCAAAAGACAGTCACCTGCTCTGCAGAACTGATTCAGACCCTGGGCTGTTTTACTGACTGGGCAACTGGTTTTTATTTATCAGTAGAGCAATACTAAACAAAAGATCTGGAAAAAAAATCCCAAACACATCCCCCTCAAAAAAAAAAAAAAAAAAAAGAAGCTCAAAGAAAAAATCCCAAATAAACCAAAACCACACAAAACAAAACAGCACAAACCCCCTCCCACAAACAAAAAATTCCCTACAACAATGACATCCAGGCAAGGAAGAACCTACAATACCTAAACAGTTGAATTGGTATAAATATATACAGGAGGATTTGGGGGTTGGGGGGTCTATTTTGTTCTGCTTGGTTTTTTTTATCTCATGTTCTGACTTTCTTCTTCCCCTTTTTGGGTGAACTTTATGTGCCCATTCCTGTTTTTGGATCAGGCTTTCACAGATAATCATGGCAAATACATTTGTTGCCTTCCTCAGTTATGACATCAGGATCTGGACACTTCTCCGCAGTAGAGGAGTGAAATGTCTTGTACATTTTTTATTTATTCTTTTTTCATTAAGAAAACTTATGTTGACCTAGGAACAATGGCACATCTAACACTTTAAGACTTTCAGGTGGGAGAAGTCTGCCTTTTTCTCAGATCTGTTTAGTACCAGGTGAGGTTTATGGGTTGAGAAACCTGTGTTCAAAGTTTGGCTGAGGGTGTTATTTGCCACGTTTGTGCTGCAGCCCTCATCAAAAAAATGTGAGTAAAAGCAAGGTTTTGGAGGGATGACCACACTGAAAACTGTTGGATGGTCAGGTTTCATGTTTATTGGGGCATAAAATTCTTAGATGCAAGATTGTAAGACCAAAAAAAAAAAAAACAAAACAACCAAAAACCCCAAAACCAAACCAAAACAACAAATTAAGGAACCTGATTTACCTGAATTTCAAATTATAGGTCCAAAATGACTTATACAGACCAAAATTGACTTTTGCATCCTCCCTGTTTGAGAAACTTCTATTGCCTGTCTTCTTCAAGTCACACTGAGTTGGTAGAGAAATGTCGTGTCAGAGGGTGCTGAGAAGATATTCCATTCCTGTCTATATAATAAATAACCAAGGTTTGCTGACTTGCCTGTATATCAGAAGACACTCAATAGTTTGCTCAACCTGTTGGAGCAGGTGGTTGAAAAAATATTAATTTTCTTGGAGCAAGACAATTATTTGCAATGCATAATCTCGTGTATAGCAAAGAGGAGAGATTCAAGAATTCTCTGAAGTTTGTGTTTAGAGAAACCTGGTGAGGAAAAGCAAAAATAACTTGGAAAAATTATTGTCAAATTAGCTTTACTGTATGATTTTTTCATTTGTAGGTTGTACCAACAGATTTTCATTTTTGAAATTAGCAATACTGCAATTTCTGAACTATAACAAATTCTATTCTTTATAATTTTTTTAAAAAATTATTTGAAACAGTCTGTTGCAAGTTCTGTTTTGGAGTTTTGGATAAAAGAATCATAGCATGTAAAACTGTAATTTGAGTCAGATAACTTGTCAACATCTTGTGCCAAAACCATTTCATTCATTTTGGAGTTGTCAAAGTGAGGTTTTAAAGAGTTTTCACAGATTTTAAGGGATTTTTTTTTTCTTTCCTGATGGATTATTTTGTTTGTATTGTTTTCTCAGTCATCATTCATGATTCCTTATATACTTAAATACTTTACTCAAATAACACATATGGGGAGAAAATAATTATTAGAGATCTTTCTTACCCTACATTTATTCCAATAATTATTATAATTACAATAGTTATGCTTCATAATACTCCATTGTTTAAAAAAAGGAAAGGGATTCTGGATTTCTCTGTGTTAGATGGACCTCAGAAGGTTTTTCTAGGTTGTGGAAGAGGTCCATAGGATTTACTGCATTTGGACTAAAGAGTGCTTGAGGCTTCTGTGGTCATCTTTGAGAAAAAAAATATTTCATGCATTTGATATTCTGCTTTTAAACAGACATATCAATATGAAATAAAAATAGGTATATGCTATAGTGAATGTGTCTAGAGCTCTCTGAAAATTGGAAGTGTGAAAGCTCTGGTTAAATCCTGCTGTAGTGTTGTCTGATCTCAGGGTATTGCTAACATAATTCCTGAATGGGTGAGTTACTCTGATAAACAATTATTGATAGTGTCATGATTTTATGCCCTATTTAGTAGAAATAAAAACATTAAATGAAAATGGAATTGAATATATTATAACATTCAATGACAAATAACTCACAGACTTGGTATGCTATTTGAGAATGGGACTGCAGAAATTAGAGAAACACAAAAACATTTTATGGAGCACATTGTGTTCCATACTATGGATAATCACACATTCCCCTTGGGAACAGAGCAATAAACTCTGTGGAGGTGTGTAATATTGATAGAAAAGGCCTGGCTTGAGTGCAACCTAAACAATGGGTGGATATCACATATTAGGTATGTGCTGCTAGGGACCTGCTGCTCTGGTTGAGGTTGAGCTCACAATAGCTCCTGAGGGCTCTGCCTTCATGCTTCTGATAATGGATGGCAACATCGTCAGGAAACACAGCAAGGGCACTTTCATGCACTAATTTTTTCCTCTCTGGCTCCTGAAGAGACCCTTCAGGGTTCTTGCTTCTTGAGTTTTCCCCTTTGACCTAAACATTTAAATGAAATAATCCTTATATGCATGCAACACAGTGTCCCTGTAAAGCTGAAAAATTTGCTTTGGGTTTAATGCCTGATTTGTGGGTTGATAGTGGTGAAAGATTATATGAAAGTATAGAGAGATTTGTGCTTCTATTTCCTACTTTTAAACTCTCTGCTTCATTCCAGCCATGTATAAATTTTACCTTTGGACGTGTGTGCTTTTAGAGTGTCAGTGACATCCTTCTCGAGCAAAAGTATCTGAGCTACCTGTCAGGGTTTTTAAATAGGTTTTGTTTAGCTAGGTGAAACACTGAAAGAAGCACTCTGTGAACTGTATCCTCTGCTAATGTAAATCAGAAGAGTCAGAAGGCTCACATTTCTCACCTCAATACAAGTACTATCCTTGTTGATCAATATGTAATAAACCTCAGATGCCCATTGAAATTCTTTTTCCATGCCAAATCTTGATGTCATGTTGTTTTGCTGGAGAGCATAAGTGAAATTTATCCTATATAGGGCTTTTCATCTTCTTCATGTTAGAAAAAATTCTGGGTATAATATATATGTTGTGTATATGTACACAACATATGGAGAGTTCTCTCAGAAAACTGTCTATCTAAATATAAATAGTTATTTTGCTTTTTATCACTTTTAATTTTGTGCAAAGTTCTCTGGTTTTGAAGGAGAAAGGTCACACTGCTTTCCCTTTCCCAAAACTTCATGATTCCCAACTCAATACAATCATTCAGTGGCATGAAGATTTTTAGTAGTGTCTGATTTTCTCATAATTATTCTGTGTGTCAATTAACAGAGTCAGATTCTCCAGAGTAAACCTTACAGCTCCGTGAGTAATAGATTCCTGCTGGTGGTTTATGACAGAATAGCACTGCTTTTTCAAAAATTCTTTCTGCTATTATACTGCCACTCTTTAATGACAACAGGAAATCATCAATCAAATGAAACTTCTCTGTGTGTCACTTTAAAAAAATCCTAATTTTAATAGAGAGAAAGAAGGAAAGATTAGCAGGGGAAGGCAGATGGTAAGTTGATGGAGCTATTCAGTCTCAAGTCTCTTAAAAATACTTTTTTTTCAAGCCATAAAGGGTAAAGTAGTAATCCATTTTAATTCCAACTTGAGATATATTGATGCTCTAGCATTTCCTGTACAAAACAAACAATACTGAAAATTCAAAATCTGGATATTTAATAATCTCTTGTCTGCCTTCTTTCCTTACCTTCCTTCTCTGGAAGAGAGTGGTTGTTGCCTCTGATGTAACAATAATATTACAATTAATATTGCAATTAACAATAGTATTACAGTATGGTAACATAGTATTCTCCTTAAAGTGAAGATGTTCTAGATTGGTAATTCGATATATGTGTGCATTTGTATGTATATGTTTATGTGAATATCATTTAGAAGTAATTGTCTTCACTTTTAATATAGTTTTCCAGTAACCCTCAAGTCACATAATGTCATTTTCTTTTTTGGTTAAATACATTTATATAAAAGCAGCACTAAAGTACTCTAAAACAACTGCTGAAATTGAAGGGAGAGGTGGAAAGACAAGTTCTTTTCCTTCCTCAAACATTTTCCATAGGAAATTCTCACAGGCGAAACAGAATAGTAGAAGAACGTGGTTGGGTGTAGCAGGAGATTGAAAGTGAGAAAATGTAAATCTGGCATCAGCACTGTGCTGGGAGGAAAAATCAATTAACCTGTACAAGTTAAGAAGTAGTGAAAGGACTGAAGGGGTTTCAGGTTCAAAGTTGCTTGTCATTCCCACTATTGAGTACTTCTAGTGGGTGCCAGAGGCAAAAAAAAAAAAAAAAAGACAAGTGCAAAGAGGAAATAAAGGAAACAAAGAAAAAAGGTGCATCATCTAATAAAAAATGAGTTACCTAGTCAAATAAACATAACAGAATAAACTACATTGAAAAATTACTTCATCAGAGCCTATTTCCATCCAGGGCTTCCTAAACCTTATGCTGAATTTTTTTGTTGAAAGTTTTTCGTTAAAAGCTTAGTAAAATAGGAGCTGTTTACATAAGTGTGTGGTCAATTTTAATAGCCTGCTTTGCATTTGGAAGCATCATTCTGCTTACAGCACAGCTCTAATACATTCTAGACATGCATTTACACTCAGAATTCAGGCTAATTACTTTTCTCCTATGCTTCTGTGAATTCCTAAACCATCTTTTAAAGTAGATTCCTAGTAGAGAGCGCAACTTGCTCAGAAAAACAGAGTTGTGAGACATCATGAAATTAGGAGGACCAGAGAGGAAATAGGGGAAGGAGCATAATCTAGACTCTGTCGCAGTTACTCTTGGCGGGAGTAGCTGTGACTCTCCCAAGAGGGCATAGCTGCTAACTGGGCATAGCTGCAGAGGTCGCACCTCCTCGTGGTCCCACTGGATGCCCGAAAGGGTAACTAAGTCGACCTCTGCCCCAGTGTGAGTGAGGGGGCAATATCTTCCCCTCCCTACTGCTGGACTCGCCCCCCAGCAGTAGTTCCACAATTCACAGAAACAAAATTATTGGCGCAGCCGTTCACTGTAGCCCAAGGCCTTGTCCACAGGCCAAAGTTGGACACACTCTGCAGTTCAGTTGAGGGTTCTGACTGCAGGCTTTGACAACCCTCCTTTGATTTTGACCAAATGCCATCTCTTGGGCGTGCAATGGTACAAACAGTGGCTTTATGGTACGTGTCAATGGCCACTCAGACCGACCCATTAGATCTGAGGGTCAAAGGAGCTGAAATTCCATCTCTTCCTGCAGTGTTAAGTGAGGAAAGATTTGATCTTGTGTCTTTGGAGCTTATAAACTCCAAACTGGTTTCTAAAGATGTAATCCATTGGGATGACACCAGGGAGTGCCTGGCCAAACTCTCTGAACCATATGAGATCTTGCCCTCGGACAGGTTTGGGAAGAGTGATCTGAGTGTCAAGTAAGAGATTTTGAGGAGCCCAAAACACCTGAGGCTCCTCTGGGGACCAGCGGTGTCCACTTGTCCACTCTGTTCAACCTGGTTTACCCAGATGCTGGGGCTGACTGACCATCTTAAGAAGGCCCATGGGCAGAAAAAGATCTTCTTTAGATGCTCTAAGTGTGGTAAACAAAATCTGTCATGTCCCTCGGTGCAAAGGGTAGGTGTGTGTGGTTCTTACAGGCGATTGGGTCTGTGAGGTAAGCTCTTGTGGTTTTGCCACCAAGGTGGGTCTGGGCCAGCACAAGAGAATGAAAGATCCTCTTGTGCAGACTAAGGAACGGATTGTAGCCTCCCACCCCAAAGGGTCATCTATGAGAGGGGCCCATAAGAGGGTATGGACTGAAGAGGAGGAGGCTCTGCTCAGTCAGTTGGTGGTGAGGTTTGCTGGTAGCAGAAACATCAATCAGTTAATTATGGAGCTTATACCATCAAAAATGGCCAAGCAGATTAGCAAAGTAAACTCATAATGGCTCTGCAAATAAGAGCGAACGTCTACCCCACATGTGAATTCCTGGCAAGGAGTAGGCATGATGTCTGTGTTAGATCTTGAAGACACTGCGGTGCTGATTATGAAACAACCACCCATGTCATCGGAACTGTCTAATCACTCAATAAGCCAGGATCAAAAGACACAATTCCATCTGTGAAACTCTTAGCTGTGGGGTTAAGAGGGAGGATTGGATGGTGTTTCAGGAACCACACTTGAGGGACGATCAGAATGAATTATAAAAACCAGATTTAATCTTTGTAAAGGGTGCAAAAGCACTCGTTGTGGATGTGACAGTGAGATACGAGCACAGCAGCCTGTCTTTGAAGGAGGCCACTGCAGAGAAGGCCAAGAAATATCAACACCCTCTCCCTCAGATTCACGACCTTACAAAGGCAACAGCCATTGAGTCCATAGGCTTTCCCTTGGGAGCACGGGGAAAGTGGTATAAGAACTTCCAGTTGCTGCAGGCCCTGGGCCTCTCTAAAATGAGGCTAGGGAGGATCACCCTAGCATCCAGAGCGCTCTTCTCTTCTGTGGACATTGTACATATATTTGCTAGTAAAGCTCACCTAGTTGTACCTGTAAATAAATGATGGCCCCTTCCCTGCATGGCTTCAGCTGGACAGTTGGAATTGGTTTTGAGAGGGAGGGGTTCATCCTTCGTTTTGTGTCTTGGCCCATATTTGGGCGATAAATTTGAATTCAAGCAGGTGGACGGGCCGTCTTCACTTAACCCAGAAAAGAAACATATAATCTTTATATGTTTATTAAATAGCATTTTATCTCCTCTTTCACTTTGAACCACTATTGATCAGTGCAATGGCAATATAAAGAATATAAATGTATATTGTGGGTGTGATAGACATTCTGTATTTCAATTGAAGGCTTGATTTAAACCTGAGCTTGAATGAGTAAGGCAAAAAAAGCACAAGTAATGAGGCACTGGATTAATGCAATGATGAAACAAAATACCACTTTAGCCACTAAACTCTTGTTAATTTGCAATTTCTGCATTTATTTAAGGTGACTTGTGATTTATACAGATCTGATCACTGAAGATCCCCCTGTATTATCACATCACTGAAGACTCTGTATTTGAATGTCTTGGATTATTTTCAAGGCCGTATTTTTCTAAAGATTTCTCAGCCCAACCTTGTTTGGGGCAGTGTTTCCTGTTATGTCCTAAATAAGGTTCCAGTCCTGCCCTGAGCTGTTATTCCCAGAGACCTCAGGAGGGCACCTGTGCAGGCCCATTTTCAGAATTTTATGCATTGTGTGCATGCATTTTATGCATGGTGTTAGCAACTTTTTCATGCACTGAAAGCTTATTTTCAGGTTTTGTCCATCCCATTCATTATGAGCAAATAAATCTATTTTATATAGTGCCTGAAATAACCTTTTGTATTTTATATAGTGTAAAACAAGTTTATATTAAAATAATAGGAAAAAAAGGGCAAGATATTAGACCTCTTTTATACATAGAGTGGGCAAACAATGTAGTTCTCTTAGTGGCCTGTCTTGCATAGGTGGAAAGTCTTTTACTCTTGAATTACACAAGCTTGCTAACAAAGAAGTGTTCATAGGCTTTGTTTGGAGTGGTTTCTTTGAAAGTTGCCAACCTTCTAAAAATAAAAGGACTTGAATAAAACTACAGTTATGATACAGCTGAACTGTAAGAGTTATTGGAAGACTAATTGAGATCTGTCATTTTCAAAATATTTCTGATAAACTTCAGGGGGCTGATCTCAGGTCAGCTGTGGGTAAAATTCTTTTCTTAGGCTGTGTGTGAATAGAGAAATTCCATTCAAAAAGAGGAGAAAAGACAAGCATTGTATGCAGAATCTCAAAATGCAGCTACCTTCCATATATCAAATAGAACAACTGTGAATAATTCACTTCATGTTTGAAAAGTTCATAATTCAGGCTAACAACCGTCTATCGATCAAATACTTATAATCTATGAAGCACTTTTTTTTCTAACACCTACCTCCAGCACCCCTACTAGAATTTAACTCGGTTATATACCTGGACAATATTCCTCTGGTCCAGAGGACAGTCTTTTAATCACTTAGAAATAAGCAAGAACCAGATAGCAAAACTACTCTCCCACATTTAGTGCTGTTGACACGCGAAGAAATTTTAGACAGAGTACTTCTGGTTTTTGCAGAGAATCTGCCACTTGCATAAATCAGTACAGTTATAGTTGTGTGGGAGACTGAAAGAGCAATGTCACTAGGGTAAAATTCACCAATTGCTATTGTTAATTATGGGTGCATGCATAATTCATAAATATTCTTCATAGGCAAGAAAAGGAAAAAGATAAAATTGAAAAAACCACAGAATTCTTCACAAAATAACTGTAATATAATTAGGCAATATATTTAACATGCTTATTACCAATGTGATGTTTAGTTACAAAGCTAAATAATATCTCCCTCTGGAGGGAGAAAAATAACAGAAGAGGAGGGGTGGAGTGAAGAAAGAGAAAATTCTTGCTTTGCCTTATCCCATGTGGTGAATGTTTCTGTTCTAACAAGCTTCTCCTGCCAACAAATGTAAGAACAGAAGGTCAAACAAAGGGAGGGCCTGGGCTGTGCCCGTCATGTTCACTGTGCTGCTGAGGTCCCTCCTCAAACAGCTTGAGGGAGCGTTTCATCTGCCAGCCCAGGCTTTGTGGGCTCAGTTCAGCGCCAGTACGAGCCTGCCCGAGCTGCTCAGCACACACCTCTGTTTTCTGGACACAGAAAGCTCCCTACTGCATAAGCTTGGCACTTTTATTCCAGATGCCTCTTGATGTGGGACTGAACCAACTCCTGACCTCAAAGTCACTTGGGGGTTCCTAGATTTTTCTCCCTGATACCCCTAAAGAATTAGGTACATGAGTACTGAACATATTTTAATCTTACTACATAGCAATTGTGAGAGGACATAAGGTTTCATGTGAATTGCAGAACCGATAATTGTTAATTTTTTTTATTCTAGTAGTCAAGCTGACATTCAAACCTGAAAGGGACCTTCAGAGAAGGCACAAAGGGCTACCATTTACAAAATCTCTGATTTCAATGTGTACAGGACTATTGCCTGTACTGGAAAAAATAGCCTATGCTAATATTAATTTATAATCTATCTGTTTAAAAGATATCCTGCCTTGCACTTCTGTCACTACAGTGTAATCATCTGATAGTGTGTATGTACCTTAACCAACCATTAATTATAACCTGTCAGGGATGTTATATTATTTACCTCTAAAATCTTGAGCAAATGTAAATTGTGCCTGAGTTGTCTAGAATTGAAAACAGAATTAAATCCTCTGTCTCAACTAGAAGTAAATCAGAGCTTCAGAACAGCCCTGGGGCTGTTTTTAAGTTAGTACAGTACTGAATTTACTTGATATATCAATGTAGGATTTAATTGAAAGCCAACTCAAACTCTGTTCTTCTCCTTCTCCCTAGTCTCAAATGACCAAATTTTTCAGCCTGTGATAACCCTACAATTAATTTTCAACAGTGAGAAAACAATTTATTCTATCAAGATGATACACTTCCTTAGTCACAAACTGCTTAAGATTTCAAATTTCAAATAGCTTTAAAAGCAAAGCATGAGATAAAATTTGACTTTGAAAAGCAGGAAGGAACTCCACACTCAAGCATATCACACTAATTCAGAAACTCATCTTTCACTATTGCTCTTCCCTAGCACTTGATTCTGGCATAGATTTAATTTTTCAGGGTGGTACACATTCCCCTCTAACACTGCTGTTGAGGGCTGTATCAAATGGATCCTCTAATGCTGAAGCACATATTCCTTTTTCAGCAGCGTGTTCAAAGCAAGGACATTCCTGAACCTCAGAAGATGCTTCCAAAGATTGTGTTTGAAATGGTAACTGGTCATTTGCACATTCCCTTGCTGGACTTTGTTCAGAATTCAAATATTCAATGTTGGACCTTCAGTGCTGGATGCTTTTCATTCAATGTTTCTTGTAGTCTGGGACTGTCAGGTTTTCATCTGGCTGGAGGTCTGTGCCTCAATCCTTAGTGAATTCATGCGCTCCCCAGGATGGCTTCCCCAGTGCTTCCCTCTCTGAGCTAACACGGAGAATCACAACCAGGACTTTTTGTCAGAACTCCTTTCAAGCATTGCTGGGTCATAATCAGTCAGCATTCTTAGCGCAGATCTGGGATTATCTAGGGAATGATTGTGAATATGATACCACCAAATCTAATCTGAAGGAGTAAAGCAATTGGAGAAGGCTGGAGGTACATGAGCAGATGACTTGGTGCGTTGACCTGAGGTTGCCAATGCATTTACTTGCTTACCAATACTATTTCATGGCCAAAATACTTTTGCCTGTCTCAAAACCAGGGCTCTGAGCAGTTCCTTAGTTATACAGAAATATTATCACTTGGACAGATTTTCAACTGACAGTACTAACTCTGAAATGGGAACCCCTAAATATACTGGAGTAATGCAGATAAAAATCTCAGTGTACCTACTTGTGGAAGGATTGTAGGCACCTCCACAGACTAGTAGAGTTGAAAACAATGGTGAAAGCAAATGTCAATTAAAAGATACGTGAAGAATGTATCAGACTATAATTTTCTGGAAACAAACTCATATTAACTACCATCTTTTAAAACAATTTAAAAAAACAACCTACAAAGAACATCTGTCATAACTTGCCTCAAAGTATGGCAGTGCAGCACAATGCACATCCATTGGTAGTAGTGACACTTGAAATATGCCATAAAAATGTAATTGTAAGCAATGTCCTGCTTCCTGCAGGGGTACACAACCAGGAAATTTCTAGAGGGATGAATACTGATCTCTCATCCACCGTGCTGTTCAGTACAATAAAACCAAATAGTGATAGAAATTCTACTTCTGATTTAATTATTGCAGTATCTCTGATGTTTTGCCTATGAAGACTCTTATGGATCAATAATAAGGAGGAAAATTAGCTAAACCAATTAAAGAATTAGCAATTAACCAATTGCTATGAGCAGAACATATTGAAAAGAACAAACTAATTCTGTAATACCTCTAACAAAATATCTCCACAGACCATTCACTAGATTTATTTGGTTTTGTTTGGGTTTTTTTAGGGATTCTTTTAATCACTTGGACAAACTGGACTTTTTAGATGAACACCTAATCTTGAGAATGGATAGAACATAAGTTATACAGGGCAAGTTTAGGAAAGATTTGTAAGTTAAAAAAAAATGGGAGAGGAGAAGCAAATTATAAAGGAGTTGGCTTAACCTCAATTTCTGTAAAAGCACTGAAAGCATTAGTCTATTTTTGAGCTCAAAATGGCAAAGTCAAAATCTTGATTAAAAATATATTGTATTTGTGCTCACTGAAAGCCAGTGTACTATATTTTGATAGGAATAAGCTGTTCCTTCACCAAAAGAGGTAAAATTGGAAATTCTTCAGAACAGGACTTGACAGTTATGGGAAACCACACATGAATCACAAGTCACAAATATCATAGTGTCACAAGGGAACAAATATCCCCACACTATATCACAATATGTATGCAGTGCCAAGAGCCATGGTATATTTGGCAGCCCAGGAAAGCCGTTAAATTGTTCTACATTGTACTTAGCATTGGACAGACTACTGTGTCCAGGTCTGGACACTCCACTGCAGGTAAATAGAAATTGTTTGAATAATCTGAAAAGGAGCTCAGCATAATTTTCACAGAGAAAAGGAAGAAAGGAAATAGGAATGTTTAGTATCAAGGGGGGGATGTGAAAATGTTTTCCAGTGTGGTACATAGAGACAGGGAACTTATTCTTCCTGTCTAGGATGGGTAAAATAAACAAACATTTAAAATATAGTAAGGAAGATTTAAGTGAGACCAAGGAAAGCTGCCTAGTAAAAAATGCTATGGAGCATTTGACTAAATTGTTTTACCCGTCAAAGTTCTTCTTGCAGCTATGGTCTGTAGTTCTGTGAAGTGGATGAAGTAGTTATACATTGATATGTTTGTAATTTCGTGGGTCTTTCAAATCCAAACTAAGCCCCTGGGTCTCTTACTCAGACTGTAATTTCAAATTCCCTGAAGGCCTCAGAACATATGTAGAGCATGTATAGTTTATATAGCCATCTTGTTTTACATCTTTTTAAATGTCTGAACAGAAACTGTTCCCCGTCCAAAAACTGGATGCAAATACCCTGGAAATTTCTGGAGAGGATTTCAACCCTGTATTCAAGCTTGAATTATGCATCCTAAATCCCTATCTGATTTGGAGCTATTTTGTGCAAGAAAGCATTTGGAATTAATTATTTTTTGCAGTTTTTAATTAGAAAAAGAATCTGACTGATTACATTCTCCCCTTCAATTAACTAAAATAATTTCACTTCTGGGCTTATACCTTGCATTCCAAATTGCAACTAAACATGCATAGTAAAGCCTGATGTTAGGATCACCAAAAATAAAGGTTCAAAACAGGAATGCTCTGAGATTTTAAACTACATGGGAATGAACAATAACGCTCCAATGTTTCAGTACAATCTAAGGTTCTTTTCTCTACTCTATTTGTTCCCAGAAGAACACTTACTTTTATATAACGCACGAATAGCAAGATTTGTGGTGGGAATATTTCACATCTACAAACGGCTGTCCCACTGGGATTTGTAGCACTGTTTTAGATTTCTGTTTCCTGCTTCAGATTTCTGATTCAGTTTCCTGAAGTTTCGCCATCACACCAAATGCCTTTTCAGAAGAGTTCTGTTTTAGTACTTTTCTGATTATACACAACTTTCTTTATATACCTCGATTGGATTACATTGAATCACATTGTCAAATTAATTGAAAAACATGGTCTTGCCATAACAAAAACATATGTACATAAAAGGCAGCAAGTCATCAGCACATACTAAATATGATTTATTGTTTTAAAAAATAATATGTTTACATCAAAACTTTTTGCATCCTTTTTTTTTTGAGGATGAAGAAAGATGTTTCCAATAGTAGTGATTGAAAGTCAAGCTGGCATTCTCTGTGCCAAGACAGAGCCACAGAATTCTATTTGACATCTCATATCTTTTTTGGTCCACCACCCTTCTTCAGTTTCCGCCTTAATATGTTTTGCTCTGTTTAAGATTCATTCAGTTTAAATCAGGACTTTCAGTTTTTGTAGTTTAGAAAACCACAGTCATCATCTTTAGGTATTTCCGCAAATCCTTCCTATGCCTTGGTCATGCTGTCTCATTCTGCTCTACAGCCCTAAGTCCGTACCTTTTCAGTCAGTTCACACAGCTAAAATTGCTGTCTAGGTTCGTCAGGTCACATCTTGCTTACTGTAAACCCCTTTCTCTTGCCTGGAGAAATGCAATCTTGCTTTCTGCATATCTGTATAAATTCATTTTTCTAACTCATCATTCAGGTTTTGTATCTCTAAAATACTTTTCTGTTGCATCAGAGAGAAGTCACTTGTCCTCACTTTCAAGATTGTTACCCCACCCAACTTAACCTCATTTGTTCACAGCAAGCTATTTTATTTTTGATTCCGATCATTCTTTCTTTGTCAGTATGACTGAAAATTTAAAGTGTGTTTTGGCTTTGTCTCATTGGGACATCATAGTTGGGAGTTGCTCCCCAAAAACTGCTGCAGACCATTCTTTAAACATCCACCTCCCCTCAGAAATATTTGTCAAACATTAAACTTCCAGTAAGGTGAGAGCACTGGCTGATGTTAATCTGAATGATTTTCTTTCTAGCCCTAGAACTTAACGCTAGATAATTGATGATTGTGTATTCACTAAACCACCAACATTAAACCAGGCTTGTAAAACTTTTGGAAGTAAGGATTAATTTCTGTTTTGAGCTTGAAGATCACTTGGATATGTGTCTGGGTGCTAGAAAACTACAGAATATATTCAGTAATGTTCTTGCATTATGATAATACTGCTATTATATGATTATAAGTCTGTGAAATATTGGGCATTCCATAGAGTGGTGTTTTGGGTTTTCTTTTCCTTCAAAGCCTGCACTTTGTCAGGTTTTGTATGACAGTGGGATGTTATGATATCTGTGCTGTACTGCTCTGGTCTCCTTTTATTACTCTGGCTCAAAAAAGACAACCTGAACATAATGTCAATCAAACTGCTCTTCCTGCTAATTGTGCCAGTGTAATGATGTTAATTTAAATAAAAAATAGGCAAAGAAAAGTTTTAAGGAAGATCTTCTAAAACTGATTTGAAAATCTGTGCTCCGCAGTGAGAGGCATTGCTCATTAGTGAACGGAAATGGAATAATTACACTGGAAGGGACCATGTGAAGCAGTGCACAGGTAGCATTGGTTGACATAGAATTGGTGTCAGAAGATATTAAATCAGCTTCATTTTTTTTTGGTAAACATCTGCCGGGATGACTGAAACTGAGGTTTGGGGAAATTATCAAGTATAAATGGAAAGATCAGGTTGCCTTGCCCAGTATTGCAGCACGTGTTGCTCAGGATCAAGATTTTGAAAAAAACAGACTGTCCTAAACCCAGCATGATTAGGTTTGAGATTAGTAATTTTTTTCTTTGCTTTCTGTTTGTTTGGGGTGTTTTTTTTGGTTGGTTGGTTGTTTTTTTAACACCATGGTATGCATTTTAAGATACATCTCTAAGACCACATCACTGTTTTCTGATCTGTCTTCAAAGAAGACAGGAGCATATGTAGTTGATTTACACATGGATTTCAGGAGAAAAATATGCATGACTTTAGAAAATATAAAATAGGGAAAGTATAGCCATTTTTAATTAATTGCATTAATGACCATCAGAAATTCCTCAAGAGATGCAGATTAAAATTCTGCTTGAGGCACTTGTGTAGTTGAAACTCATTGAATTCCGTTAATAAAAGAAGAAACATTTGGCATGAATTACATTTAGCTGAGTTTATAAACAGCTCCTTGGTAAAAATAAGCATGTGCCAATTGTTTTAAGTAGTGTTTAAACAGTAACATAAAGAGGGTGCAGTAAATTATTTCAAAAATACTGTCCTCAAGCAAAAGTTATGATTTAGTTTGGAAATTCAGAGTAATACAGGCATTTCTTGCTGGATAAAAGCAGGCAATCCAATATCCTGTCCTCAAAGTGACCCAACCCAGATTGTTTAGAAGGGCCTATAACAGGTAGAAACCCTATGGCACATCTTCATACATGTCTAGTTCCTGGAATCACCAGAGATTTTGCTTCAAGGATAATCAAGTTGCAATCTCTCTTCCAAAAGATATAGATAGTTTTCAATTTTAGTAACTATAGATAATAATCTGCTATCCACATATATGATTGTAGTTTTGAATCTCAAGTTTTGTCTTCAGTAGCTTCTTGTAGTAGACTTTGCTGTTCCATTTTGTTTTCAGCATCTTCATAAATCCTTTCAGGTGTCCATTTGTTGTTATACACACAGAAAACGCTGATTTACTTTTGCTTAAACATTTTTTATTTATTTGGTTCATTTTTTGTATCATATAGACCCCCTGTGTCTTCACTGTTAAAGAGAATAAATCTAGACTATATCCAATACAAACAAACCAAAAACAACCTAAAAAAGATAATATAAACTTTGTAATTGTTCTCTTAAGGGCTGCCAGGATTGCATGGAATATGTCATCTATTTTGACAGGGTACATAATTATTTAAGACTTCTGAATTCTTAAGAAGTGTTCACCTGTAGAAAAGTCTGTGTTCATTTAGCAGAGCAGAGGAAAATTCCTTTGACATTTTCTGTTGGAAATAACATAAATATGCACACATGTGCTAAAGTAATTTCTTGTAGACCTCTGCAAATTATATCTTTTCTTCTGTGCTTATCTCCTCCCAAGAAGTTTTCCTCTTTTTGTTTTGCTCTCCAGTCTCCAAGCAATTTGATATTCCTCAGATTGTTATTGTCTTCATATATCAGCTGACTTTCTAAACACCTTATTAGATTTGTTGTATAAAGCATTCCAAGGAAAATATAAGGGAGAGAAAGCAAAAACCTATCAATTTTTGCTGATATAAACCAATGCATGGGAATAATGGTCAGCAATAAATCTGGAAAAAATAAAATTCAATTCAGATAACCCGGGGTAATTTAGAGTGTCTTTTTCAAAACCAGCTGAACTGGTGGTTGTTCTCACAGGATGCACTGAGCTCTGTGTTGGGTTGGCAAGATTCTAGCAATATGACACTTGTTTTTCAAGACATAAACTAATTAACTCCTCACTGAGACTTACAAGAGGTTTTAGTTAATAATCTTTGGGACAATTGCTCCAAAAAGTAGTAATCCAAAGGCTGAGTGCATTGAATCAGAAAGTCAGAAGAGAGCTGATTTTCAGCACAGACAGGTCTCACCTAAGCAGTTTTACCCTTCTGTGATCAAATCTGCATTTTTACTGGCTTCAGAAAGGAAGCAGCAGGCAAATTTAAGGTGCAGCCGGACAGCATTTCATCCAGTATGAGCTGACCTGCAACCCAATGCTGCTGAGGGGTAGTTAGGCTCATTCTTGATTTTACCATGGTCTCCCTTTTACAGTGCCACTCTGGCCCCAGCCCCAGAGTAAGATTCTTCACCACATGAGCAGTGAAAAAACGATTAACTGTACTCCAAGGGTCATGTTCTTCCAGCAGCAGCAATTTGCTTCAGCTTCTTTTCAAGGAAGAACAGAAAGCCCTTCTCTGAGACCTTCTTCAGTTTTGGTGTGTTTGCCTTTTGCACTGCTGGGGCAGGGACTGGCTGCCTACTTGTTCTCCTCTTCCACAGTGAGGCAGAGATGAGTAGAGAAGGCTGAAGGAGAGAAGCAAAGCAGTTTTCTAATGCAGGTTTGAGCCCTGGGCAGTCAGGGAAGACAAGCTGGGATAGGCAGGAAAGGAGAGGGCCAGAGAGACCAATATCCATCCTGCTCAAAACTCATCACTCTTCACTTCTCGTGGGTTTGTCTCATTCCTCCCCTGAGAAGCCAGATGATACCTTTTGACCCCTTCCATTCCCCCTTTCCAAAGCCCCTTTCTTTGCACTCCCTCCCTGGCACAGTTGCAACCGTGATTCTTTTTTCCATTTGCATCTGAGAAGCCCTCTGCAAGTTTGTGCCTATATTGTTTGGTGAGAGCAGCATTCTAAAACTCTACTAGCAGCTATAATTTGGAACCATTCTTCAGAGAACAAATGCCTTGAGCTACATTAAGAAAATATTTTTTAAAAATTAAGTTTTTCCTTTTTTCCCCTCTTAATACTAAAATCTGATTGAGGTTCAATGTGACCCGCTATTTCCCTGTTTCTTCATGATAATCCATAAAATCAACAGTAAGAGAAAGAGACTTATTGTTTGTGTACACTGCAGTTCTGCTTCAACCTCCAGCAAATTGGAGGATGAATCATTCAGCTGATATCAGGCAGTAATTTTTTGTTTTTAAAAGACAGTCCCATTTCTATAGGTTATTTCCTTAACTGCCTGACTGGATGTGAATGAGTACCATACACCTGCAGTGTTTGCTCTCCGTCCACATTCATCTCTTATTTTCACACTGTTTTTTCTATCTTTATATCAGATTACTTTTGTCTTTGCTCTGTGAGCTACTGCTTAGCCACACTACATTATATATTTTTTCTCAGTTTACCCTGTTATCTGTTTTTTTATCTGTTTGCCCTGAAGATAGTTCAAGTGCTTCTGAAAGAACAAAACCAGGCATTGGTCCAAACTCCAACTAATCTATAAACTAATCATAACGGCAAATATCACACATTTGGTGCAGAGAAGTACATATGACTAATGAGGTTTCAGCCTCTGCTGCAGGCGGCCTTGTAATGAATGTCTTATAATGTACCCAAGTATGTTGCTTCTTCCATCTGCTTTTTCTACCTTATTTTATTTACTGCTATCAGTTAATTTTACAATCCATGACTGGATTGTAACCTCTCGTTCTCAAATGGCAGTGACATGTGATCGTGTGTCTTGCTACCCTCACCTGATTTCAGTGCCAGCTCCATCACTCCTGCTTTCTGCCTCTGTGCTGCTCCCTTTCCACCTGCGCTGTCAGTACCTTGGCATGGGTAACTGCAGCAGCCTTTCAGAGCTCCAGGCTGTTTCCCTTCTCCAGATTTTGAGGTGCCTCCTTCATCAAAGTGGAGGCATGGTGGCAAACCTGGAAACAGTGCCCCAAAGGGATGGAGCTCTTTAGGCCTCAGGGCTTTTAGAACCCTGATGGGACTTGGTCAGAAGAAGGCACTGGGGATGATAAGCAAGGAGCACCTTGAGCAGGAGACAATTTATCTCCATTGAAGCTGGAGAGAAGACAAGGAGGATACAGACTTATCTCCATAGGAGTTGTGTGCTCAATAGGAGATGTTGATACTCTTGCTCACCTCAACTGAAATAAATTGCAATTAATCTTGTCTAGACTGAGTAATTAAAAACATAGCAAGACAAATTATTTATCCTATAAATTGTCATCAAATC
Organism: Donacobius atricapilla; assembly: GCA_013397315.1. Classification (NCBI taxonomy): domain Eukaryota; kingdom Metazoa; phylum Chordata; class Aves; order Passeriformes; family Mimidae; genus Donacobius; species Donacobius atricapilla. The sequence continues at coordinate 793,135 of WBMY01014425.1, forward strand.
AGGAAATGTTTGCACATAAAAGACCCCATGATGGGCTCTTCTAAATAGATTGGTTATTTTTTTCATATCTCTCCTTCAGCAACTGTTGAAGTACATCAATCACTTTGGAGTGGAAGCAGGAGATGGCTAGACCATATTTCCCTGAGGATCAAAGCCAGACTGTTGAATTCAGAGCAGCCAGGTTGCTCTCACTGAGAGCTGGATCTGTAAATATCAGCTGACCTTTGCAGTCTATCCTCTATCCAGCCTTTCACCTGCCTGTGTTGTGTGCCTCTGGTGTGTTGGCTGCATAACCATTGCAGTTGTAGAGAGTTCATATTTTTAACCATCGAAGTGTGTAGCAAAGACTGGGCAGGAGTCCTTAAAGGAAATTTTAAGACTGTACAGATGTGCAACAGTTGGTGAAAAAAGTGAGCGTGTCTTTTTAACTGGACAAAATTGTATCATGTAGTTGAAAAAGAATAGGTCACATTTAGCACTAGAGAGGTGACAGTCTGGATCCCAAAGAAGTTTCAGTCTAACCCGACATGGGAATCTAGTGCATCTCCTCACAAAGTCCTTCCCTGGACAGGGCAGACATTGTCTGCATTGTAGTCTTTATTTGGATCACTGAAATGGAAAAGCCAAAAGTTCATCACCTGCTTTGGTAGAACAGCTTGAGTTAATATTTGCCAGCCAATTTGCAAGGCAACTGCAAGAGACAGAACATTTCAGTGATCTGGAAATAGGTGAGATTTAGCAGAACGAGAACACTGTACCCCATCTTCTAGTAAGTGCTTATTCCTGGAAAATTGAGGTTTCAGATAGAGATCTTTTGGGAGAAACCAACTTGAAGAAATGGATTCCTTTCTTACCATAGGAACTGTTGCTTTATGATATCTAGTGTTGGCTGATGGTTGTTTTTCGTAAGTTTTTATTGCTTTTGATTATGGTTCAGCTGATCTGAAAGTCTTGATCTTTTCTGTGAGTCTTGTTAACTTCTGCTGAACTTCAGATACTGCTTGACATGCTTAGCTGAATTCCATGTCCAGCCTCCACCTGGGCAGGAAGTAGGAATCCAGGTTCTTTTGAAAAAACAGGCAGACTCTGGGGTAATATCTAAGATTGTTCTTAGAAATGTTCCTTTGAACTTCTGAATATGTGTATGTGCTTACCTCCAGTATATTTTTCAGGATAGCAGAGAAATACATGAGGACAGATCGGTAGGATGCCTGTTAGAGTGGGGAGTAACTGCAGGGAGGGAAAGGCAGTTCAGAGCTGCTTGAGGCACTGGCACAGTGGATTTAAGAGAGTAGTTCAGATGGATTTAAGAGTAGTTCCATTCCCTCATTGACCTCCCCATGAAAGGGGAAGAGTCCATCCTGCCTGAGGAATTATGAGTTACTTGAGCAACTCCTCAAAGTGGCTGGTGACGAATGTCTTTCAGGATTCTATTGGCTGCAGGAGGATTTGGGACTCTGAAGGAATATGAGGCATTTCACAGCTCCAGACTAACGGGGACTGCTGGCCAGCAGAGCAGGAACCCCTGTAGTGAACAGGGAAAGGATCCCTTATGGCCAAAGTTTATACACATCCAAGCCTGGCCTCAGCAAATCTTGCATTTTGGATGGTCTCTAGGTGAACGGCTGGAAACTGAGTGCTCATATATTCCATGTTTGCTGAGATGGCTTTAATCAACATTCCAGCTGGAGAAAACAGCTCTTCCGGGCCTTTTAAAGCTGGTCAGTATTCAGCTGGAGCAAGCTTGATTATGTCCACGTAGCTCACCAGTGAATACTGATTGTGAGAAACACATAAAACTGGGATTTAAAGACCAGCAGAAATCTGGAAACTTGCACATGGTAGATTGAACAGTACTTATGAAAAATACCATGTTTAGTACATGATCACAGAACCATGATCTCAGTATGAAGGCTGAGAACATAATAATATGTAATTCTGCTTTATTTTCCCTGTCCTGCATCTCGATGAAGAACAAAATTTCCCCAGATACTTCCTCACACACTGGGAAAAAAATAAAAAATTATGATCAGTTTTTGCCCTGTTCAGCTGGAACATTGTTGCTGTTCTGGTTTAACAGAAGCCATTGGAAGATTCTTGGCCTCCTCTTTCACGTCAGTGGTGGCTTCTTCACAGCAGCGGGATTCGATACAGGAGCAGAATATTCTGTACTGAATGTCAGGAGCAGTTGTTACCATTTGCTGGATGAGAACTTAATGGCTGAACAGCAGTGAGTTTATTTGCCAGAAATATCAAATGTTAACGAACAGCTTGCTGTAGTCCTGGCCTCGGCTTCCATCATTAACCTGATTAGACCAGAATTATCTGCAGTGTTCTTGGATGTTCTTTCACTGGTATTAGAAGGTCATTAAACAACGAGCATATATTTCGCAAGTTCCACTGGGATTTCTTTTCATTTCAAGCAGGTGAAGAAGGATTTTATATTTCATTTTGAAATGCAAATTTTAATATGAATTTGGCAGATTCTCAATGTCAAGCAGAGAGAGCCTGAATTGATTAGATTGCATTGCTAACATTTTTGTTGCTTTCAGTTTAATTGTAAAAGCTGTAGAAGGATTGGTTGGATTGTTGGGTTTTTTGTTAAAGTATGACCTTCATCCTTTAAAAATCACTTGAACGTAATCTGTTTTGTTTTGCAGATATTTTACTTTTTTTTAAGGACAAAGTGATTCTGATCATAAGGGAAAATAATATGAATTCCATCAAATACATGCTGTTCTGGTGTTTGTTATTTGCATAAACAACTATATTATAATAGTGGTTTAATTGACCATCATCAAAACCTCAAAACTCACAATAGAAATATGACTAGATGAATTGGAAGAAAATAGAAATTGCTTGAAGACAGTTTATAGCAAGTTACAGTATCCAAGTGTTCACAAAGAAAAGAGTTTTTAAGTTTCAGGCAGGCACTTTCCCCTCCTGCCCGTAACAGATTCTGTCTAGATGTTCTATATCTTTGCCCCAGTGCAAATATTGAATAATTTTTCTCATAAATGAAAATGGGCTATTGTTCAAATCTTAAATTTGGCACTTGCATGGCTATAGCTGGCCCTGTTGTATTATCAAATCTCCATATTTTTGGTATTTTTTGGCATTACCCTCCTTAATATTTCCAGGAATGAGAGATGCATTTTATCTCATCTTAGATTTTCTGATGAAGGGTTCTGTTAACAAAAGCTTCTCCATCAGACTCCCTGTGAGTCTGTATAAGTGCAGTTGTGGGGTGATGTGGTGCTCAGTTTATCCTGCAAAAATCCAAATATTGGCAAAAAGTGTAAACTGAGAGTGGGGGGCAGGTACAGGCCCAGATTTCTAGGATGCCTTGTGGCAAATCGCTTTCTGTGGTCCTAGTAGTTCTGTTCAGAGCAGGTTGTGCTTAGAGAAGAAGGACTTCCCATCCTTGGTGAAGCTGCCATGTTCATGGATGAGGCGGCTCTTCCCATAGCAAAGCTTAGGGAGAAAGGGCTGATAGAGTTCATCATTCAGGGAAAGTGATTTTTGTGCTGTGAGACTAATGAGGAGATGCATAGCAGCCTCAGACTTAAATAAGCTTAGTTTTTTCCTTAAAAAAACCCCCCAAACAGCATTTGATTTCTCTGGTTGTGATGAGGGTTATTGTGAGGTTATTTTCCCTCTTCATTTCAGGCAGCAGGACCCTACTGTTAGTGCTGGGAAGTATGGACAGATGTACATACTTTCACACATATGCAAACAAATGTTTCCCTAGGAAACCCCCTTTTACTACATCAATATTCTCATTAATTATTTTGCTACCTTCACATTTGGAAATTGAGCTATGAAGCCTAACCCACAATACCAAGCTGCCTCTGAGCCAAGACCCCAGTAGTATAAAAGCCTTCACTTCCTACTTGACAGTATCTGATGTTTTTATATGGCTGTTTGTACAAAAAAACTGCAGTGTGCTGCGTATTAAAAATGGAGAGTAAATAAAATAGATGTTGTTATGAAGTTGAGTAATGTTATAGGTTTTGAAGTGACTATTATTAGAAAGCAAAGAAATTCTAAATGACCTGTACTATTTTCATATTTAATTCAGTAAAATAATCAATTATTCAGCAGTTGAGAATGTTGTTTATTTTCCACCCTAGTGCACTGGCATATCGCAAAATCCAGTGCTCTAATCCCAAACAAACCGGGCCACTTAGTCATCTAAGTACATGTATAATGCAGACAACTTAGTGAGTTACATCTGGGCAATTAATGGATCAAACACACTCTGAGACAAATTTGATGACCTTGTTCATGCTGGATATTTGCTTTACAGCACCAGCATTGATATGGGATCCACTGGGGCTGTAAGTGAACAGAGAATTTCTCACACTGTCACGGGTCATGCCTGTGGCTCCTGTGAAGTGATGTTCAGAGCGTGGCTGCCTGCTGCAGCCTGGGACTCCTTCATGCCTGGACTCAGCCTGGGGGACCTGGAGGCTCTACCCTGGCTGGACTTTGCTCGTAGCCCATTCAAGCAACAGCAAAGCTGAGCATCCTAGAGCACCCCAGAGCCAGGGGCACAGCACCCTGGGGTGCTGACCGCCTGAGCACAGTGCCATGGGCAGGCTGTGGCTTTCCACGGCTCCGGTGTGTAGGACTCACACAGAACACAAACACAGGCAGTCAGGGGTCCTTCCCCCTTTTCAGCTGAGACAGAAGGCCGCTGGTGAAAGCACAGAGACACAGAGAGTCATGGGTGCCTTGGGGACCAGCACCTCCTGCCCTTTTCAGCTGCGTGACGGGACACACAGTGACACTGGGTTTGTGCACCCATTGTGCTGAGGCACAGAATCCTGTCCTGGTAGACAGCAGTACCTAAACACTGCCGAAAGAAAGAGCTCCTTCAGGGGATTGTTAGAATGCAGGACCCAGGCAGGGCACCAATTGATCCCTTCCTCTTGGGGACGTGGTTCTAGATGGAGGTAGCTGGCAGCTCCTGGAGATAGCGAGGTGCTGCAGTGTCTTATAGCTAATGAATAACCAACAGATGCAACTGAGAGAAAGTGTGAGGTGGTGGCCAAAAAGTGTAACCGAAATAGTTCATGGGGCTTGATGTATTTGTTGTAAAAAAAATAAAAATACTGACAAATTGGATGTTGGTTTTTTGAGATGTTGTGTTTCTCACTGCTCTACGCTCACCCCCCACACCCAATTAGAAATTTGATTTTTAATGATAAAGAGTTTCTATGAATATTTAAATAAGGAATAAATGATGTATTAAATCAGATTTTAAAAATCCAACCCTTCCTATCCTCTCTAGGTTCTTGAGTATAGTAATCAATGTAATTGATGTAATGTAATATTTTGAATGTAGTACTTTGAATTTCTATTAAGATAGCTGAAAATCAATGTATCATTGTCTATGAATAAAATAAAACACATCTGATATTTTGTAAAAAATATAATCCCATGCACAATGATACCAAGTAAACAAAATATTCCAAGATCATTGCATTGTGACTGACAAAAGAGACTCAGAACCCTGCCTGCCTCTCCACATGTCTGTGGTACAGATCCTGTGTGTCTTTGCTGGCAGCACAGCTCAAAATTCTTTACTTCAGGGAATACTTGGAAGACTCCAAAGCTCAGATTTCAAGTTTCCTGGAATTTGGGGTGCAAAGAGTGCATCTTTAGAATGAGAGAGCAGGACTTTGCTCTGCCAACACCTCTGACATCCTCTCCATCTGTCCTTAGTTTCAGTATGTGCAAAATGCAGTTATATTGTTTGGGGGGAGTAGACAGCACAAATCTCTTACATTTTGTAATATTTTTAGATCTTTAGATTAAATTGAATAGAAATCTGAAATGTTTATTGTCTACTTAAGTGACGGGGTCCCTATGCTCTTGCAGGGTCTGAACTAATATTTATTATTAACAGTTTTATTAATTCTCTGAAGTGGAGATACGGTCCTCATGTGGACAAGATCTGGGTGATACCTGGACAAATAAAAACCTGGACTCTTCCGGCAAAAACACAGCTTTTATAGAAGGATATGTAAGGAAATATAGCAGAGGGATTTGCCAGTGATTGGTCTCTGGGGCTCCTAGGGACTTGAACACAAGTAAACAGAAGCAACTTCTTAGTGCTGAATATTTACCCATAGGAACCTCAAACTTTCTAAAGAAGAATGCAACAAATTTAACAATTCTTAGGACCCAGCCCTGGAAACTGTAGTTTCCTAAACACTGATCACTATTTTTCATCAATCTTAAAACTTAAAAATTCCCATTTAGTTGCTTAGAATTTTTGTGGCTTCCTAAAGTAAGTTCATGTGGATTCAGGAATATTCTTTGAGATGCAAGCCCCTGCATTTTTTAAGTTTTAAAACACTGGCCTTCAGCTATAATTTATAGAATATTTTTGTTGTGTGAAAGGATTTTTTTCTAGCCTAAGAGATGAGCTTACTAACTTAAACTGGGTAAAACATAGTCTTTGAGCATCTTCTTATAATTATTAATTGACTTATTTCTGCAAGTAATAGAGAGAGCAATGCTGTGACGATAGTCAGGAAAAATTGTGGTTTTCTTCTTGAAATCCATCTTTTCTCATACCACGATTTCTGTGTAGTGTTTTTTACATTTGTTGTTGTAATGAAATGGGTAAGTGAAATTAACAGCAATGAAAGGCTCTTTGAATGCTCTTGCAGTGGTTTGTCTTGCAAGCTTTCCTCATATAATTTGTGGATTGGCTCAATGGACTAAAGATCTCTGCTCCTGTAGTTAGAGTAACTAAATGCAAAGTACATTTGCTTTAACTCTGAATTTCTTAACATTTGCATGGATGAAAAAACCTGAGGAAAATAATCCCTAAAACTTCTGAGATTTCCTTTCATTTCTCATTTCTTTTCTACCATCTACAATGTTTAATTAAGATTTTTTTCTGGCAGTATATGAAATGAGCATCTAGTAGTAATTGCTTTGTGCGATCATAATAATTTTGAGATATATAGAAGTTTGTTTTCATGTCTGTTTAATTTGTTGCTCCAGAGATTATCTTTAAATGTATGACTATAAAAGAACTTCACTGAATGAACTGAATTCCACTCTTTTATTCTCTTTTTGATTATTTTATATCTTCTTACTGTGTCCATGTCAGTTATATCAAAATCATATCTAAGTAANTTTGCCAGTGATTGGTCTCTGGGGCTCCTAGGGACTTGAACACAAGTAAACAGAAGCAACTTCTTAGTGCTGAATATTTACCCATAGGAACCTCAAACTTTCTAAAGAAGAATGCAACAAATTTAACAATTCTTAGGACCCAGCCCTGGAAACTGTAGTTTCCTAAACACTGATCACTATTTTTCATCAATCTTAAAACTTAAAAATTCCCATTTAGTTGCTTAGAATTTTTGTGGCTTCCTAAAGTAAGTTCATGTGGATTCAGGAATATTCTTTGAGATGCAAGCCCCTGCATTTTTTAAGTTTTAAAACACTGGCCTTCAGCTATAATTTATAGAATATTTTTGTTGTGTGAAAGGATTTTTTTCTAGCCTAAGAGATGAGCTTACTAACTTAAACTGGGTAAAACATAGTCTTTGAGCATCTTCTTATAATTATTAATTGACTTATTTCTGCAAGTAATAGAGAGAGCAATGCTGTGACGATAGTCAGGAAAAATTGTGGTTTTCTTCTTGAAATCCATCTTTTCTCATACCACGATTTCTGTGTAGTGTTTTTTACATTTGTTGTTGTAATGAAATGGGTAAGTGAAATTAACAGCAATGAAAGGCTCTTTGAATGCTCTTGCAGTGGTTTGTCTTGCAAGCTTTCCTCATATAATTTGTGGATTGGCTCAATGGACTAAAGATCTCTGCTCCTGTAGTTAGAGTAACTAAATGCAAAGTACATTTGCTTTAACTCTGAATTTCTTAACATTTGCATGGATGAAAAAACCTGAGGAAAATAATCCCTAAAACTTCTGAGATTTCCTTTCATTTCTCATTTCTTTTCTACCATCTACAATGTTTAATTAAGATTTTTTTCTGGCAGTATATGAAATGAGCATCTAGTAGTAATTGCTTTGTGCGATCATAATAATTTTGAGATATATAGAAGTTTGTTTTCATGTCTGTTTAATTTGTTGCTCCAGAGATTATCTTTAAATGTATGACTATAAAAGAACTTCACTGAATGAACTGAATTCCACTCTTTTATTCTCTTTTTGATTATTTTATATCTTCTTACTGTGTCCATGTCAGTTATATCAAAATCATATCTAAGTAACCAAGAAAATTCAGCAGTGTTTTAAGTGTGAGCATAGGGACGAAACAACTCCTAGGAGATGAATGCTTATTGTCAGTTTGCAGAGAGGTTTCCGTGATGTACAGTTTGTATTTGCTCAGATGATAATACCTGGCTACAGGTGACCTCTCAGCATGTTCCCCCTTCCTATTAAACCTCTGTTGTTGCTTAAAATAAAGCGACTATTCGATAAAACTCAGCAAAAAGCCTCAGGGCTACTCACTTCTAAAAAAACAAACTGAACCTATCAGATAAAGCTGTCAGGGCTTGTGCTTTATCTAACGCTGCACACTCTTTTATAAATTGATTCACTTTTCTGCCAACCCCACATGTCCATGAAATAGCTTGGCTGCAGCTACAAGTACAATTATTATTGTGCCTGGGGTGATTTGTGTGGTCTTAGAGCCCGGCATGCACCCATTTATCCTCAGCAAGGTGCCAGATAAGGCAGACATCAGCCTGCACCCCGGAGTCTGCTGCTGGCTGGGGCAGCACAGCCCGGCGGGGTGGGCACAGCCTGGGGACTTTGTCTGGGCACAGCCACGGCCGCGGGTACGGCCACAGCTGTGGGCACAGGGCACAGCCACAGCCATGGGTACGGCCAAGGGCATGGTCACAGCCATGGGTACAGCCAGGGCACAGCCACAGCCAGAGCCATAGTCATGGGGACAGCCACAAGCCAGGGGCACAGCCCAGGCACAGCCTGGGGGAGCTGGATCACCCACAGCAAGTGGCACAGCCCAGCCACAGCCACAGCCAAGCTCAGGGACAGTCCCGCTGGAAAAGCCGTGGCCTTGATACCTGGCTGCATCCAAATCCTGCCCCACTAAATCTGCCTGGTGATGACTGTAGGAAGCCCCTTCATGCTTATGGATGTCTGCTGGCTCCTACACAAATCAGTGGCATGTAGCTGTTTTCCTGTATCATGAGTATAGGTAGTTATGTGGATGTGTGTTAAGATATTGTAATTTTTTAATTGCGTTGGTTTTAATTTTATATAAACCATTTTAAAAAGTCTTTTATTTCAGGAAATTTTCCTTTTCCTTTCCCCTCCAAGGGTTAATACTTAAACTCATCATTTTTTTAGAGTAGGGGGAAAAATTAATTTTAAAATGGACACCGCTTTGCTAATAAAAGATCAGGGAGCATGTTACACAACACATGACTGCTTGCATCTGTGCTGAGAATCTTATATTTTCATTTCTCCCCACATAGCCTCACTGGGGTACAGTGGAATGTGCATATGCTTTTATCTACTCAGTTTAGCAAAATCCAGCAAAGATTAAATGTGCAATAATCTCAAAATTTATTGACTAGATATAAAAATATAATTACTTTAGAGCTATAAAACCAGACATTAAATGCAGGTATAGGGGAAGTATCTAAAATGATTTAATTTTATTTTTAAAAGTAAAAAGACCCCTCCACATTAAAACGTGTCAATATTTCGAATTGGTAATGTTCATTCAACCAACTTAAAGAAAAAGCAGATAACCAACAAAATAAATAATGAGATAAAGTACAAATATACCACCTTATATAATCATTAAAGGGTCTTATTTTCTCATGAGCAGTATTAGTTTGCCAGCTGGCAATTGGAAATATTTTTTGCTTAAAATCTAGTTTGAAATGTGGGTGATGGGAATAGTTCTTTAAAGTACACTATATTTTCTTAAAGCAGAAAAAATAACACTTGTGGGTAATTTTATGCCATTGCAGAGCTTGATAATAAAGCTGTTTGTATTGCATTATGTCAGAATATTGATCTGATAAAAATTTTGAATTTGACTATTCCTTCAAATAGAAAATTCAAGAACACTGTGAGTGAGCTTAAATATTTCATTTTTTTTCAATATTTCATAGGGTTTTTTGTAGTGCAGTTTCACTTACAATTTTTAAAAATGACTTTTTTTATTCTTTTATCATACGGAATAATTCAGCAATAAGTAGCTTCCCTACTCTCTGTTTCACTGGCCTGGTAGGTAAAAAACCAAACCAAAGTAATTGATTTTATAAAAATGCTCTGTCCACTTTAACTTAAATTATCATAAAAAGGCAAAATAGAGTTCTCAGGGCTGGAAAGAAAGAATCTGTCTGCTTGGCCAGACTGATGTGCTCACAGCCAGTGGAAATACAGCTGGATGAGGCACTGAGACCACACCTCTTCAAAGGGGAGCTCTGAAAGTTGTTATTGTTTCATTCTGCTGGAAAAAGATCCCACAGATAGTACTATTACTAACATTCCTAAAATGGGGACCTAAAGGTTTAATTAATTTGATTAAAGAAAAGCAAACAAATATGGAGAAGTTCAGAGAGCAGCAGTTCTCACTGATGTCATGGAAAATGTGTTGACTGGGCATTTTTCAAAAGTAAGTCACATATTGGAGAGCAGCTCATGCAATGCTGGGAGCAAAGTAAATAAACATGCAGGCATTGGAAAATAAAGACAATTGTTTAATAAGATGTGGCAACTGGAAAAAAATTTCTTTCTCCTCAGCCAAAGCAAGTGCTCACAGTCATATTTGCAGGGGTCTGATGAAGAAATGTGTGTGTATCATTTACAGTTCTTTTTCTTTGCTGCTCCTGTACTGAACAAAAAGACAAGTTTCAGTCCATAGGAAGTAACAATATTGCTGAGCTGCACCATCTGTGAATCATAGATGGAGATCACCCATAGCTCTTAGGGATCTGAACCCAAAAATGAAGGATTATTGAAGGAAGTGCCTAAAGTAATAGGGAAATATATGCATAAAAAGTACAGAGATAAAACTACATACTTTTACTAGGAAAATGCCTATATGTGGTGTTGGCCTGAAAGTCCTTTTTTTTTCCCCATATTAATTCTACTACCTATGACTGTGTGCAAGCTTGCAAATTAAGATGTTTCATAGGCTTTTGATCATTGCAAAAATATGTGAAGCTTCTTTGAAGCTCCTGCATTAGCCTACCATGCTGCTCTGGGAAAGGATATGACTAAGTCAGGGATAGTTTAATGCTGGAATTGGCCTTCAGGCTCCCAGCTAATGGTTTTGAGTGTAACTAAATGTATACAATAAACCAAGCAGGCTTCGGTTTGGTTCGGTTTTGTTTTGTTTTTCACAATTGGCACAGCGCAATGCTATTTAAAGTGTGAAAAGAATTCTGCTAAAGAAACTGCAAAGCGGCAGAACACTTTTCCCCAAAGACAGAATGTGCAATATCAGGCATACAAACTGAAGGGTCCACTGAATAAGAAAGGGTACAAGGAAAACTCATTTTGAGGAAGCAGAGATCAATATTTCCTGCAGCAAATGCTGGCAAAAAAAAGTAGCATCAAGAAGAAAGATGCTGTAACATTAAAAGAAACAAGATTTACTATATTACTTATGGCATAGAAAAGGACTGAGGTATTTGTTAAAAATGATTGGTGGAGTAAACTCAGAGCTTTGAAGGATATGGCTGTACCAGCATCTTAATATAACATACAGATGAATGTTAGTCTCACAATTTATCTTAGTTCAGTTGCTCCAGAGTACAAAACAGATATACTGGTAATTAAATTAAACTTGTTGTTTCTTTCTTTCTTTCAGTATTGTTAGCTAGAAACCATTTTTTATGAGTGAGCAATAACAAGCATTGATTTGTGTGCCTTGTAATCTATTTGTTCTTGCACGCATCTCGCCCACACCCACCCACGCTCTCGGCTTGGAGTAATCACAATGCCACAGTGCTGGGGGGGGGAACACAATTAATTTTTAGCATGTAATCACTGTGAGAAGGTCATAATCCCTCACTTTTAGCCAGCTGTTGTCACAATTTCACACTGACAATTCTGGCACAATGGATGAAATGCATCAAAATTGCCCTCAGTGAGAGAGACTCCCCATTAAGTCACTGGGTTATGTGATAGAGAGAGACTGATTTATGCCCCGTGCCGTGGTTAAAGTTGTAGTCGATTCACTTTGGACAAAAATGTTAAATGAACTAATTAAGGAATAAGCCCTAACCAGATGGGTTTGTTGCTGCATCAGTAAATACAGGCCAGTAATAAATGATCTGCAGATTCAGTTTTTAAACTATCCATGGATAATTCTAATTAAATTGCCCTGCTAAGAGTACACCAAAATACCATAATAAATGTGAAGTATCTGATCCAGAAGAATTGCTGGAGTGTGTTGCAGCATATTAGTTTCATTATGTGAATGGGAGCCCCTGAGGGTTGTTCTGAGGGCTAAACCCTTCCCTGCCAGAGGTAGAAATACACCAGAGTACCTACTTTTCCTAGGTAAAGACTTAATAAAATCATGGTGTGTATTCTTCTGAAAGTGTCAAACTAGATTTTAGCAAAAAGAGATTGAATTTTGGTTCTATATAAAGAGATGAGGGGGGGAAATATAATTTATAGAGTTGGGAATAAATTTTTCAAAGTGAATTTAATTTTGAGCCAATTGTCTGAACAGATAACTGAAAAGTCTGAGACATGGACATGCACATCAGCGGGCAATTCTGGTACAGGAGATTGGATCTGGGGTGGAAAAGTGAGGGTTGGGATGCACAGAGATTTCCAGCTGCAGCCACGTTCAGTGGAGCTCCTCATACCACAGATCAGATGAAGAAGCTCTGAGACCTCTCTAGAACTGAACATTTCTGACATGTTTATCTTAGGAACAATTAAAGTCTATTTAAAATACATAATACTTTGGGGGGAGAATGGAGGAAATCACCACCCCTCACTTTTGATCTGCCCTTAATTACAATTTCCTACCAGCAACTCTGACACAAGAAATCAACTATACAAAAAGCATCCTACTTCATATATTAGAAGCAGATGCTTGTTTCATGAAGTCCATTTCACCACTTTTTCACTTGCCTACATTTCAAGATGTGGCAAAAAGAGAATTGTTTTCTCATTCTCTCTCTCCCACCTCTCTCAGCCCACTCAGTTTCTTTTTGCTCTCCCCACCCATGTTCTCTTGCTTGTGCTGTCACACACTAGCTTTTTCCCCTCTCAGATGCTCTTGCTCTCTCTTTCCCTCCTTCTTATTTTAGCCTTTCTTCTCTCTCCCTTTCCTGCTCTCTTTTTCTATTTCTCTTCTTGTCTGAATTTCCCACAGTGAAATTTTTGTTGCATCGTATGGAAATGAGATGCAAGTAATGAATTTTCTGTCGATTCTGGAAGCATCAGAGCCCATAAAATTAACTGTATAGGATTATATATTGTCCTGGTTTAGGGCA
>WBMY01014428.1:0-16771 GCA_013397315.1 Donacobius atricapilla
AAATGCTTTTTACAGAGACAATAATAAAAGAAAAATCGGGGGGGAAAAGAGCAAAAAAATAATAACTGGCTGTATTTCACTTTTTTGTTGTCATAATGCATTGAGAAACTACAAATGGCAAAACCTGAATTTGGCTGCTGAAAAACTATTTGTTCAATGAATGTGCCTTTTTATCTTCCCCAGTACATCTGAGGAACAGATTAAATTTTTACAAGCATGTGCCTTAGTTAAAATAATTTTGCTTTTCCTTTTCCTGAAGTTAATTGAACCAAAAATTGTTTGTGAAATATCTCATTATGGAGCACTCCAAATTTCTGGCTTGCAATTAGTGAAACAAAGCAGTGCTCCATTCCCAGACTAAACCCCCCCCCCCCAAAATATTAGAGCATTTAAATTAGCAGTTTGAAACTGAAATACTTAATTGAATTGATCTCAGAAAGAAATTCAATTGGAAAACAAAACATGGGTAAGGGGATTTCATTACCGTGCCTGGTTTTGGAGGTGGTCGAGGATGGTCACACCTTCACCAACAGGAGCTCCACACCAGAAGGAGCTGGTAGGAGGTGCTGCTAGAAATCATCCAGAATGTGCAGCTCTTGTCCTGGGAAGCCATGAGCAGCCATGGACAAGACACAAAACCCCCAGCTTCTTGCTAGCCCTGAGTGCAGCTCATTTTTTCCTGGGGACTGAAATCTCTGCCAAGAAACTTTTTTCTGTGCTGGAGAAGCATGAAGGACTCGGCAAAGACCTGGCTCAGGTTATTGATATTATGGGAAAGCAGAGTTATGCCAGGGAAGAAGAGACGGCATTTTTTGTGTGCCACTTTTGCTGCTGATTCAGGTTTTCTACACATTTTAGGAAGCAATATTCATTCATTATGAAAAAAATCCCAAATTCTTAGGGCATTTTACCCATACATGTGAATAATTATTTTCTCTTTTGAAGACGCAGTGATATGAAGAGAGAACCAACAGAAATATCCAACAACCTATGAATGAAAAATAACAACTTGGGCAATTTTTTTCAGACACTGTCATGAGGGGCTGCCCCTGCTGCCAGGCTGACTCAGTGGAGCTTGAGACCCATGGATGATAAAAGCATGAAGTGAAACAGGAGTCATGAAGCTCCTAATATCTGTGCGTGTTTTAATTAATTTTCACTTGTAACAGCAATAGCTTTTTCTTTTCCAAAACAAATATTCCTGGCTCAAAAGATCCCTGTCTTTCCTATGTTTGTGCAATATCCACTTCCCATTGGCAGCTTCCCCACGTTACTAATTTCCCCTTTCCTCCTCCTCTAGCAGTTCCCTCAAGAGCTGGTGCGACAAAGAAGATCTGAACAAGCCACACTTGAAAAGCAATCAACCAAAATTAGAAGGGCTTTCTTCTGTGTTTGGAAAGGCATCATCCCCCTGAGCACATGGCACTGATGTCTGCCTGTGCCCTGCTCTGACATGGCAATGCAGGGGGAGCAGTGCCTGCCATCACAGCATAATTTGACAACTGAATATTCCACTTGGAACCCCTTGGCGTGGCTCACATGCCTCCTAAATCTCTCTGCTTGAAGTGTAACATTTTCATGCCCTTCATATCTCTTCCTGTGGGAACTTCTGTTAAGCCTTGGAAAGGGTTTAGGCACACTCACTCCCCTCCAGTGGCAGTAGCTGCTTACAACTCTCATAATCAAAATCTTTGCATGAAGTTGTCTGTGTTAGGAACACTTCAGATGTTTGTAAGCCACCACTCATACCAAAACCCCACGTGTAAATTACCCTGACCTGGTGAAGAGTATCCTTTAGACAAAATTTATTCCCTTCAGGCCTGTGGGATCCTGGGCTGGATGGCAGCTGGCAGTGCCAGCACAGGGGTGGCACCCCCCTGGTGTCTGTATCGTGCAGAGCCCATGCATCACCTCAGGCATTACATTGCCATGGCAACCTTTATATCTAAAACACTCCATATTTCTTCTTCTGAAGAGATTCCGCTTCCTGGGACAGAAGACAGCACCCTGGAAATGGGGCTTTGCAGCCAGCACCTCCACACCAGTCACTTGCCTTTCCCTTTTTCCTTAGCCCTTTTTTCTTCTTTTTTTTTTCCATACAACCCCTCAAGTTTTTGCCCCTTCTGGCCCCTCAGTGACAATGGTGGGATGTTCTCACAGGTTACTGAAGAGAATCTGTGTGGAAGGAGAGGGCCAGTGGGCTTTAGGAGTGCCTGTGTGGGAAGAGGGCTCAGCAACACTGAATGTTCTCAGGGAAACTGTGTGGCCCCAGGCCTCCCCTTGGGGCACAGATGGGAGGTGAAGCTCAGCTCATGCTCTTTTTAATTTCTCCCAGGCCTAACAATGGGTCAGAGGTGGAGGAATAAGAAAAATAAAGAAAAAGTGATCCTGCAAGCAGGATGGCTGGCCAGGGGGGGCCTGCTCTGCCATGACCTTGGCCTCTCCAGCCCTTCATCCTCAGCAAGCACGCCCAGCAGAGTGAGTTTTAGTGGCACTGTGCAACTCACAGCCACAAAACAAACTGCAGGCAGGACCACAGAAACAGACTGACAGTTTTGCAAACTGCCATTAACAATGATTCTACCTTTTTTTTTTTTAATGCCAGATGTTATGATCAACTACTCTCACATACAGTTAGACCCTGGGACTCTGCCATTCCAGGTGGAAAGTGAGATGGGTTGCAACCCATCAGGCTCTGGTACAGTCAGAGAATCACAGAATTGTTTGAGATAGAAGGGACCTTAAAGACCATCTTGTTCCAACCCCCTGCCATGAGCAGGGACACCTTCTACTACCCCAGGTTGCTCCAAGCTCCATCCAGCCTGGCCTCGGACACTTCCAGGGATGGGGCGGCCACAGCTTCTCTGGGCACCCTGTGCCAGGGCCTCCCCACCGTCACAGAAAATAATTTCTCCCTAACATCTAATCTAAGCCTGCCCTCTTCTAGTTTAAAACCATTCTCCCTTGCTTTATCACCACCTGCTGATGCAAGAAGTCGCTCTCCAAGGCTTGGCTTTGAACACAGCCATGCTTTAATTTTTACTACTTTTTTTTTTACTACAGTTTGAACTAGTATATTAATTTTGGAGCTGAGTGTACCACCTGCTGCCAAAAGACATTGCAAATATGGGATTTCACAGTGAAATATCAGTACAAAAGCACTGCCTCCTTGCTAGCACTTATCAGTGCGAGGTACATGGATCATGCAAAAACCCTTGACATAGTGCTATAACATTGCTCGAGTGAAAATGTACGAGAGCTTTTCATGGATAATGCTGTCATTTGAATTTTTTTTTAATTACAACTTAATTTGGAGCCAACAGGAGCCTGGACTAGAAGCTCCTGCCTGCAGAGTCCATTTGTGCTTCAGCAAGAGATGCTGAAAAGGCCATCTTGAAGCTTCCCTAGAAGTGCTGTGGATTTCCCCCCCTCTGTGAAAAGCCATTCCCAAAGAAATGACAGTCGTCTCAAGCCTTAAACTGAAGGTGTATTTATTTGCTCTGAAGCCAGATGTGAAGAACTGTGTCTGAAGAGGAATGTTTTGTAAGGCTGTGTGTGGGATGGAAGGGGCACTGGGGGACGCCTGCAGGGAGCCTGGCTGTCAGCTTGCGCTGGAAGGAGGCGTCTCTGTCCCTGCTGCTCCCCGAGGGCCCCTGATTGCATCCTTTGAGCTCTTTCCCCTGTTGCAGCCCCAGCAACTGCCGTTCCTGGCGTGGTGTCTACACCTGCCCTGGTTATCTCTTTCCATGATCCCTGCTCTCCCTTCCCTTTCTGCCCTGTAGGCCTGCAACTGCTGCTGGCAATAATATATTTTTAATGCCATTTCTATCTCTCCCCTCAATCCAGCTGGTGCCATTGTAAGCAGTTTCCAAGTGTCACTGCTTCTTTCAAATTCACATCCTCCCACAAGATACGGACACATCCAACCCAGCCTGCTCACTCTCTCCTTTGTGCAGGCTTTATATTGCAAGTTATTTAAACTCCCAGCTATTTCCCTGATTAAATAAACCTGGGACCAGTTACTCTAAAGGCATCAGGTTTTTATTCGAAAGCTACATTGCCATCTTGTTATTTTGATCCCTACTCACCTCTCACCTTCCCACAGACAAAAGCCTCTGAGTTTCTTTATATATAGGTGCATTCGTGCTTTTATTGAGCAGGAATCCTCTTTGCAATCTCTACCCTGGGATGAGCCTGCTCTGCAGATCATCTTTGGCGTTTCACTTGGGTTTGATTTCGTCTCTGCTCTGACAACCCCTGGGGAAGTTAATGACGACAAAAGAAGCGCTTCAGGATTTGCTCCTGATTTTCAGTGAGAGAAGTCCCCTCCTGGCCATGCTCTGGGTGCTTGTCCTCCTGTTGCAGTCACATCCAGATTCCAAGGGGACTGGGAAGAGAGGGGGAAAGCAGCCGGGAATATTTTTCAAGATAGGATACACAAGGATGGGTACAGTGCATGAAAAAGCAAAGAGAACTGGAACTGGTTACAGCGTATCACTTATGGCAAAAGTAATTAAAAAAACACAATCTTGCTGTAGTTAATGAGTTTGCAACTCAGAACCCAGTGGAGAGACCTGGGCTGTGGATGTACCCCCTGGCTCTGGAATGCTGCTGGTAATGCAGGGTTAAAGGTCCAGCCTCCAGCCTTCAGGCACAAAAATGCAAATGTGGTCCACTTTTGGCTTCCCAGAGGCAGACATCTGCATTAAAGGGAGCTTAATGTAAAATTCTGGAGCCAAAATTTTGGTTTTTTCCAGATGGAGGATTTACAGCATGGGAACAAGCAAAAAAGCAGTGAAGAGGATTATTATTGTTGTTGTTGTTTACTATTAAAATTAATTGCTATTAATCACACAATTCATAATTGAGGGATTTTTTTTTCCCTTGGTGTTATTTCTTGCAATTTTCACCAAGGATTTTCTCACTCCAGAGCAAGGGAGTGGGATCTTTTGCAGTCATTCCAAACCAAGGACACATCTCTGTCTCAGGCCCCTGCAGCTGGGGAGATGCAGGTCTGCCATCCAATACATATCCTGAGCTGCTGGGGTGACAGTGACACAATAACATCATGAAAAGCCTTGATTAAAATGTGCCTTTTCTTCCAATATTCAGCTTTGTTTGAGTTGGATGTGCCAGCTTTCCTGAGAGAAGTAACCTGCCAGACACCCAAATATTGGCTGTTTAATTCTCCTAAAGTTAATGGAGAGAGTGCCCGTAATTACACGTGGCCTCCTGTAAGTTTTCAGCTTTTGTGATGAAGTAGGAGACAGCATTATGGCACTTACAGCTATTGATTAGTTAAGCTAATGGACTGAGACTGATTGAATCTATTGCCACAGCCAGGGGATTCTGTGTGGTGTTTCTTTTATGAACTCAATAGAAAACACCTCTCAAACTGCAGGCTGGAGAGGTGGGGGACCAGGGAGGGCCCAGGCTGCTCTCACCACACAGTGAGATCTTCATCTCCATGTGGCACCACATACAAATGTCCTGAGGCTGAAGCTGCTGCGTTAATCCTTGTCCCACTGCTGTACTTCTCATTTGGGATCTAGTACAGAATTTTCATGGGCCTTGCAATCATCTGCAAGAGACAGAAATTTTAAGAAAGCACAGAAATGTATGAGATACGATAAATGCCTGAGGGACGCTGAGGGAATGGCAATAAGGGTTCATTCCTCTAACAGAGCTCAGTCCTGGGCTCCCTAGGCAGCTTCCCTTC
This sequence comes from Donacobius atricapilla, assembly GCA_013397315.1. NCBI lineage: Eukaryota > Metazoa > Chordata > Aves > Passeriformes > Mimidae > Donacobius > Donacobius atricapilla. The sequence continues at coordinate 5,720 of WBMY01014428.1, forward strand.
AACAATCCCACAAAGTCTCTCACAATCACACGTGTTTGAGGTGATTTCATGTTGATCTTCAATTTGACGACCAGTGCTGAAGGCCAAGCTCAGCAGGTTTACCACCACACCTGAATTTCCTTGTCATTACCAGGACACACCAAATCCAGCCTTCAAAATGTTTATTTTTGTTAGGCATTTAGCCAAATTTATCTCCTAAAATTCTCTACCTCCGGGAGTGCAAAGGGGAAGATAGAAGCCACTTCCCTCAACCCAGACTAAAGGCTGATCAGCACCCTGTCCATCCGTGGAGACACCAAAGCCTCTTTGCTTTGCAGGGCTGCCAACACTGTCCCCACAGGCCACTCAGGCTTCTGGGGACAGCTTTGCTCTGTGCCATTCCCCTGCTCCAAGTGGAGGCACACAAGGAGTGCCAGACAGCATGGAAACTACTTCTGTCAACAACTTCCAGGGTTTTATAATTAGACTGGGATTTCAGCCGGCAACTACACTGAGGCAACCAGTTTGACTTGCAAAGCTGCTGGCTTGTTGGTGTGCAATATTTTCATTATGTGCCAAGGGTGGTGTAACTTCAGCACGGTGTAGAACACATGGATTGGAAACTGCCTGACTGAATCATTCAATATGTAAGTAAAAACCCCAAAGACTTCAAAATAGAGACTACTCCTAGTCAGAAAGATGAATTTACCAGCTCAGGAAAAAAAAAATTAGGGACATAGTGCAGCAATTAGGCATTAGATAGGTCCCTGGAGGACTGGCTCACATTTTTGTTTCCTCTGCTGGACCCAACCTGTGACAAAAGGATGTTTACAAAGAATGAGTAATTATTTAATGGACTGACTAGAGTGTCCAATGGGTTGTTTAGAAGTGCTATGATTATTTATATGCAGAAACAGTTGAGTCATGTGTTTATAACATCCCTCAGCCATTTAACAAGACATGAATCAGTTAGACAAAATGCAGTCCTGATATGAACAGGGAACATCAGATCCATGGCCAAGGCCCCCATGGCCAGGGCTCCATTGCCTGTCCATGTTTGGGGATGTTTGTGGTGCTGGGGTCCTCAGCCTCTCTCCTGTGCAACTCTAGGTGGACACAGGTGTCCCACAGGTCCCATGACAGCCCCCTGAGAACGTCTCTGCTGTCCCCAGGCACCCTGAGCAGCCCATGGCATGTGCAAGGCCACCCCGCAGCCTCCCTTGTCACTTCCCAGGAGACACAGCTTGGTCACCTGCCCCTGCAGGAGCGGCTGGAGCTCAAAGACACAATCCATCACAATAAAAGAACAATAATGAAAACTGATTTCGTGATGCTTTGCTGTTCCCTGCCGGTGGGAATGTGGCCGTCCATCAGCAGGGCAATGCTGACCTCTGCTGCCAGAAACAAAACTTATGGAAAATTACCTGCGACAGCCCAGGAGGCTTTGATGGAGTGTATACAACCCCACCCAGGTGTAACCTTCGGGTCTGTACCTCCAGGCTTGCAAATCAGAGCTTGACGAGATGCTATAAATCCAACCGGGATAAGAGCTGGAGCCAATCCTTTCCTGATGGCTTGGCAGAGACAGGGGCAGTGTCCTCCCACCTGGAAGCCAGAGCTGATGTGTCCACCCCAACCAGCACAGGGGGTCTTACAAGTCTGGCTGCAGAAACTTCATCAGTGCTTTGCTCTGCTGGCTGGGAAGCAGGTGGGGAGAGGATGTCTCAGAGACAGAAGTCATCCTTCACTTTCTCAGCCAGCAATTGGGATTTTTACATTTAGAAAATATTAGCTTGCTAAAACGTAGTTGTAAAAATACAGACTGCTCCTCTTAATTGCTGGGATCCAGCAACAAGGAGTGCTCAGAGAAGACCAGACCTGGAGGCATTTTCTAGGGTCTTCCTCAAGGGTCAGTCACACAGCTTAATATTCCCATTAATGATCATGGCAGAAAAGGAAAATTGTGGTGATAAAAATGCGCTGATGCCCCAAACCCAGGGGGTGCCTTTAGTACCGAGGAGAATTGGGATTTGATACTGAGAGGAATGGATGTCCTTGAGAGCTGAAAGTACAGTTTGGGATGGCACAGGGGAGCAGGTGAGGGATTGCTCTGCTCCAGCATGAGACAGGTCTGTGGTCCCACAGTGATACAGCCAGGTGAAAAGGGCAAGGGGAATGCTGAGATGTCTCACTTGGTAGAGGTACTTCCCATGGAGACAGGGAAGGGTGTAGTCGCTTCTGAGTTATTTGAGAGCAATTTAGTCAAGCTGGCTTATAAAGGAGCTTTCCCACAGATATTGACACCAGCATGACCCTCCCCCAGGCACTGTGAGCATTCCCAAGATTTCCCCCCTCAAGTTATTCCTCCTGCAGTCCTGCAGGTCTCCCCTGAGCTTGTTATGATGGACACGGTGAGCAGGGTTGAATCCATAATGGCTTTGTACTCTGGTTTTACACAATTCATGTGCCCAGCCTAGAAAAATCTTTTGTAAGGGCTCAAGGTAAAAAGCTAATGGAAGCAGCTCTCTCCTGCTTTCCTTGCAGGGAAAATTTAGAGGAGCTCTGTAGCTCCCCAGGCACTCCAATAGATCCATCCTGAGTCCCTCAGCTCCAGTTAGAGAATAAGGGAATAAGATGGGGGTAGATGTTTTTGGATTCAGATCCACCAGGTTTGGCAGGAAGAGAGAAGTCAAAGGTCCAGGGGAGGGATAACTGAAGCAGTGGCATTACAAAGTTATTGCAGCTCTGACAAGCTCTCATTTGCTGATTACAGCTGCCATGAGAAACACTGAGGGCTTTTAGCTAGAAAAACTTCGTAATCACACCTAAAATTGAAAACTTTCAGTTTGTTACTGACTGCTGCACAGGTGACACAGAGCAAGGCGTTTGCAGTTCCTGAGCAGCCAAGGTGTAAAGGCAAAGCCCAAAAGCTCATGTGTTAACTCAAAGCCATTGGGGACCGTTTGCCATCAGTCAGGTCTGCTGGTATCTGCATAAGGTGTTTTATTTATTGCTGCTGCTAATCCACAGCTGGGCAAGCGAGAGACACACAGGAGTCAAGTGAGTGGCTCCTGTGGGGGAAAGGGAAAGTCAGGGGCTCAGCAAATGGTCACCAGCTCTCCAGAACACGGAGAAAGCCATCAGCACTCCACCCTGAGCCATCTCTGGCTGAAGGGTGAGCCGTGTAACCCTCTGCTGCTCCTCGTCAGAGGCAGAATTATGTGTGTTTGTGGTCAAGGTGGTCTATCCTGGGACGTGTATTTCTTAGTCATTGTCACAAGGGCTAATTTATCTTTGGTAATTAGTTTCTGTGCCTTGAAGCAGTGAAGCACAAATAAGCATTTAACATTGATCTATTGCAGCACTTCCCTGGGTAAATAGATGGCTCTGGCGTTGGCTGGTGCTGATGCATCAGTGTCTTTTACGATCAGAGGAGTCACTCAAGCATCAGCTCAGCCACGAGCCAAAAAGCATGTCTGAGCTTTTAAACCCAACTCAGGGAATGTGTCTTCTCTGACCTGCTCGTGCTCTGGAAGACAACAGCAGCATGTCCCCCTGCCTGCTCCGAGGCACAACCCAAAGTGCCCTAAAGAGGAGATCACATCAAAGAACACAAAAAACTGAGGCCAGCAGAAATGTCCTTCTCTGTTTTGAGCCTCATGATGGCTTGGGTTCAGGTCTCACAGCCACTACACCACCCGCATGTCCAGTGCAGGATCAGAGTCTGCACTAATTAACCTGCTGCCAGTGTTCAGGCAATTACATGTGACTATACGTGTTCTACATTTGATGAGCACCAGCTCTAGCCCAAGCTCATCCATGGGAACACCAGGGAAACAAAAATACATATTGGCTGGGTTAGTCCCAGGGCTAAATGTCTGGCAAAAAAGGAGCAAAGGAACTACGTTTTTGTTAAAATAAACTGTACCAGGACATTAAATGAAAAGAGTTGATGTAGTAGTTTTTAGCCTACATGGAATAGAAACAGAAATAATGACTAAGAAAAGTATTATTATACACGAAGTATGCTTAGCGGACTGGTCACCTACAAAATACCCATTAATCTAGAAATAAATTTTAGACAGTAAAATCTGTTAGAGCTAGTATAGCTTTTCACTTAAGTAAATGTGTTATTATTATTTGATGGGGACATGCTTTATTCTGTGATATCTAATTATTTCTCTGGAAAAGTTGCATGTTCATCTTTATGACTGTGAAATTCAAAACAGGCCATAAAGTCTCATTTTGATTGAGACACTCTTCCACAATATGAAAAGAAATATTAATTCAGTGCCCACCACCTGGGTGCACTAGGCTGGATACACTGGCTTTTCCACTACCATATCAAACAAAGTGCAAGTTAAAAACTATTCCTTCCTGCCACAAGCAGTAGAAGTATGAGCACCTTGCAGTGCTCAAAAATTATCCTAATTCTTTGTCTGAGGTATGAAACTGGGCTGCACAACTTCAAAGTGGTTAATTTCATCATGACCCCAGAACTGTGTAGCAGCTGGAAAATAATTTCTCCCCAGCTATCAGCTCCATTGTCCTCATTAAAGATCTCTTTTTTGCTGGTTAAATTGGAGATGGGGGAAGACTCAGAGTTGCTATTCATGATGACTTTACAGAATCATTTTATAGCAGTGGACAAGTTGTAGTGGCCAATATTTAAAATTTGGGTATTTCAGTTTGTCAGCTTAAATCCTAATCTTTGGTCATGTTTTCTTTTTTCAAGGCTGCAAAAATACTCACTGGCATGAGGAAAATCAGACTACTTATATGAGTTATTAAAACAGAGGTAGGAGCTAGGTAGATAATTTTGGATGCCCTCATTTGGAGAGGGTATCCCACTTAAAACCAGTTCTAACTGCAGATAAACAGGAGCTACCAGTTTTATAAAAGAACACATCATAAATATATGATGTTTAAAGTCTTCTTATCAATCCTTATGACTTTTTTCCTCCCTCTGGATTTGTTTCTGTCTGATAACTTCTGCTTTGGTTGAACTTTCACATTTCTTTTTCCCATTCTGGTACTTTCTTGAGAGCTCCAAAGCACAGGAAAAAGCAGCAATGAAATGTCACAGTTGGACTTCCAACCTGTGGTATAAAGATTCACAATTAAACAAAACCAATTGAGGGACTGGTGCATTGATGAAAAAAACATGCTTTGATAAAAGAATGTGCCTGAGTTCAAAGTATCATTATAACGTAGTGGGAGAAGGATTCTTTCCTCAATCCACATTTCACAGAGACTGAAAAGTATTTTTAGACTACTATTACTGAAATTACCATCAAGGTGCTCACCAAGGTAGTTGCCTACCTCAAAAATACAGGTTATCAAATAAAATTCCATTTCCAAGCGTTTCAAACATGGAATTTCTCAGCTGCAAATTCAAAGGGAAGTGGATGCCTAGGAGCCTTATTATAATTTGAGGAGTTATTAAAGAACGGGATCATCAGGAGAGAGCACAATGGCAGATCAGGTTGAAAAGTACAAACCACTTTTTTTTTTTTTTTCTTTTCCTGACAAGTCAAATATCAAAATAAATTCACTTCAGGCACATTCACATCAGTTTTCATTAGCTTCCTCACAAGACTTTTATTGGCACAAATGATCACAGGAAGCAAACTTCACGCTGAAACTGCTCTGCCCACCTCCGAAGGGTAAGTTCATTAGGAAGGATTAATTGGATGAAGGCATTATCTCCTTTGAGAGGTCTTTTTAATGTCACCACTTAATAATGTTCACTCTATTTAAGCCAACTCAGGAGTGCAACTTTTCACTGTCACTCTGAATAGGCAAAACTCCGCCCTTTTGTGTCAACTATTTTTATTTCCATTGTAATGAAACAACTGCCCATTACTAAATGATCAAAAGAAGATAAATGTTACAGCAGAGGACAGAAAATGAGGTGCAGGAGGTTCAAAGGACACATTAAATTTGCTGATGTGACCTGCTTTTGCTCAGTGAACTTACCTGTGAGCATCTCAACTCAGAACAAGGCAGCCTCGTGCAATGCTTAGTGCCAGAGCCCTGCAGCACCTGGGACCGATTTCTGCCTTTAACCAAGAGCTTTAGTCGCTTTTGGGGCATTGTGAGCCCTTTGCACGTTGATCAGTGAATGACAGCCTGCAGGAGAGACGCCAGAAATCACATCTTTTATAAGCATCTAAAAGCATTGCCTCCTGTTGAAGCCATCTGACACCATCTCTGCTTAGGACTGAGAAGATTTAGAGCATTTGCATTTGCTGTTGAAGGGGAAAAAAAGAAAAGAAAGACCTCCCCTGCCTGTCAGCGGGGTGTCCCTCCATCTCTGCATCCCAGCAGGGACATCTGAGCCCTGATGAGAGTCGTGGGGGCTTGCACAGGTGAGGAGAGGTTTGTTGCAGGCTTAGTGCACGGGGGACATTTCAGCTGAACAAAACACATTTCTTTCCAAAGAGCAAAAACACAAGCAAGAAAAAAACCTTAGGTCTGTTCTGCATTCAGTCCTGATCCACACACGCTGCAAGAGCTTGAAATGCAATTAATTATGTCAGGCCCTTTTACACTTTTAGAGAAGTTATTTATTATTACTATTGTATTGGCATGACACTTATCACCTCAGTAATAAACCTCTCGCTTGCGGTAATGGATCCAGCCTCATGACCTGCCTGCAAGGAAAGGAAGCATTTAAAGATGGAAAATTGGTTCCAGGAAAGATGAAATGATCATGGCCAGCCTGGGAAAGCCCATGGAAGGGCCCCGTGCAAATACAGATACCCTGGGAACAGGGGAGGCCCTTAATTACACACATGAAATTTCCTTTGCATTCTCAGACTGAAATGTCTCTCTGTTCAATAGCCAAATGAGAGATTTTGAACAGCAGATTATCTCTGAAATAATTTCTAGCCTAATTATGGAATCAGAAGGTGGCTGTTTTGCAGTCAGAGTGTTTATGAAAGTTGGCCAGATGATCTTCACACTAGAGGAAATTACATAAAAAAAGGGAGACATCTTTCACCAAGATAAAAAGTAACCGTGCAGAGGCATTGGAATGGATTTTTTTGTTGGCTATTTTTGCAAAACACTTGGAAAGAAATTAGGGAAATGAATGAGGAAAGGCAAGGAGGAGGGATGTAGCCTTCAGCACAGGAGGTCCCTGACCAACAGGTTTCCAAAAGACAGGGGAGGGTGGGGGAAGTATAAGAAATATGTAGAATATTGACTATTTTCTATATTCCTTACTTTCCTTCCTTCCTTTGAAAGTACAGGATTCCGGTAAAGGAGAAAGTTTTCGTGTAAGCCTGAGTGAAATTTTATATTTTAATTTCCTATGCTTTTCAAGGACTGACACATAAATAAACAAGGCTCCAGTACCAGTAGAAAGGCTAATTATGTTCAGAAGCAATTTGTGGCCAAGAGATGGAACTGGAAGATTTATCGAAATTCCCATGAAAACAAGAATGAATTTGGGGACTGTATTTGCTGGGTGTTACGGGGAGTAAAACACAGCTCTCCCATACAGCAAAGCAGGAATTTCCTCTCCAATTAACCCCTTTACCTGGCCTTGTACTATAGGTTATATTAATGCCTTCAGCTTAAAATTTCAAAGCATCAGAAATAATACACATTAAGCCGTGCTCCAGGGATAATTTACAGTAAGTGCAGAGAAGGCAGGCTCTGGCAGAATTTGCTGGTTTAAGACATTTGTAATGGGGGTGAGAGGCTCCCAGTAAAACACCCGGAGGAGCTTTGTGTCACCTGAGGCTCTGAACCAAGAAATCTGCATTAACATTTTCAGGAATTGCAAGTGAGCCAGGACTGAGGCTGGCCATGACCCTGCATCTTTTGAGCACAGGAGGAAAGTTCTCTTTAATTTGGCTGCTTTGGGATGAGGCTGTGGTGGGGAGATGCTCTGCCAGAGGAGGGAGCAAGGAATGATAAGGCCTTGGAGACAAGCTGGAAGAATTAAATAAGCTCAGGAAGAATGCCTAGATCAAAACTGGTATTTTTGACACTAGTGGTTTTATGTATAAAAACAAGTCCAGGCACAAGGGGGCAAGTTTGGGTGAATAATTTTTCGTCTGAAGTTTATTCATGGGCGAGTTTTTTGATTCTCTGCCTTGTGTTGCATCACAGGAGTCACGAGGATTTCTTTGTATCCCAAAGTGGATAACAAATACATAGAATTGGAGAACAACCTGTAGTTGATAGTAAACAATGGAGAAAGTCTATGAGTTAAATTTATTAAACCTGTAGAACTTCTCTCTGAATTTCCTCAAATAACATCCCCTTTCCCCAAATAACAAGTGACATGATCTGCACAAGCATGACAAAACAAAGTTAGCATTTATCTACATGGAAATATGTGTAAATCAGGATCTTGTGGACACTGTTCAGCACTGAAAGTGTATTAGCCCTTCTTCCAGAAATAATAAAATCAAAACGTTTTCCTTCTGGATGAGCATTTTTGATACTTTTTCGAGTAAACCTGCTCTTAGTCAGGGAAGAACTGCAAAGTGTTTGCAAAAGCAAGGGACTAGTTTTGTCAGAGGGAGGCAAATGGCAAAGTGCCCATGGAGTTAAATTCTAAAGAAAACAGCCACTGGAGCAGTGAGCTGTAATCTTCCTTAATCCATAGTATCAGCTGTTGACAGATACATACAGAGTGATTAATAGGATGCTAAAAAATGTTAACAAAGCAGTAGGGACTTAGAGACCACTCTGAAAATTTCCTTATCACATTTATAAATTCGCCAGAGGTACCACCATTACAATGTATGAGCAAACATATGTTTTCTCTAGCAATTTGCTGGCAGGTCTAATCAAACATGCCATCAGAAATGGGGAGTGGAAATGAAACTCCTGTTCTGCTCTTCCCTGTTCCTTCTCAGAGATGAGAAGAAAAGCCCCACTGGGATTCTGCCATCTCACATGTTCCACAAATCCTCCTCAGGCACGAGATATTTCCAGCTGGAGCTTCTACGCCAAACATTTATCTTGGAGGGATTGGTTTTGTCGCCCTGATTTCTTCAGCTTTCTGATGTTTCACAGCTTTGGATGTTTTTTCATCGTTCTTAGCTTTCTCACACATGGGTGTTATAAATAGAAGCAATGTTTTTGTTAAGACAAAGTTAGTTTACATTCTTTCTCTTGGAGGAATGGACAGCTGATGGACAGTTGACTAGACCAATATGGTGGGAGAGGGGTCAACCTTCTCCTCCAATCCCTGATCGGTGTAGAAATACTATAAAAATGGAGTCAGATGTTGTAATAAATAGTTCATGCCTTTTCACCAGACAGTGTGTATGTGTGTGATTGTGTGTCCAACAGTGACATGTTTCTTTCTTTCTTTATTTGTTGTTAACAAGGAATTAAAGGAGAGTGGGAGATGAACAACACATTCTCTGCCTAAGAGGACTCTCACCGTTCAGCAAGACTTAAGTTCCTGTTGATACTTCAGTAAGGGAAGGGAGTGACTACGAGGAGCGATGCTCAATAATAAATATATTTTTTAGACTTGGATTAGATATTCATCCTCAGTCTGGAGGATATGACCTTTAAAAACAATTTCAGTTTAAAAAGCACGATGATAAACACCTTTCTAGAGCTATGTCCAATAGGTTATTATTCCTACAAAGACCTTTGTAAGCTTCAAAAATGTGAGCACAATCCTACATGCTTGATATAAGCCTCAACAGATTTCTGTGGGAAAATGTTGAAGGGAGAGGGAAAAAAGTTCAGCCTCTTTACTTTTCCCCCCCTATTGAGATTAAATATAATCTTTTCAGTGTATGCTCCAGTATTTAACTGAGCTTGTTTTTTAATGAGATTATTCAGAAATCAGCTACTAGATTTTGCAGTTCCTATGCTACCTTCACTACCCTGATGATATTCATGAGTAGAGAAGCCTTAACACTTCAAAGGCAAACCACTCAGCCCCCAAGACTGAGCACAAGCCCAGTAAAACTAAAATTAGCCATCCTTGGCTTGTTAAGGATTGTTCTCTGTAGCTCCTTTTTAGGGGACTGTAACACAACCAGAGCTGTGCAATGAAATGGGCATATTATGAACTGGAAATGAGGAAAAAATCTGCAACTGCTCCATGTGAAGCTGTACAGTTAGGGTTTTGCAGGCACTGATTGTACTGGAGAGCACACAGGGCAGCTTACTGCATGGCTATCCACAAAAGCATTCTCTCTGGGCTGGAACGAACTCGTGCTGATGGAGCATCACAGCTCCCTCTGGGAGACACGGGCTGGCTCCTCACGAACTGGGAACTGCCATCAGGCTCACTGTGGAGCAGGGCCCCTGCTGGACCGAGCTCAGCAGGGCTGATCTGGCTCAAAGCTGAGGCTGAAGCAGCCTCTCACTCCTGCCATCCCTTCCCGGTGTTTCCCTTCCCGGTGTTTCCCTTCCCAGGAGCTGTCACGCCTGGGTTCCCGTCCGCAGACCTGAGCTCCAGTGGCAGCCCAGCTCCAGCCCTTGAGTGGGAGAAAACAAAACCAACCCAAAAGCAGATTTTGTGCCTCCCTTGTGGCAGCTGTGCTGTGCCATCGTGACGTTTTTACAAACCAGAGCCCAAAGGAGTCAGAGCCCATGACTGCAGCAGAAAAAATCGTGTGGTCCCCAACTACTGGGATCCTGATGCGATGAGCCAGCAAAGGAAGCTGAACGCATTTGTCTGCCTGCCTTTGGTTCTGCTGCCTCAGCTCAGTATTTCCAGTGTTTTGGGAGGCTGATTTATTCTGCTGGCTGCTGCAGCCCTCTCGTGGCCACACTCCTGGTGCTGGGGAAACGCAGTCTGAAATTCTGCATGAGAGGAGAGCGTCTTTTAGAACGCAAAACAAATAGTTATGAAACAGCATGTTCACCAAAGAATAAATATATCAACAGACAGGACACTTAGGATGCTATTTATTCCAGGTGTACAAGCAGAGTTGTTGATAAACTACTTGCTTTTGAAGAATCAAAGGAAAAAATACATATAAAGCATTGATCAGCCGTGTTTTTAATGGGGTGCCCTGTTTCATCTCCCCAGCCTGTCACTAAACAGTCTGCTTTGAAGTGCTCTTTTTTTTTTTTTTT